>JANPWX010000387.1:440953-833877 GCA_024734555.1 Trochalopteron elliotii
CCCGAAGGTATGTAGAGCGAGGCGGCGGCGGCGCGGCTCCACCCTCCGGCCGGGGGCGGCCGCGGCCACTGCACCCTGCCCACGCCCGCGGGGTGCGCTGCGGATGCAAAACCAGTCATAGAAATAAACTTTACGACTGTGGGGGATGAGGGAGATTGGGCGTGTGAGCAGGGCATAATTCCGCTTCGGTATGAAATGGTAAATCAGTAAGGGAACCTGACATGCCTTACCCATGCTTGTGTGTTGTATAGCACTGCTGGCTTTCAGTTCATCCATAATTTTCTGATATTTCAAAAAGAGAATAAAATACTTATCACACTGGCATTTGGAGACTGCTCGACTTTAAAGCTTTTTTTTTTTTAAAAAAAAAAATCAGCGCTTTTATTAAAAAAAAAAAAAAAGAAAATCACAAAATGGTCAAATGTGACTAAAACTGGAAAGCACACAAATTCAAGGATATTACAAAAAGCCTCAAAGCTTTGTTGGTCCTGAATGGTGATTTGTGAATTCAATGCTGGCAGCGCTGTTGTTGCACTGCCGTGCTGGGCACTGGGAGCTGAGGAGGAAATCCTGATAGGGAATTGCCAGCTGACTCCCAGTCAGAAGCATGTACCACAATTTCTCTATATATCCTCATAAATCAGATTTCTGATGCCTGTTTTGACATTTGGCACATAAACTGGGTGATAAAGCAATAAGAGTGAAGGTTCAGTGTTCAAAACTTTAATGAACTGGTGTGCTCCAAAAGACAATTTAGGGAGAAAAGTTCTCATATATGCAAGATGTAGGTCAAAGCTTGAAGAACTCTTTAAAGATTTATGCTCTAATGGACTCCACAGAAAGGTATAATAAAGGACAAAACCTGATTGCAATGGGAAAGGAGGAAGAATTATCCACATCCAGGCATCCTTATTACACATTTAAGCTCAGTGGACTAAAATGACCACAAATGCCAATGAAACATGGAGCCAGAAATGCTTCAAGGCAAAGTCATAACACTGCATGAAAATGTTTAATTTTCATATAGGGAAGGCACCTTCATTCCCTGGCTCTGTAAATGAGTTGAAGCTGCTCTGAAGTTCAAGGCCCCTGTGAGAAAGTCACATTGTGAGGGTGGGAGCTATGCTGTTTAGCTCCTTCTCTGTTCCCTTTCTCATTAACAGCTATCATCCCTTCCCAACAAAAGAAGGCTGGGAAGAAATTTGCCATTTTCTGAGTACAAATATTCATTAAAAAATGAATATGTTTGAATCTTAGTGAGCAAAACAATAGAAGAAAGCTGTTAATTAATGTACTGACACAGTACAGTCAGAATCTGTGCATTTTTGGTACTATGTTCTATTTGCCGTGCATTTTAATAATGCATTTACTTTTTGTTGATCATTGCAAATCAGAGCCCTGTGTTTAATTGCATGACCTTCAATGTCAGGGCTCTTCTGAGGAGTTTCAGTTCGTTTACAGTCCAGGAATGTACTTTGAATGATTTCTTCTAAATACTGTGCTCTCCTCAGCACTTTGGCAGCCACTGAGCTGTGGTAGTGCCTGGCTTTGCTTGGTGGCCTTTGCAAGAGTTGTTTTCTGTCCCTCCATCCTGCAGAACATCACAGCTCAACAATTCCTCAGCAGACTCTGCTCCCAGCCTGTTTGGGATTTAGGCACTGCACATAACACCTCCTCTCTACCTTTGTTGAGAAGGAGCATCCTGGCCCCAATTCTTTGGGAGCTGCATTGTAATAATTTCCATCACCATGCAGTGTCTAACTGGGATGGGGAGAGTGCAAAGGGGTTTTCACCTTGTCTAGCCATAAAGATTATTTGTGGTGCTCCCTGGTCCCCACTGCACCCCGTGTCTTGGTGCTGCACCCCACACTTGCACGGAGTTGCTGCCTCTGTCTGTTGGCACATCAGCTAAAAACCTGCCTTGATACAGGCAGGGAGAAGCATTTTGCAGTAAAAGCAGTAGAGGTTCTGTGATGTTTATTTAGAAAAGTGGAGATTGTAAAAAGGCTGCCAAAGAATGTGATCTATTTTGGCAGTAAAAAAGTCAAAAGGAAATTTTTGGGTTGCATCTCCCATCACTTGAATTGGATGGGGAGGTTATAGATAACAATCAGCTGCCTTGTGGACCAGATTATACTGTCTGGTAAATGTGAAGACACTCCATTGATTGCAGGAGAAATTTTTATGATTTACTGGTGGTGGTGGAAGCAACTCAGAGAAGAATCCAGCCCTGTAAATACGGCTGCTTGTGAAGTGGAGTGAGGGTAAGGAGAGTTAGGAGAGAAAAAGAATCTCTCTATGTTTAGAGAAGAATCGAGGGTCATTGTAAATGACAATTAAACGACTCTTCCACTGCTCTGAGTGCTGCACAGCAGCTCCATTTTCAACCTGGAAATCCATTTCTTTTTCAAAACAAAAATACTCAGGGAAATAACTTGGCAGAAAGGAGCTCCATCTCATCAAAGATTGTACATTAAACAAGCAGATAAAAGATTTTTCTTCCTAGGAAATGTGGTCCCTTCTCCCTCTAGTAATTACAGAAGTCAAATCAAAGTTGTCATTAACATTATTTAAGGAGTAATCTCTCTTGGAGCAACACATGTGGCAGCTGTGAAGTAATTTCACGCCAATGGGATCTAATTTGAGGGAACTCGTGGCTTACTTTTTCCATATCATTTGATTTATTCATATTCTTGTAGTAGTGTGATTTTAGTGCAAAACAGGTATCTCAAACCTTACAGCAACCTATCAGCTGATCTGATTTCTTATGAGCTGTCTTTGAATTCCAAATCAGCTTTTTACAGTTCTCAGAACACCTGAAGCCTTTCTCCCGCCCTTGCAAATATCAAAATCCTTATAGTATGATCGGCGAGTCATTAATTTGTGTCAAACTCCTCTACTGTGTTTCAAGCAAGGACTTGTTTGTCCTTATGTGTTTTTATGTGTCCTTATGTGTTTTTCTCCATGAATGAGGAAAAGAAAACGAGAAGTGGAGCTGCCAGAGGTCTGTTTGCAAACCTGAAAGGAAGGTGTGAAGTGCTGGGTGCGATCAGGAAAGCAGTTTTGTCCCCTGTGCTCCCCACAGTGAGAGCGTGAAATCCTCCACGGGGCAGCGGTGCCGTTCTCAAGTGAAGGACTCGTTTTTCCTCTCTCCTGCTCCCACCCCGCTCCGAACCGCTAATGTATTGCCAGCTGCTGAGGTGCTGGGTGCCGGGGGATTTGTTACAATATTCTTCACCTTTGATGCGCTCAGGTACAACCCGCGCTGCTCATCCCGCTTCGTACCTCATCCACCGGGGATGCGGGGTAGCTCCAGCTCTCCTTCACACTAATCACCCTCTTCGCTTTTAAGTCCCCTTTTCTGGCATTGACACCGGTTTAGGTGGCAGCTGACACGCAGAGGGCGTTTTAAATCCTATTCCTCAGCTGACCGCAGGTTTTCCTGCGGATGGGGATGATGTGGAAAGAAGGCAGCAGGAGCCAGACTCCTGTAATTTGGGTGACACGGATCTGTGAGCGCAGTTCACGTTGCTGACTCTTTCCTTTTAATAGCCTTCAGTAGTTCACAATTTATGCAGCACGGAAAGGTGTGTTTTAAAAATGTGCTTGTGGCAAAACAGAGTTACAAAATCTCCATAACAGCTAAGATGTGTCTTTGGAGAAAATGCCTAGTGTCAGTCTGGGAGAGGACAGTTCGTTCTGAGTGCTTTTGGCTGGTCCAGTGGCAGGGTGACCTTTGTATGAATAAATGGAGTAATTCCTTTTTGATTACAGAAAGAACCAGCCTCATAATGGTAGCTCCCTATATTCTGCCATCAGCTGAAGTGGTGGAGAGAACACGTGCAGGTTTGTCATTCTGCTGGCATGTGGAGAACCCTAAATATTTGAAATTATTTGATACATCCCCATGTTAGGAGTCAGAGCAAAGAGAATGACTGCAGAACGGTGTGGAGCATCCTTCTCTTTGCTTTCCTTTAAAAATCAGGAGGCTTTTAACTTTTTGGATTTGATGGAATCACAATTAAAAGAGAAAAGGAAAACATCACCCTCCATTTGTTAACTATAAAAATGCAATCCAGCAGTGCTGCTGGTGCTTTGCCTTTTCCCAGGTCAATAAATGGCTCCCCTGACTTTAATAAACATTGATGCTGCAGGCTTGTTCTACAGTGATTGAACATTTTTATAGTTTCAACCACTCGCATTGCATGAAAGCTTTAAGATCTTTTTTCTTTTTTTTTCCCCCACATCTCTTTTTCAGGAGGGTTGGTTCTGATTGATTAAATTGTCATTTTCAGAGTTAGTTGCTGAATTATAACTTGGCATTTTTAACCATGCGATTTGTTTAGAGACAGCGTTTTGATATAGCAAAGAAGCTGAGAATTTTTAAGCAGTAAAAGGAAATTTTGTTCACTTTGTTCTCAGCCTTTCATCACTGCCTGACAAAAATGCTCCTGAAAACAACATGAAGGCTAAGATATGAAGAGAAGGTGCTTAGATCCATGCTCACTTCTTTATTCCATCACAGAGCTGATCTGTGCAGAACTATATTGCTTTCGATTAGTAGTCGGATACCTCATTGTTGTTCACACGTTTATCTTTCCAAGGAGGAAGGCAGGGAGGGAAGGGGAATTAGAAATATAAAATGACTGCCACCCAATGTGATGTTAAGAATAAGTGGCAGTGCTGTACTTTGGACCAACCCCTTAATATGGATTTCTTCCCACCAAAATGATGGGTTCTGAGTCAAAAACCTGCAGAGGTTTCACCTAAGTCCAGACTGAGCCTGGTTCAAAGGGATAAAGACCTTGTAGTTCTTTAGAAATTGAGAAAATTTGAGAAAATCATCCACTCGATGATGCAGTCATTTTTTTTATTTAACCAGCTGCCACCTTCCTTCTCTGTGGATGACTGCTGGGTTTCAAGGTCTGCCTTTTTTTCACTTGCCTTCACTCCCCCCAAGTTAAATCTGTATTCAAGAAAGTAAAGCTGAAGTAAATGAGACTCACAAAAAAACACGTGTGTTCAGATTGTGTTTGAAAAGAAAGGCCAACAAAACTGTCCTCCAGAACATAACGGGATATCTTTTGCTTTTGATTTACAGTGCCTGCAGGGGAAACAGGATAATCTAATGGCCTGAATATGGGAGATCTTACACTGCAGTGTTACCCTGGTCAGACTCTGAAGCTGTGCTTAGCAGTGGAAATCTCAGGGTATCAATATGAAATACTGAAGTTCAATTATACTTCTGCTTGTACACTTTCCCCTTTCTGGCCATTTCAGCTTCTGCTCTGAAATAATAACTTACAACAGCGCAAAGCTGAATTTCAGCAGTGAATTATATCCCTGGCCTCTAAATTTAATTGCATGGTACTGCAACTAACCTACTATCCATCTTGGTCCCTGGAATTCTTTCTGCCTCTTTTCTTCTGCTTCTATGCCATTCATTTGAGACCTTTAGAAAACACAAAATAGGTGCCCAGAAAGAAGGTGAATTGTGAGGGGAATGTTTTAACTTCTTACCTGCCATCAATTCTTGATGGTCTTTAACTGAAAAGGGAGGTAGGGTTCACCAGCAGTGGGGTCAGGATGGGGTGCTGCAGGCTCTGGATGTTTTCCTGCAGTGCTGGGTACCTGGGGTCAGGAGAACAATGTACAAGCACCAATTGGGATTCGATCCAGGTGCTGTACAGGATGTGCTTTTCCCACCATGTAGTGCCTGGAAATGGAGCCAGGGCAGGTGCCTGATCAGGGCTGTGATTCAGCACAGCAAACCTGGTGTTCCTGACACCGCTGTTCTGATCAGCTGAAGCTTTCACAGCAAGATGTTGATGCCTGAGCAAACCATTTATAGCAAAAGCACAAAAGATAATCTGCAGTTACCATAAATATAATATGATTATGTTTTTAGGGCAGTTGCTCATGTTTGTTTCAAAATCATAATAAGGCTATTTTATAGGTTGGGGAAATAAGCTGTAACATGAAAAAGAGTAAAATATTCATTAATGCTGTAATGATTTATATCAAAACATTATGGGGCAGCACACTTTGCCTCGGACCAGTTCCTCAATGAGTTTTTCTAATTTCCATAAGTAATTGACCTCTCATTAGCGACTCATCAGAAAAATTGAGGTGATGTGACAAAAAGCAAACCCACTGTGACACAAACTCTACATATGCATAAATCATTGAAAACTCTAATGGATCCAAAATGAAGGACCACAAGGACCTTGCTTTCTCTGACTGTAAAAGGATTTTGTTTACATCTGTGAAGTGAAACACTTTTCTCTGAATATATGTATATATCTGTATATCCTTAAATCCATACTTTGGCTCATGGCTGATTTTCTAACACTGAACATTCACTTCTTTTCCTTGCATGTAACTTCATAGGAAAAAGAATTAGCCAAATAATTCAGACATGTGTAAGTGTCTTGGTACAACTGTAGACACTGAGGTTGGAAAAATGGAGTACACATTTTGGAACATGGACTAAATACAAAACTTAATCTTGGAAGCAAATAAACATCAACAGATCCTTCTCACTGACTCCATCCTGGAAGTAGATAAGTTCCAGAAAAGGCATCATGCTGAATCCTTGTCTGTGAGCAGTTGTTTTAGAGGGGAGGGGTCTGCCTTGTCCTTTTTATATCCACTGTTAACCAACACAGGGATGTTAACAAGCCCAAGTAATAGATTTTTCGCATATTGATGTATTAACTTAATAACCTTATATATCTGTCCTTTTAGAGATCAATAAATCAATTTTGAGCTAGTTCTTCATCACTGCAATATTGTGAAAAGTGAAGCTGGTATTTAATGTAGTTTTATGAGTCCTGGATGCTACTGGACAAACCCAGAAAAAATCCATTTATTTTTAATATATCCCTTAAAGTCCTGATGCCCATCTGAAACTTATTTGAAAGTAACTGGATTTATGGGTTCCAAGTTAGTTTCATTACGAAGTTACCTGAGTATGACACAGGAAAAAAAATCACTGTCTGAAAGCTTTGTACAGCAGAGATGAACCTCCCCTGACCTTATGCAATAGTGGCTAAGAAACTGCAGGGTCTAAAAGGTGAATAAAAGCAATGGAGTAATATTGTAAAAGAATGGGAAAAGCTACTGGCTTAGGTCTGCCCTGGGAAAAAGACCAGTGAGAATCTCATTTTTCATTTGGGAAGTGTATCTGTTGTCTGGCTACCCTTCTTACAGTTTGTTTTTTTATTTTTCTTCCTGAATTCTCTTGCAGTGGACCATTGCATAGCACTGCTTTAATATGGGTGAATATCGCTTTTGTTTCGCCAAAGGAAGCACGGGAGTGATCATGAGAAATTTCCTGTTAAGGAAGAAAAATGCATTTTTGAAGGCTCACTCAGAAAAGTCAGACTGCTTAGCTTTCCATGACATTTAAAAAGAAAATATTGAAAAGAGATGGTAGACAAACAGTGACGTTTTGTGGTGTATTGATTGTTTCATGCCATGGGACTATAGCAAGTAATTATTTTTGTGATGATGCTCCTGTGTCTTTTTTTGTTTTTCTGTGTTGTTGCAGGAGCTGTGGTTGCATAGTTTAGTCCTGATGATTTCAGCCCATATGTACAGAAAAATCTGATTTCCAATGCCTTTTAGCACCAGAGAGTACTTCTTCCTAGAGCCATGACTGAGCTGATGGGAAACCAAACATGGTGCAACAACAGAAAGCTGAGACTCGATTGCCTAAAAATCTGTCTTATGTCCAACATCTGCTCTAGGATTTCCAGAAATGCTTCAGAGATGGAGCTTTTAAACTCCTGGGCATCCTTTCTGTTGGAGTAAACCATCCTCATCAAGTCATCCCTGCATCTCTCTGCACAGCTCTGTCTGCTCCTTAGAGCCCACCCTTTCCCCCACAGTTACATGCTCCTACACTGCCAGGATGTCAGATGGGCAGAGTTTCTTAGGGATTTAGGAACACATTTGGATTTCAGCCAGGCGTGGAAGATATACATACTTCCTCTTATACCCACGCACGTACTCAATATATTCCTTTACATATGGAATCTGAATCAGTAATACTAAAAGCCTGAAGTTGAAGGAAGGACAAATGTGTTTATAGCCATGTTTCTTGATAAGGTTTTTATTTTTTTAAAAGATCATTTATTCAGTCATTTTGTGGGAGTGACATGCTTGATCCATTGCAAGGTGGAAATAACACACATTGAGGAAATTCTCCTTATATATATTGACTTTAAAGTCCTAATGCTAGGCTTAAAATTTATAATTTAACTGAACTAGTTAAAAAACTGCTTACTTTCCTTCCCTTGAAATGTAAGGAAAAAGCTCACCTGTGGAAAATGTATCTTTTTTGCAATATTTTGGGTGTGCCCCTGCACTGCCTGTTAGTGGGCCCTGAGGTTACCTAGGACTGGCTGTATCTTGCTGCTTTATGCTGAAAGCTGCTAATGGGAAAAAGAGAATGTTATGATTAGGGGCCCAAGCAGAATTTCCAAACCTGCAATATCATATCAGTATTCCCTGGGGCAAGGAGAGCTGTAGATATTCAGGAACCCACCAGAGTAGCTAGGAAGGGCATCCTTAATGACACCAGCACAAGAAAATAGCAAGGGTTTTTTTTTTGTTGCAGCATGCTTTTGGTTGTTGTATGCAAAATAGTTTAATATCACCTTAATCTCAGCTTGTTGTGTGAAAAATGACCCTGTCAATTTGACACAGAAGTAGAATATTGAGAAGTGGAACATTTTGTCTAATGGGGAAGAGCTGACAAAGACAGACTGAATAATACTTAATTGAATAAAACTGACTTGATTTTGAATTCCAAATGAAATTAAAAATATTACACTAAGATTTATAGGGTTTGTTTTCTGTCTTTTTTTTTTTTTTTCTCTCTCTGTGCTTGCTGGGCTTTGCTCGTGTCGACAATCTTTCAGCTTTAACAGCACCATTCCATTCTTTATTGATAAAAGCCAAAGGCTAAATATTGCAAGACATTTGGCTATGCCAATATAAATGGGAATTCTCGGTTGTGTACAGCCCAGTTATTGATGTTTTTATTAGCAATCTTTATAAGGGCACATACTGCTTTCCTCCTCAGTGCTGTAATGTGGAGATGAGGAAAATGACTGTTGGAATGAGCTAAGCACGAGCCAGTTTTGATTGAACACATCTCTGTCCTGTGCCCAGCCACAGGGATGAACACATTTCTGTCCTGTGCAGGGCCAGGGTGTCTCAGCAATGCCTTTTTCCCCTTTGCCCATCCACAACTCTTCTGCTGTCCAGGGTATGGGAACAAAGCAGCCTAATCTTCATCTGATGCAGGAACCACCATCCCTTATTTCTCCAGCTGCTTTAAAGAGCTCTCCACAACCCACTGAGCTCCTGCAAAATGCGTTATCGTATCTATTCAGGGCAAGGCTTTGGTCTGAGAACACTATAGGGAAATTCTTTGGGAAAATGAATGTCTGAGGATTTTCACTAGCCACTATAAAAAGTTTTATCTGTGTTGTTTTTTTCTCCCGCTTTGCCGTATAAACAAACACGACACTTTATTCTACAAAGTGATTTCTTTCTGAATTATAGAACCACAGAAAAAGCATATAAAACCCGCAAACCTTATTATTTTTGTATTCTTGAAACTCAAAATTGATTTAAACCAAGTTCAGTCAGCAATATTTCCTCCCCATCTGAGAAACTATATCCCGAGCTTCAGACTAAAGTAAATTTTTATAGGCATGTTGTAATTATAAACCCTCAAGAAATGGATTTTGTAACAGGGACAAGGGCACAAAGCTTCCCTGTAGTTACTCTGCCGAGCACTGATGCGAAGAAGCTGAAAATCCATCCTCCCAAGAAGGAGCTTATTAAAAGACTGCAGTGGTTTTAATGACATTTCTTGTGACATCAAAATTATTTCACTCAGAATCACAGAGCGTCTCTGTTTCTGCAGTTTTGAAGGTCCAGGGGGGAAATATTGCTGCAGTCTCATAGTGACTGAGAGAAGCAATCCAGAGAGATAGATCTGCATTGGTACTCATATCCTCTCATGATGGGAGATGTAAATTAAGCTGTTTAATTAGAACAGCATATAATAATCATCACCAGGAAGGCAGGGGCAGTGTTTGGAAAACACTCTGGATTCAGCTTTTCCCCTTAAATTGATGATTAATGGCTGAAAGGTCAGCAATAACTGAACTCAAAATGAGGGGGTTTGGTTCACATCAGGTGTATGTGGTAACTTGTGTTCTTACTAAAGTCTGTAGAGATCCTGGATTGATTTTCTTGCAATATTTCAAGCCAAATGGGTATTTTCTAGCAATATACATTTCTGATTGGACTGATCATTGTGTTATTTATATCATGTCATTTGTGCACATAAATGAAAATCAAATGATGGCAGGCTGCTTGGCCCAGATATATCACACCATAAGAGATTAAATCCTTCTCCCTTGATCAACCTTAAATTACACTTCTCAGCTATACAGCTATGCAAATACTTTGCAAAGATGGATAAATAGCTTTATTGCCATTTTAGAGGTGTTCAAAGATAAGAATTGTCCCCAGAGCACTCATTAGCTCAGGGGCAGAGGTCTGAACTGCATCATCCCTCATCCTGCATCCACTGAAGCCTACAGCAACATTTTCACCTAGAATATCCAGCCTCTGGCACTAAGTTTGCTTGGCTTTCTTCTGATCTCTCAGAGTTTACTCACAGGAGGAAGGGGCTAAAGTCTGACATGTTTTCAAAGGAGATGTATAAAATGGGGAACAGCATTCAGGGAAGAAGAGTTTGGTCCAGCTGATGGACTGTTGCAGGCTGTTGAATGTGAAATGGCACAGGCTGTGTTACAGCCCTTGAATTTTAGGGATTTTTGGCATTGGCTCTTTGATCAGTCAGACAATTAAGTGGGAAATGGAAAACCACAGAGAACTCAACTTCATCCACAGTGCATGGGAGTAGCCAAAAATAGCTGATTGAATTGAATAGCAGGGCTGGGGAAGTTTTCCAAAGTTTTTCAGGATCTCTGAGGAATTTTTGGGCCATATTCTGAGGGAAAAATCACGTTAGTCTCCCATTCCCTGAGCCAGTTCTCTCATCCATGCACAGCTAACCCAGACACGTGGGACTGAACCCAGCTCCTCCTGAAGCCAAGGGAAAGCTCCTACTGGCTTTGGTGGAGGCAGGATTCATCCCTTTGTGAGACAATCATATTTATATTCAATACCCTGCAACTTAAACTGAGGATTAGCAGAATTAAACTCTCCTAATTTGTATATCTCATACTGCCAAACCGCAATTAACTTTTGTGCGTTCGAATTAATACAGGAAATTATTAACCACCCTTTTCCTCATGCAATTATCATTTTACACTTCTGGAACAAATTTCTTCAAAATATGAAAAGTAGCCTGCACCCCTGTGACCTTATCCTTTTTATTATACTTTAGTCAGTAGAGTAGAAAACAATTTTTCACCCTACTGCTTCCATGTGCAGGTGATGCTTTCCCAGTGGCACTGCTGGGCTGTGCACTCCATGGATCCAGTGGCTTTGTGTGGGGCAGCCCTCACAGGGGAACAGGACTCAGGGCTTTAAATTCACCCAAGGACAACACCTGTGTGTGCAGCCCTTGGCAAAGTTTACATCCAGCTGCTTTTTTTGGTGTTATTTTTAATTGTGCAATGTGCAGGATCAGCATTGATCAGCATCCTGTTCTCCCATGGAAGTCTAAGCAGGATATTCTTTTTTTCCCTGGGCAAGGTTGAGCCCAAGGTTGAGCTACAGGTTGGCAGGGCAGGGTAAAGGTAGTCTGATGAAGACAGAGATTTCTGCCTTATTTTCTACCCTTCTCTTGGATGGGCTGCCTGGACTCTGCCCTTACACAGCACTGGGAAGGTCCAGTTGGTTCCCAAAGCTGGCAGAGCATCTGTTTTTCCATGGGTTTTCCTTGTGCTGCACCACTCCTCCTTCAGGTTCCCTAAATTTGCTTTCCTTAGAAAAGTACAATTTTAAGATATTTTTTTAATTAAGGGTAGGGGAAGATATGCAAGGCCAGGTACATTTTAATTGATGTATCCCCTCTTTTATAACAAATATGTTTGTAACAACATAATGAGCAAAAGTTCTTTTCCAGAAGAATAATCTTTAACTGGTGCAAAATGTCTCGCTGGGATTTTCTCAGGTTTTAATTTCAGTTTGCATAAATAATGTGAGACACCAGGCTGCAGGAGATAAAGGTGAATTTCATCTGCTTCCAGCTTGTCATAATGGAAATAATAACTACTTTAGCTAAAAACAAGTTTCCAATTAGTTTCTCTAAAATAATATTATCCCCTTTTTTAATAGATACTGCAGCTCATTTTGGAACCTAATTTTGATAATATATAAACAGTTCTAAAATAGCTATTTCCCCCAAAAAAGTGACAAGCACAGATTTTGGCAGCACATGTTGGGAGCCTGTCTATACTGAAAAGCAGTCTTTGCTTTTTTTGAGGCGAATCTTAATGAAAAATAGAAAAATCAATTTAAAATATTCTTTAGGATGAAGACATCTTTCCTGAAAGACTTTATGTTAAATGGCTGGATAATGGTAATGAAACAAGGCATTCTGAAATTATAAAAAATGTTTGTTTGAGAAAATACATAGGCTATTTATTTTATTATTGTTGTTATTTTAAGAATAATTAATGTGCTTTATGCGGGTTTCAAGACACAGGAAAAACGAGATAGCACTGGCTATTAAATGCAGCTGCAATTGGCTGATTTATATATAACCCTAAATTCAGAAAGCAACAATAACGTGGCTCAGAAAAAAATAATCTCAGGTTAATGTGAGGATTCTTTGCAGGGATGTAACAGGATCTGTATTCTGTCCAGTCCCACCCTGGCATCTCTGGGACAAGTATTATCCTAAATGTCAGTAAGGTGTAAATAAATGGACTTTTACTATTTAGGAGGGTGCTTTTTTGCATAAGAAGAAAACAAAACCTGAGCTCTGACATCCAAAGCAATGCACAGCACTTCCAGAGAGAACCTGACTCTCTCAAAGAAGCCAGGATGTGTGGCCCTGTTGATTTATACATCCTTGCCTAAGCAAAGAAAATAAATTTCACCCCCAAAAAATTTCCCAGAATGACACAGAATTTCACAGACTTTGTATGACAAGACAGCATGAAGTAAAACAGCTATGTTAAACCCCCCACATCTAATTTAAAAAACGAGTTTCATAATGCATAAACCTCTCATCATCACATGTACATATGTGTGCAGAACTGTGGGGGAACAGATCCAGGAGACACTGATAGTTCCGGGGATGTTTTTCTAAATGTTGACATTTTGCAGTGTATTTTAGCTGTAGTTATGGAGCTGCATGGAGGGACAACTGGAAAATTATCTCCTGATGGAAGAATGAAAGAGCAGACAAACAACCAGTATCTATTTTTGATGAATGTGGCTGTCAAACTGGCTTGGATGAGGGTCCTTCTAACCCACTGTGCTGTCTCTGCCAGCAGCTGACAGGAAATGCTGTGGATGAAAGAGTAAAGATCACGCAGGAAGCAATTGTAAAATAATTCACCCTTCACACTATCTTTCAGTCTTCCCTTTTTTTTTTTTTTTTTGTGAATTCTTGCTACTCATGTTTAATATCTCTAAATGATTTCAGCAAGTAAACCTCAGGCTTCTTGTATGACATGGTGCTAACAGGAGACTCTTTCAACTTTTGTGATGATACAAGAAAAGTCTGTCATAAACTGCCATCAAAGAGCTGCTTGTTAACACCCGGGCTGGAGCTTGCCCGTAAAATCGTTCAAACAATTCTGAAATAAAACATTTGGAAACATCATGGGCTCTTTGCAGATGCAGGTCTCTGACAATCTCTCACTACCACCACAAACTGTAATAAATAATTAGATCAGCACAGGTAATTTGCTATGAAAACAGGTTAAGAAAACAGTAGCAAAGCAGGGCAGAAGCTGGAGGTAGTGTTGCTCTTTATATAACATGCAAAATATCTCAGTTCACCTGGAGAAGAAAACCTCATTTGCATTTGCTTCCTGCTCTGTTGTAAAAGGAAAAGACATTGTCTCTGTGATTTACAGAAATATGGTTTACAGAAATGAAAATATGGCGCTGATTTGGCCAACCTGAGCGGGGTCATTTTTGCAATGAAATGCAGATGATTTTGTGAAACCTCTGAGATGTTCAGTCACTCACTCATAGCTCAGCCAGGCTATGAATGACTTCATGTAGCGGGTTTGATTTTTACTACTTGAGTAAATGGACAATAGAGGGGAATTCTATAATGCAGGTAGCAGAAACTGTTGTAAAATGGTGTTGCAAGGGACCTTCACGACTGTACGGAGGCTTTTGACACCTAATCAGCTCCTTAATCACAGACCTGAACTTTTTCCTTGGAAATACAATGGGACCAAACTCAGCAAGAGCAGCAGCCTTCCCAGATGGGATTAGCTCCTAGGTGTGGTGTGCTGAAATCTCACCTTGCCCAGCAGGAAAAGAAGGTATTGCTTTAGAGACCTAAAGTGTGTTAGTCAATGCAAGGTAAAAGGAATCTGTTACTCGAGAGCTGGAATATGAAGTTTATATTCCATGAAAACTGTCTCATGAAACTGTGCATTAAATAGGTTCTTAGAAATGTGCAGCCCAATAAATAAACCCAGTAATTCTACCCATACAATAAGGAAAGGAGTCAGCAAAGGTGTGGAGAAATGAAGGAATGACAGGGAAGCTTCATCACGGTTACGCTGAGGGTGTTCCCAATTTGGGCAGGGAAGGGAGCTGTCGTTTCTTCAAGCTTGCAAGCAGAAATCATTGGCTGGAGAGACAGCAAAACTTATGTTTGATGTAAAGGAAACTTAATATCAGCATAAACAGACCCACTCAAAAATAATGAAATGAAATTTTAAAAGGCTTTATGGCACTCCAGGTTCAGCCCCAGCAGCTGGATTTACATAACTGCAAGGAAGAAGCTGCAGAGGTGGAAGCTAAACAAGTTCTGTTAGAGATGGGAGTGCAGAGCCAAAGGGATCCCAGGTGAGTGATAGCAAATTCAGAGGTGCTGAATGTTTCAGGATAATCCTTGAAAACTTTGAGTTTCTCTCAGTCCCTTCCATGCAGAAAGAGTTAATAAATATTGTCAGCACCTGGGGAATTGTTCACAAGGGATCTTTTGGAAGAGTAATCTTCATATTTAGAAGTATTTTCTCATTATGGCTAATANGGGGTTCTCTAGGCTCTGGTGTGGGGTTCTCCAGGCTCTGCAGGTGGATCTCTGCTCCTTCATGGGCTGCAGGGGCACAGCTGCCTCGCCAGGGGCAGCACCACCAGCTACAGGGGAATCTCTGCTCTCATGGCTGGAGCAACTTCTCCTCCTCCTTCTTCACTGATCTCAGTGTCTGCAGAGCTGTTTCTCTGACAAATTCTCATTTCTTTCTTCAGCTGCTGTTATGCAACAGCTTTTTCCCCTGCTTAAATGTGCTCTCCCAGAGCTGCTACCAACCATCCCTCAGCCAGCAGTGGGTCTGCCCTGGCCAGCCTTGGCTCTGTGGGACATGGGGTCCTTCTGGCATCTTCTCCCAGGAGTGACCCTTGCAGCACCTCCTGCTACAGAACCTCACCATGCAAACCCAGTGCTGCACTCATGAAATAGAACAAACTGATGGAGAGGATGGTTTTGTGTGCTGGACTCTGCAGCAGCACTTTGAGGGTGACAGTCACACTCTCAGACCAACAAGGGCATTTGCTGCTTCACTGCTGGGCTTCCCTTTGGTGAGGAAGCCTTGATTCCACTGCTGCACCAGCTTAGACTTTGGGAGGCAGAAGTCCTCTTTGATCACCTCTCAGTGCAGATTCCAGAGCTGCCTCTGTGCAGCAGGCTCTGCATTCTCCTACAGCACACATTAGCCCACTAGCACAGGCAGCTGTCCCTAATTGCTCCGGATCACAGCCAACACTTTCCCCATTTTGGTTCCAAGTCCTCATGACTGTAACATCTTATTTTCAGCCAGAGTCTTTTCCCACGCATGGGACAGCAAATGTTCAGGCTGACCTGAGGAGCTCTTTTTTTCCTACATTTTTTGGGTTCTCGCTTCTTCAAAAGGTGATGATGAGCTCTTTCAAATTAGATCATCATAATTAATATTTCACTTTGTTTTTCTCACATCACAGCGATTGTGCTGCATATGTCTCTGGTTTTAGGCAGTTTTTGTACTTCCTGAGGTGATCCCTGCAGGGGTTTCTGAGAGACTGCGTCATCCTGGGTGATTTGGGCTCAGGCATTTGGACAGTGGAGTCAACATTTCCAGCACTGCAGCAACAAAGGACAAGCATGGGACAAGTGTTTGGCTCAAGACAGGAGGATATTAAGAAAGGAGACTGTAATTTATGTCTCTGCATTTTTTAGGACAGAGCTGATGGTACAGCTGAGCCAGGACAATGCTGGTTGTCTCTCAAATGGGGCATTCCTCATCCCTTGTCTCCTACACTCCCAAATGCACAATTCCCAGTGGAAATATTAATTTTTGACATCACACTTGAAAAATGCTGTTTTTCCTTCTAACTGGTTCTTTCAGTGGGGATTTTTGGTGTATTTCTTTTCTCTAACCAACTCTTCTGTAATTCAGACACAGCCTTACCCCTGCAGATCAGAGGTGGAGCAGGCTGATGGTGTGGTGTGTGTAAGGGCAACTGTCCACCTCCCCCTCACCTCATACCCTGAGGGTTCTGCATTCTTCCATTTCAGCCTTCCCTCTGCTGCTTCCTCTTGTGCTGAGACCTTCTGCAGTTGGATTCCTCTTTGATTGTGTAATAAACCCATGAATTATTAACAGTGTATAAAATATTGACAAACTGTTCTCTGAGATAGAACAGCTTTAAACTATTGATTATGAATCCAGAGAATTATAATTAGTTTCTGCATAAGAGATAATTAAGTTATTATTGTTTCTCTTTTCTCTAATATAGTGATGGATAGAAGGCATTTATACCAAACTGTATGTAATCTTATTAAAATTAAGACAATAGGTTTATGAGCACTCAAGATAATGGGAAAATAAAGCATGATGGGGAAACGTTTACAGTTCCAAAGGGCTCAGTTGGCAACATCCTCTTGTTGTGGAAAGAAATAATTTCAGGTTTGCTCTGAGGAAACTCCTGGGCACAGAGATGTGATTGACTTCAGGAGAGTCAGAATCTCATTTCCATTTAGTTTTAGCAGAAATCAAACAAACACTGCAGTGCTTTGTGTGCTTGTGAGCATTTTGAACCCAGGGGCTGACTTTGGTCAAATTCGGTTGAGGGGGACACTCCTAGATATATTTTGTTTCTGCAGTTTTTATACCAGCTTGCTGACAAAGCCTTTGAAGTGTTAGTTTAGCTCTCATCATGCATCACAAAACTTACGCCAGACCTCAATTTCCAGCCAACAGAGCACTGGTAATGAGTTTTTATGGATTCTGCTGCCCCAAAGTGATTTGTGCATCCTTTAAGTGAGATGCTTCTGCCACGAGGTTGTGCCTTATGGACACCTGATTTTATTTCAGGGATTACAGTACAGGCAAAATGTTTCCAGGCAGAACCGGGCAGCAGGGACACATCCTGCCTGCTTCCAGTGCCGTGCTGTGCAGCCCTTGGCTCTATTCCTTCCACAGCAAACAGGGAGAAGGGTTTCCTTCCAAGGTATAATTAGTCTGAGCAAGTTTGGGAAGAGAAAAATCATTGTAGGCATTTAAAGTTAGGCAGGGTGAATCCCATGCTCAGAGTGTGGTGTTGCAGTGGAGCCAATATAAATGTCAGGAACAAGGAGCTGTGGGCTCTGCCAGAGGAGTGTGGCCTTCAGTGGATCCCTGCCTGCTCCTGCTTCTTCTGCCTCAGAAAATAAGGTAGAAAGAGAATTTAAGAAGATGATCCTCCATCACTGTGCACAAGGGCAGGATCAGCAAAGCCAGAAACCTTCCTCATTAGACCATTTGCTCCTGACCCTCTCAGAGGTGAGGGTTCCCTACCTCTCCTCAATCATGAATTTCATGAATTATCCCTATGATTACATTTCCTAATGTATAACCTTTTTCAGCCAGGAACCTCAAGCAAAGAGAAATTTCAGATGAGTTAAATTCACAGGGTGAATTAGTGCTACAGTTTCTCTTCTGAGAAAGCACAAAAACTGTGTAACACACCAGGATACCTGCAGCATCACTTCAGACAAACACTTGCAAATCCTGGAACTTTTGTACATTTTCAATTGCTTTCCATCATTTTGAGGTTATGAACTTCTTGGAATTTCTGTTTTCTTGCACAGCATCACTGGACAATTCTCACCACCAAAGCTCACCTAAAGGCAGAGCTGAAGTGACTTCCTTCAAGACACACCTTTTTCTCCAGAAAAAGAAAGGAATCTGAGACAGCAACAGGCAGACAGCACTGTCCTGACCCCAGCATTGTGCTGGGTGCAGAGATTGAAGCTTGGTTTTGCTGAACGGCCACTTTCCAATGCCTCTCACCCCAGAAGCTCATCCAGCTCTGTCCAGCAGCTGCCTGACCTGCACCCTTGCTGGACTGGAGCCCAGAACCTCGCTCAAATAGCTGCTTTTAACAGCTTCTCATCCCTCAGCTTTCCTGTGGCATCTGGTGGAGGCAAATTGCCTTGCTAGACTTCTGCAATCAGAAGGAGCTGCCCTGCCAAAGCCATGTGGGTGACAAAGCCACGTTCAACCATGCTGTCCAATTTAATCCAAAGAAATACTGAATTAAAGAAGCTGGGAACAGAAGCAGGTAAGGAGTTTATTTGCAGATCTTAAGAGCTGTGTTGAGCAACTCATAAAACACATGAAGCCTATGAGGGAATGTGCTGTTAGAATTTTCACCAAGTTTGTTACAGCCAACTCTTAAATCTCACCTTCTAGGCCAAACCCACTCTAAATCTCTGGTATCTAATGGCAAACAAGCCTTGGGTCTGGGTGTTGCTAATGCAAGAGGAGTCTGGGGGAGAGGCTGAGTCATGAACATCCTCTGAATTGTGAAATGAAGTTGAAAGTGCAGCTGTCGGTCGGGAAAGCGGACACAACAGCGCTCCCTTAGACTTTAATAGGCTGCTCTTGTGACTGCTTTCATGATTTAACATTTGTTTGATAGTCCCTCTCTCTTGCTTTTGGATGGAGATGTGAGCATCCTCACAGAGGGCACTGGTCCTGAGCAATCACTGTCTGCCTACAGAACAGATGAAAACGCCTCCCCACCCCTGCCAACAAAATAGGGCACCTAATTGAAAGCCACGCCACGAGGGCTTCTCCATCCCCCTTCCTCTCCAGCAGTACATCTTCATCACATCTTTTGTCTGCTCTACATCAGATGCACCTTTCTGGCTTGCTCTGAATGAAAACAATCCCTGCCTCCCTGCAGCAAGAATGACAGCCTCTTCCATGAGTGCTAAATGAGAGCCACGCTCGCTCTGTGTACTTTGGGAGGCAGGGATATTTCAAGGGACTAAATTAATCCCTCACATTTTCAAAGTGCGTGGCACAGATCTGAACGGCTCCCAGAGTGGTTAAAGCAAAGGAGAGGAGATGGGGTCCCCTGGGTTTAAATCCCACCGAGCCCCGGCGCGACGAGCACAGCTCGGCTCTGATGTGTTCAGTACCGCAGGCAGGGGTGGCAGATGTCTGTCCTGTGGGATCTGTCCTCCCACTTCCACTTTGGGGAAAGCTTTCTCTCAATCCTCCAGCTGAAACATCCAAGCTGTTGGGAAAAGGGCTACAGGGGAAAAGGGAGAATTGTGCAATATGACAGTTTGGGAGCACACACTGGCTCTCGCTCCTGTGAAATGTGTGGTGTAGGCAAAGCGTGCAGCTGTGCAGGGTTGGGAACGGCCTCTCAGTGCTCTTGCCTTCCAGCCAGCACCATTTATGGCTCAAAGGACAGAAGAGGCAAGGGCTGCCTTGGCTCTGGGAGAGCAGCAGCCAAGAGATAGAGACATGACTGCAAAAGGCAGCTGTGCCCCAGCTTTGCCAGGCAGTAGGTGCCTGTGTGGAGGCCAGGAGTGAGCTGGAAACACACTGGTTCAGCAGGGCAGGGCTTGCCAGGATGCCTCTTATTCAGGCTCAGATGTGCCAGCCTGGCTCCCTCCCTCTCTGCCCTCACCCACAGTTTGGTGCCATAATGGGTGCATGGTGACCCAGCTCAAACACCATCCCCAGGGAGAATCTGGGTTTAGAGTTTTTTCCCTGGCTTTGCTTTCTCTGGCAGCTTTTCCTTTCATGATATTCCCTGCCCCTTCTTTCACAGCAAAGAAACAGCAAAGTTCTGGCCGTATAATTAGACTAAGAAATTCTAGCTCCCCACTCCCAAATGGTCTGTATCTACTGAAATCTACTGAAAATCAATGTCCCTTATCAGCTACAAAATTGTTGTTACAGGAGGAAAGTCATGAACAGCTGCTGGTTTTGATGAGTCCCTCATACCTGGCTGTTCACCTGCTGGGCTCAGCTTCTCACTGAGGGGGAATGGTTTTATCCAAAACGGAGGTGAGAGCACTGAGTGCTGGTTCAGAGGAGGTTACCTTGGAAAAGAGAGGGACAACCTTCTTCTCCAAAGACAAAGAGGGAGTTTTTGATCTGACAAAGACTTCTCCCCAGGCTGTCACAACAAGCAGCTTCTAATCGAGGTTGCCCTCGCGGAGTGCAAAGTCTCTTGACAGCAAAAAGGCAGAGATGTGCTGCTTCAGGACAGCTGTTATTTGAAGGCAGCAAGTAACTGCGTGTCTTGCTGTGTTTTTCCCAGTTTGGATCCAAGCAGAGCTTCTTCTGTGTCTGTAGGCAGAGGACACCCTTGAGCAGAAACCCTTGCATCTCACAGTGCTGCACCATGTGCCTCAGATCATTAAGAAGTCCCCCCAGCTCTCACTCCAATTTGCAGTTGTCTCTCTGGGTGTGAGTGATTTTATCACTGGTATTTTCCCAAGGCTACAATGTGCAAGGGGTACATGTACTCACTTTAATTTCAGAATTGAAATTCCAGTGTGTGACTCATCCCTTGGAGCAGAAAAAAATTGTCCCTGTTGTAGAAGGGGTAGACTTGGCCATATTGGTAGGAACAAGGTTCCAGCCACACTTTTTTAGTCACATTGTAGAAATGAATAGTTTCCTATCTTCGCTTCCTTTTCAAAGATACACAAATGCATTTGTCTTGATGCTGTAGAGCCAGAGCTCAGTTAATTACTGTGCCTAACAGATAATGCATTTTTGATTACTCACCTCATGGAGTTTTACCATGTCTAAATTCCTCAAAAAAACCTTTCTGTACTCTTCCTTAAAGCAGGATACAACAGCCACAGTTACCACCTGTGTTTTACCAAGAGTTCTTTTTCCTCTCTTC
Source organism: Trochalopteron elliotii (assembly GCA_024734555.1). NCBI lineage: Eukaryota > Metazoa > Chordata > Aves > Passeriformes > Leiothrichidae > Trochalopteron > Trochalopteron elliotii. The sequence goes on from JANPWX010000387.1 coordinate 462,329, forward strand.
TTTTCAAGTGTTTGACACAACTGGGCAGAGTCAACTTCCCATTTTCTCTGTGTGTGACATTGCTCAGTGGCAGCTGCTGAAAGAAAAGCCCCATCATAATCAGTGTGTTTTGCCTGTAGCACAAGGCATTTCAGCAACATTGAAAAGCTGAAAGGAAATCGGAGATAAGTTGGAAATCATGAGCTGAAATGTGCATTTCCATTTTAGAGATTAAATTAGAAAAATATATTATTGTGAATTTAAAGCAGCATCATCAGCCAGCTTGACAGCTCATCTGGGCTCACACTGGGTTGTTATTGAGGGAACTTGGGCTAACATCCAACCTCAGGACCCTGATCTTTCTGGTGTTCAAAGGCTGGATGGAGCTCTGGGGTGGTGCTGCTCGGTGGGGAGCAGAGGAGGTTTCTGCTGGGGCCAGGAGATGCTGACTGAAGCACTTTGTGAACTCAGTGACCTGCCAGCAGTACCACGGGAAAGTGCTGCCAACCCTCCCTTTGCCAGGAGGAAAAGGGACATAATGAGGGAAAATTTGCACAGCTGGAAGAGCTGAGATCAAATGAAACAGTCCTGTAGAGAATGTAACAGGCAGGTAAATGAACAGCCATTTCCTGGCCACCAGGAGCATTGCAGTCCTGTGCAGAGGTGACCCAGCTGCAGTTGCACAGGTTTGGATGACATTGAGACAATCCCCAAGTGACAGCACATAGGAAGGAAACTGGAGGGTATTTCCAATACCTCAGCTGATATATCTTCAGAATTAAACCAGGGATCAAACACAAGGATCCCTGTGGAACACGTGCACCCCTCCAGAAGGCTGGGAACTCTCTCACCTCTCAAACCTCCTGGCTTTGATCTTTTGGTGGCCCCAAGGCAAGGACTCTCAAAACAGCTCTGTAGAAAAGATTTGGGAAACGTTGTGTCCCATCCTGCTAGTGGTAAAAATCAGGAGTGAATCTGGTCACTGTTATTATTGTAAGCATTCACTGCCCACATTCCTGCCCAGCAAGATTTCCTGTCTTTTCCTCCTTTGACCATTTTGTCCATGTAGGCATTGAAGGAGGTGAATAGACTGCTATGTGATACCAAGCTCAATCCCTCTTTTTGGTGAAAGAAGAGGAAAAGATGCAGAAAAGCTCTGTTATAAACTCTGTCTCTGTATGAGATTAGAGAGATGTGTGCATTTCATCATCTCTAAATTGTGGGAAAGGGTCCAGCCTTTACTGATAGGACATCTTCTCTATGCAGTGCTGTTTCACTGGGCTTTTTGAAATATCCAGTGTTCATGTGGAGTGCTGAAAGTCCTCAGGAAAAGTTAAATCCTACATTAATTAAACAATCAAGCTGCAAACTGTGTAAAGAAGGAAGGTGACACCTTCAAAGGCAGTTGAAGCATCAGATTGAGAGGTTGGAAGCACAATTTATTTACCACGGCTCAACAAGTTGCTGCAGTGCACCAGTAGGAAGAGCTGAGCCAGCCACACTTTTTGGCTACTGTGTGTATAAGGTAAAATATGTGAGCTTAAACCTCTCATTTCTGAGAGTCCTTTCCTCCAAGCAGAGAATTAACGCATGAAGAATATCAAAATAACTTCTAGAAGTTGAGCCAGAACAAAGAAGTGTTACCCAGGGAAGAAGCTGCTTCACAGCTTTTTTGGAATGAGATCTGCTCTTCAAGATGGTTTAATGAGGAGGGAAAGGCAGGAGATGTTAGCAGGCTGTGCATATGGAATAGGGTTAGTTGTCTTGAGAGAAATTAAAAATAGGTAGATTATTGTGCCAGTTTTTCCTGTCTTCTGTCATAAATGGTCTCAAAATCTCGCACTGGGAAGAGGCACAAACTGGAGGAGCAAAGCAGCACAAAAGGGTCACTGGGTGAGAGTCACACTGAAGGTCTGAACCTCTGACCACTGGGAGGGACCAGAACCTGGGCAGAGAACAGGCAGGGTTCAGGTTTCATTTCTCTGTTCAAACACAGCTGAAGGAAATCCTTTCTCCTTTAGGAGTAAGACTTTGGTTCCATGGTATAGAACCATGAGAAGTGCCATTTCTCTCCCTGCAGGTCTGGTGGTGGCACCTGAGTGACATGTCACAGGGGGAGTGTGGCACCTGCCAGTTAGATAATGCTGAAACAGGCACTGATGCTGCTAGGGGGTCTCTGCAGGGTCACACAGCAGCTGCTTGACAATAAACTGAGGTTCAGCTCTCACAGAAGAGTCAAGCAGAATGTGAGGTTCATGTGTGGTGTGAAAGAAGAGATGATTCTCCCTGAAGTGAAGGCTGCAGTGCTCTAAGGTCAGTGCCACAGCCAGAGAGGGAAATGCATTCCCACAGACTTACCTGTTGAGAGCTCATTCTATTTTTATTTCACTGATCCCACCAAAGCCAGTGTCAAGACTTGCTAGGATGACAGTTTCAAAGGAAGCTGTGATGCCATTTTAGCACCAACAGCTGAATTTTGGCTTTTCACAACCAGTAGGAAAAGTCACTGAAGGTCTTTTCTCCTCAAGAAAACACACGGAAAATCCACAGAATGTTCAGTCAGCAGCAAGACCCACTGAAAGAATCCTGTAGGAGAAGATTCTGGCCTTGCCAGGCTTCTGGCTGGGAGCCTGTGTTGTCTGGCTCCATCACCAAACATGAGGACAGACTGCTGGGGATTGGGACTTTACAGCTGGCAAATATCACCAGTTCCTGCCCATGTGTACCACCCTGTCCAGAACACGTGCTTTGGGCACAGTTAGAAAGAATCAAGAATACAGGGGAAGTGGAGCTTAGATGAACTTTTCTCCTGTATCAGAATAAACACACAGTTTGCATTAATTTCTGCTGATCTCTGCATGTCTCCATTATATGGCTGTATACATCTATAATTATTTCTATATAAATGAATGAGGGGACATTTCTCTCAGAATTGCACATTGCCATCAAGATGAGGCTTGGCTGGAACCACCCACACAGCCCAGAAATGAAATGTTTTCTCCTGTCAGCTGTCTCCTGAGTAAAACCAGCACTACATCCTTGGATGTGCTGATCTGAGTTGGGGGTCTGGCATTGAACAGAGAGAGGATTAAAGCAGGGGGTTGGTGTACAGGCTCGATTTCATCAGTTCTGGTGCTCTAGAACAGGGAGTCTGGTCCCTGCTGTCCTCTCTCATGGGCTGTAGAGTGAGGCAGCATGAATAGGGGGATAAGATCTGCCACCAGCTCATACTGTGCACACCAGTGGTCCAGCATGAGCCTTCTTGTAATGAGCTCCCACAGACTAATTACAGCTCTCACCTGATGGATTTTTACTTTGACCATTTCATATCTTTTCAGTAGTACTTTTAAGATGATAAAACCCCCCGGCTCTTTGACTTCCTTGATTCAGGTGCATCCTGGGCTGCATTCAAAATTACGATCCAATCCCCAAAGCTAGAATGTGAGCCAGGGTCTCTCTTTCCCAAACTGCCAGGCTGCAAGGAAAGCAATGAACATATTTTTCACAGTTATGCATCTTGCATCTGACTCAGGTTGTTGTTATTATGCAGTAAGTGTTTCAGTCTGAACATTAAAGAAAAGAAAAAAATGTTCAGGTCCTAAGGGGGGAACAAAAATCCACTAATCCAACATAGGCTTTATTTGCTTGTTGACTACCAACTGATGTTGAGAATGGTGGGACTCCCAGAGCTTCAAACAAGATTAGAGAGTAGGAAATAGGACATTTATTTCAACTCAGATACTTATTTAAATCTTCCTTCTAGCTACATAGCTATGTATTTGGACATCTGGCAAAATCGCTTGGCAGTGCACAGGTTCTGAAAATGTTGTTAATCTTTAAAATCAATATTTCACTTAAGAAATTGCTCATCTACCTGCATGTTTGTGAGAGCTAATTCATCCAGATGCCATTTCTAAAGTCACTAATTATGCAGGAAAAGGCATTTCTTTATCTCTCTTGGACAACTTATACCCTTCTATAACCATTAATGCATAAAATACATTATTACTATTTATTCATATCAGTTGGGAGATTAAAAAAAAAAAAGTCTGTACACGATTTCCATAACTGGGACCCAAGTGCTGGTTAGAAACAGCAAACTCATGTCAATGTGTGGTTTGGACACACCAAACTCATGTGAATGGATGGTTTGCATCCACAAGCTGCACTTTGGTCCCTCTGACCACAAAAGACCAGTTGTCCCACCTGTAATTAATGCTCTGAATCTCACACTGTTAAAATACAAAGGTGAATCTTGCTTTGCTTAAGAATCAGGCAGCTTGAAATAGAGACTGTGAAAGTCAAACAATGGGCTGGTTGTAATTTCCTGAAACTGCTGTATTTGATTTGCCTTTAACTCAGTTAAGTGTCTTGGCAAACCTTTAATTTGAAATCTGTACAGGCTGAGCATCACACCCTGCTAGGCCTATCAACAGATGGAGGAATTACTGGAGGCAAAATGTATATCTTTATGCTGCTTTTTTTTTCCCCCATCATGATACTAATCATGCACTGAAGTGATCAGTAACCCCAGAGAGTGACAGATTTGTTTGCAGCAGAGGGTGACCCTGGAAAGGCGTGGGACTAACAGGCACACAGGTGGTAGGGCTTTTCCCAACATGGGCTGACTTTTGCTGTGGGAAACTTGGAAGCTGATGGTAAACAAGGAAATCAGGTTTGCATTGCAGAGAGTTTGGAGAGCGTGACGGTGTTGGGATTGCCAGTGTGGAGCTGTGCAGGGGCTGTGACCCGAGCTCTGCCCTGACTGCTCCTGAGGTCAGGGAGGAGCAGCTGGATGGGCAGGACCAGCCATGGAAGTTGCAAGGACCCTGTGCCTGGTCCATGCCCTTTCTGGAGGAGAGGAAACCTGTCACATCCCTGTGATGCTCCAACACTGAGCCCTCCAAGCCTGGACCACTGTGGCAATCCTTCCCTTTCACACTGCAGCACTTAGAGGAGTCCCTGAGCGCACCAGGCTCACTTAAACTTTTGCAAAGACACACGAAAAAAATCCCTTAAATTCACTCAGCTCACCTCCACTGTGCACATACTGCCCAAACAAACTGGAGGGAAATTACATAAAGAAGCCCCTGCATTTTCTCTTTACTGAGCTTGCTAAAGTTTTCTTCATTAATCATTAATCATGGAGCTAACTAAATTACTATGGGAGTGAGCTTTCATTATTCCCCCCACGCCCCCATTCAGTGCTGTTTTGTGCAGGTGCTCACACATTTCTGGAGTACCCACTAGCTGTGGTTTGCTCCTGCACCCTCAGGGAAGCTGTCAGGACTGCAAACTCTCACATCCCACAACAAAGTCCCCTGGCTTCCCTCTCGCAAACTGTGTTTCATCTGTCATCCCCAAAAGAACAATTTTATTTACTAGCAAAACTCTTCAACAGAAGGCACATCCCAGAGAACTATTTGCTCCAGTTGCCCTCAGGGTGATACTATTTTATTAAAAAAAAACAAATCCCCGAACATTTCAAAATAATCTGTGGACTAAAAAAAAACATACAGGTGCAGGTGAACCTTACTATACAACCTAGATATGAAATGAAATTCAATCATGCAGAAATTGCCAACAGCTTATTATAGATGAATGGGGTGGGAAGTGCATTTTGTCTAATCCCAAGGCATTTTAAAATAACTATTCAGCATCCTCTCACCTGAAATGTATCATCTTATTGATTCTGAGCTGACTCTTGCAGATTGACTCTGGCTGCCTGTTTAGCTTTCATGCTTTCAAGTCCTCAACTGCCCAGAAAATGGTGCCACTGCCATTCTTGAAGATGTTTTTAGTGTAACAGGCTTAAGGTGAACTAGAACAATAGCTGGGAATGAGAAAAGCTGAATAATAACTCCAGCCAGCTGGGAATAATGAGCACACAGCCACAGCTGAGCTCCTCCGTGATGGGATGGAAAATCTGGGTGTTTTTAAGGATTAACCAGCTACACAACCAGGAGAAAATATTTTCAAGTGGAACAGGATTTTGTCAATTTTCGCCCTGCAACATGGTCAAACGTGAAGGAAATGTCAGGTCACTTGTTACAATGATTTATCTGCCAGCTAAATTGTTCCTCCTCAGGCCTTCTGGTAACTTTCAAGACCTCCTAAGATATCTTCCAGGTTGCCCCTGATGTTCTTTTGTCAAGCATAGTACTCTTTGGAGTGGAGAACAAGCCCAGTCAGGGCATAAACACCAGGGCAGAAAACATTAAAAAAGGATATAAAAAAAAGAAAGCTCTGCAGATATGGGAATGAAATGACAGCATATCTCACTTTCAGGGTTGAAATTGCATTTCAGGGCTGGTTCACTGAATCATGAACTTGGACTGAAAGGGTTCCTGAGCCTGAGCACTTAGCAAGTCCATTCGAGTGTGCAGGGCTGGGAGATTTCCCTCTGCTAGTTTCTGGTTAATATAATCTTCAGGCCTGACAAATTTATGCAGAGTCAGAACATTTCAAACACAGCAGACTCAAATGCTGCCCAAACACCTCCCTGTTCGACAAACACCATGGGCAGAGTTCAAATGTATTTTGGAGAAACAGAGAAGTGTGAGGGAGCATCAGACATCAGAGCTTGGATGGGGCATCCCTGGAGCACCCCAAACTGGTGGGAAGCTTCTGAAACTGCTCAGCATGTCCAAGTACCATGGAGATGTGGTTGGAGAGCAGGATAAAGAAGCTCAGCCTCCTTCTAGCACCCCCCTTTGCTGGGGCATTCTCTGAGGTGCCCAAGGGAAAGCTCTCTCAGCAAAAAGGCCAAATTTCACTTTCAGTCTGAAAGGTATAAATTGACCCCAAGTGGTTGCTGCTCTGGAAATATCCAGAGTGGGATTTAGGTCAAATAAAGCTGCGTTAGAACAACTCTTCTACAAAATTGAATGTGTCTGGGATCAGAACTGATATCCCAGCCTTGTTGGCCAATTGTGCATTGCATATGCAGGGGGTTCAGGTGTGCCTCCAACCTGCTGCAAATGATTGGGTATAAAAACACAAGAAATTACAGTTCAGGTTTGTAAAACTGTACTGACAGCCCTCTTGCTTGTTTTGTAAGATTTCTTTATAATTGGGCAGAAAAGCATCCAAAGATCCAGCTCGGGATATTCTGTGAATCTATCACTCACCCAGGGTGTGGATGGAGCCCCTTGCTCTGAGCACAGACCATCAGCCACCTCCTGCTCAGTGGTTTGGTGGGTGGATGGAGGAAGATAGGTCCAGTGTGTAAGGACAGCTCAGGGCTTGGAGTGGCCATGTAGCTAAACTGGTTTTGACTAACCTGGCCATCCCTTCCCATCTGTAAACTCTCAGTGAACACCTTCACAACAGTGGAGGAGGCAGAAATGACTTTAGCACCTGTCAAGACAAAGCAGGTGACTCTGAGAGCTGGAGCAGTGAAATCTCAAGTACAGATTCCCCAGTTGTAGCTCGCCTGGTACTTCCTTTCATCCCCTCTGGAGAGAATCCAGAGCTGCCCAGCAGCTCCTGCAGCTCAGCAAAATGACAGAACAGCACGCCAGTAATTCTGATATAACAGGAATGAGACATTAATCTCACAGCTGGGCATCACTAGCAATGGCCAAAACTCAGTGCAGGCAGAAATCAAAGGAGAGTCTCACCGTTCCCAGGTCTCACCATTCAGGGGAACCCAGGGCACCTGTCCCTCAAAGGGGAGCAGTGGTTTTGAGCACAATGTGGTTCATGGGATGCAGAGATTAAAAATGGAGCGTTTCTTTAGTCTAAATTGTAGCTTTGGTTTTTGAAAATTAATCACAGCGGGTTAGAGGGCCCAACACTCTTTTAGAAAGATACAAAAGCGTGGTAATCCTTGTTAAAAAAAAAAAGAAAATAATGTGTTGTAACAGCAAGAGTGCCAGAATTACATCTAATGTGGAACAACAGGGGCTCTGCTAAGCAGACATAACTTCACCTTAAGCATTCCACTAATTTCCAGGTACCATGAGGAGACAGCTTCCCTGTCAATCACTTCTGGGTGCATGACAGCTTATGGCTTAACTGCTCCTATCTTGTATCATTTAACCAGACATTATCTGTTTTGACATTCATGACTGAGATACTTGGCTCACAACTGGGGATGAGTACAACAGAGCAGAACAGAGTGATTTCCTCCCCCAAGGTTGGTTGTTAGGGGGATGTGGCACTCTGGTGCTTGACTCACTGACTCACTTCACCGCAGAGCTGCAGAACAGTGTGAGGGAGGGCTCACCTGTGGCTAAAAGCCACAAAAGGGAGTTGTCCTGGGGGTGCACAAGCAAGGGGACACTGCCCAGGTGCCAGTGGCCTATCCATACTTGTATGTTGCGGTCTGCATCAGCAGGACCCAGGGGCTGGCCCAGCCCTGGCCCCAAACCAGGGCACACACAGGTGTGGTAAGGCCAGAGATGTGCCCCACTGCAGGGCAAAGCATCAGCACAACACGGGCCTGAGCTGAGTCCTCTGCTTGAGCAGTGTGTTATTTGCATTTGTTTTAGACATTTAGGAGGATTTTAGACTATGGAATTATGTTTTCTCCTGCCTGGGTTGTTGTTTGACTTCCATTTGGACTCAGTGGAGGACAATCTGCAGACACCACGATGGAAACTGAGGAGGTGGATTCTGCTGCTTCTGTCTGAAGGGGGAAAGTGTCCAGTGCTCAGACAAGGGGAGCCAGTGCTGCCCTATTTCACACTCACCAGACCTCTGGATTTTTCCCTCATTCAAATAAATCCACACAAAAAACCTGATGCTAATTATCACTTAGATCAGAACCAAGATGGAGAAAGAAGGGATTTTACACTGTGTGTCAGAACAGCAATATTATTCTTCCTGAATATGTATGACAGAAGAAAACTGATAAAGCTATTGACAGCACAGACCAGAAAGAAATATGAGATGAGAGGAGATTGAGCTCCTTGATCTGTTTGATGTAACCATTACTGTCAGATGAGTATCCTAATTAATGCAGGTATCTCATTCTGACTGCATGGATCAGGCTACTTTGTCTTTTCAATAATCTATAGAGCTGTACCTGGCATTAATCTTATTAATGGAACTATTATTCTGCTTACAAATTAATTTCCATCTGGAGATTATCTACTGGATGTGCTCATGAGCAGAGAGATGTTTTTCCTCTGAACTGTAAGAATGGGAATCCCCCCAAAGTTCTCTGGATTTGAAGATTTCAAAATTGACTCCTGATGTCGAGACTTCAAATGTAGATTTTAAGTGTCCAGATGCAGGAAATGTAATCTTTCATTTCTGCTCTTTGAAACGGTGCTGCTGTTTGTATCACATGGAAGAAATCTTGTAGATTACAGTGTGATGATTTCAGATTAAATTTTAATATTGCTGCTGGGTGGAAACGATTTATCGACAGGTGTCTCTGCAAAGAGGAAAACAGCCTGTGGGGACCATTCATTGGAGCCAAAAAGGAGTTTTGGTTTTTAGTCCAAGAAAAAGGAATCCAAATGGGAGAGAAATTTAGGCTTCCCACCTCCCTCAGTACAGTCCACATTTGACAAAATGGTTTCCTTTGATGAAGTTTCCCCCTTCTTCAAAGAAGTGCAAGTGGCTTCCAAGGGGCCAGGAAGCAGGAGAAAGAGCTCTGGAGTTGAATGTCACAGCTGAGAGCAAAAGGACACATGAAAATGAAATTAGGAGTATGAAGGAAAGCTCAGGAAATGACTGATGTCTCCTGAGCATGTTTGAATGCATGCACCCAGGTATCTTCTTTTCAAAAAGCAAAGAAAAAATAGTAAATTGAGCTCTACTATGCATTTGTTAATTGAAAAAGAAAAAACCCTTCAGCTGTCAAGTGAATTCCTGTATTTTTGCAAGTCTGTGCTTAGACAGGCCATGTGTCTTTTCAAGTTTTATTAAATTTTTTTCATGTAAACTTTATATGGAAGACACTCTTTTTCTGGAGGGGATTACAGCTCAGATGCTGTTTTTCCCTGTAGATTCCTGTATGTCTTGCACACTTGGTTCCTGCAGGTTCTCACCTCCCTCTGCCTGGAAATAAAGACTGCCCTGGGCTCTCCTCCATTTAACTTGGGAGGTTAAGTTTAGGAAAACCCTCTCCTTATAGATTCTGTGCTCACAAGGCTGCAAGAAGAGAGCCAGAGCAGGAATTAGGGTATAAACTCACTCAGAGGCAAACTCACAGCTCAGCCTTGCTGACAGCAGTGGGCTGGGCTGGGCTGCACAAGGGCACAGTGATGGTACAAGCTGAATATTCACCCCAAACCAGAATAATAATCCATCCTTCCTGCTCTGCAGATGATCTGCCCAGTGAATGGGAGGCCTATCTCAGCCAAGGTGAGGAAAAGTCATTTAACTTGACAGCTGAGAGACAACCCCCTCTCCAAAAGGGCCCTTTTCAGTGTGCTAGACCTTAACATAGGCAGCTGTATTTTTTCCGCCTCATGTTGATGGAGCATGAAAGTTAATAATTTAGATTTCTATTAGAAACACAAGCAAAAATGGAAGTGACAATATTATAATAGTACTCTGTTTTAGCTACTCTTACCAGCTATGTTTGTAGCTTAGAGCTGTCAGGAACTCTAACAAAATGAAATTGAGGTGACAAAAAGAAACAATTCCTTGTTTAAAGCCTTAATTCCTGCACACCTGCTTGGCTGCAGCTGCTGTGGGCCAAAATGACAGGAGATGGGGAATGCCCCATCCCAGATGTGCTGAGACCCCCATGCTTGGGGCAGCTGGTACAACCCCTGTGCAACCAAAGGATGCTGAGCCTGGCTGCAGAAAACCCCATGAACAAACCCACGTGTCTCCAAGCCCATAAAGCAGAGGTGGACACAGCCTGAGGAAGTGCAGGCACTTCATTTCAGCCTGAAAGTCACCGTGCAGTTAAGACATGTATTGATCTGCGTGCTGTGCGAGCACTTTATGAGTGATTTCTTATGTAAGTGTCAGGTGAGAGGCATGAATGGGATAATTCAATTAAATTGTATACAAAGTACACGCAGTAAATCTCCTTGGCAATGCCAGCCTGCCTTGGAGCAGCCCAGGAGACCAGGCAAGATGGCATAAATGAAAGATAAAGAAATACTAACAGTCTGCAACAGCTTGGCTCGTGAGACAGTAACGTGGCCCAGCTGGGGATATCAAGGAGAAAATGTGCCATTCCTGGGACATGCTCCACAGTCCTAAACCACAAAACAATGGGAGTTTTGCTCTTAAATAAAATTTTGCTCTTAAATAACAGCCTTGTTTTTCTCCCCTGTGTCATAGCCATTATTCCATCACTGTTTTAAATTAATGCAATCTCTATCTGTGATCCATCCCCATAGGCTTTTGTACCCACTGTAACGTTGCAGAGACAAGGAGAGTGCAAAAATAATAGGGAAGTGAAAAATTATTATTATTTTTGTATTAGAGAACCATCAATAGTAGGACAATGAGATATTGGGGTTTTTATGACAGTGCTACTGTCCTTTGAGGGCTCTGCCCACAATGAGCTGGATGACATACAGGATCTTCACATTCAGCTTTTGGATGGGCTGAATATCTCACAGCTACAATGAATTAACAGCTTTATGACAACATTTTCAAAAGCAAAGTGATTTTGGATGTGTCTATCAGGATGGATGAAAACAGATGCAAGTTTTTTCTGTCTTCAGTCCTGGCTCGTTGAAAATTCTGGTGTGGAAGTTAGACACAGCTGCTTTCTGCTTTGGGGAAATACCACAGCCAAGGTAATAAATACTAGTGGAAATAAATACTACAATATATTGGCTTGGGCATAGCATGGCACTAACTTATCTCTACAGCTTTTTGGACTGGAGCTGGCTTGTGTTTCTGCACAAGGGAGTTAAGGTCCAGGTCAAGGTATTAAACACTGACTCCCCTGAATGACTGCCCAGAGCTGAATTACAGCTGCCTTGGTTTGGGGATTTGGGGTTGTTGTTTTCCTTTGCTTCTCCTGAAGATGGGACTCGAGAGTTTTTCCAAAAGGTACAACTTCTTTCCTATAAAAACCTGGTGCAGAATCTGCACTGTATTCCCTCTAAACTCCTGTGAAGGTCCTTGGACAAGGAGAAAGTGATTCCCAGCCTTTTATCTTGGCTGTGTGACCTGGGACCTATTTAAATTTGACTCATCTGTTCTCTTCATTAAGTCTGCATTGGGGTGAGAGTCTTCTCTTTCACCTCTGGGTTTCCTTCCATTGTGCCCGTGCCCCTCCTGGGTAATGTGGTGGAGCAGGGCACACTGAGGAAATCTGCTCATTTGTAAAGCCAGTCATTAATGAGAATCAAGATGGCTTTACCACAGGGGTGCCAGCATCACTTGGCTGACAATGTCCCTTATGATCCTGGAGAGATTTTAATGGATTGAACAGGTTGATGTTGTCATTTCCAATTTGCTGAACCATCTGACAGTGTTCCCAACAATTAGCACGTACAAAATACGGAAATGTGTTATCTTTTGCATTAAAAAAAGAAGACGGGAAGCTGCCTGGTCTCTGGAGTTGTATAACAACTTGTTATTCTGAAATGCTTGCTTTGACTTTAAATAGATTTCAGTACAGCAGAATCACCCTAACCTTGGGATAAATTTAGCTGTTGCCTGAGTCAGTAGCAGGGTTTGGGATCATTAAAAGCTGATCAGGAATTAGCACGTGCTTCCTGCGGTCGGAACTGCTGGAGCTGCTGGTTCTGCTCCTGCAGAATATCCCAGAGATGGGGAGTGATGGCCACACGAGGGGACAGGGACCACTGCTGAGACCCCCATGCACAGTGCCAGTCACTGCTGAGACCCCCACACACAGTGCCAGTCGTTCCACCTCCTCCACCTCTGCAATCCCCAGCACTGCACAGCAAAGCACGGCAGGGAGCAAAGTGACTCACCCAAAGTCACACAGAAGGATGGACATAAGCTCCAGGATCCTGGCTCCTGCTGGGGGACAGAGAGAGAAGAGGCAAGCCAGGACAAATGAACACCCATGAATCAGGAGGTGCTTCCAGGGAGGTCATCCACTTGTGGTTGTTGAGGTGAAAAGGTTGCTTTTGTTTCTGGAGTGGACATGAGGCCATGAAATGCAGCTGTCAGCTAAGGAGAGACTGAAAGGAGCACCTCACATCAGAACCCTAAAGGCAGCAGATATATTTTTTAGTGTGATGGCAGTTGCAGTCATTTTAGACCCACCATATCTTGTGTTAAGAAGAAATACATCTTCTGGCTCCTGACGTGGGGTTGTTGCTTGCACTGCCTGTGACATGAAGTCACCTTCTCTGAGAGTAGGGCAAATTGAGGAGGTTTTTAGCTCTCCAACAGGATGAGGGTTTTTTACATTGAATTCTGAGTACAAAGCACTCAGGAGAGGCAGTGTTCATCCCAGGTTTTTCCTTCCCCACCCTCAGTGAGCATCTTGCATAGCTGTATGCTGGGATGTGCCTCTGCTTTTGGGCACATCCTTTCTTTCTATCCTGATGAGGGGGAGAAGGGATTTGGGGAACAACAGGAGGCTCATTCAGAGTGCATATGGCTTTTGTGGGAACCACAGAGGAAATCTGGCTTTAAATAAAGCAGCCAGGCTGGGCCCCACGATGTGTTCCCACGTAGGATGAGGGCAGGAGTTAGATCTTCCCCTGCCAACCTCTGTCAGCAGGGAAGTGACCCTGATTTGTCACTGTGTGCCAACAGATGATGAATAATGGCTCAGGTGTTGCTACCTGAGGTAAGGCAGGTCCTGTAACCCAGGAGGTCAAAGCCTTGGCAGGCTGCATCCATCTTGGCACTGAGAGCAGCACTCGGGAACCAACACCAAACATCTCATCTCCTGGGTCTGCAACCAGGGTAGGGGGACAAACACGGGAGAGGGGAGCCCCAAAACTGCTGCCTGACCTTCATGTGTGCATTCAGCAATGCTCTGCTGGCTGCAGCTTTCCATGCTTCAGATTTCTGTATTTTTAACCTCTAGTGACTCTTCCAGGACTTTGGTGCATCCACTCATGGCTTGTAGAAAAAACAACTGCCAAGCATTTGAGGATTTGAGCATCAGCCTCATAACCATGTAGGAAATGAAGGTCTCCTCCTCAAGCAACCAAACCCCAAGCCAGGAGCGTAGGAAGATTTTTGTTTCTTTGCAGGTTTTTCATGCTGCTTTTCCTAGAGACAGTTTTGAGAAAGACTGTCAGAATGTCTTCAACAAAATAAAGAAACACACGGGGAACTGCAAAAGCTCAGAATTGAATATAAATATGAACTGACAAGCTGCTTCATTTGGTATCATTAAACTTCACAGTTAGACTTTTTTTGAAGACCAAATTATCATGTAAAAATATGCCTGTAGTGTTAAACTTAAGATGAAAACTGCTTATTTTTGTGTTTAGTGTGATAACTAGTAGGAGGAAAAGTTTCTGTGGTCTGATGTTTCATAGGGTTTTGATTTTCACATTCATAGCAGCTCAATTATGAATAATATTCATGATGCTGCAAACACATGGGGGTTATAAAAGTGAAGCAAACCAGGATGATTTGAAGATTATTTGATACTCTGAGGGTTAAACCAAAAGCTGAAGGCACAGACTAATGTAGCTGAGCAGCTGAGTTAGAACATCCTGAGCAGGAGGAAAGAGCTCTGTCCTGGCTCAGCGCCTGCTGCTGCACAAACATCCCGGCTTTTCCATAAGAAAAGGGACTTTTCCAGGTTTCCCGGGCAGGCCGGTATCAGAGGGACCCGAGTGACCGCTGGATGTCACTGTTAAGTCACAGAAGGACCCCGGGCACCCCAAGGGATGCCCTCAGTGCCCGGCGCTCCGTGCCCTGCCCCGGGCTGGAGGGCTCCGAGCCGGGAGCGCCCCGGGCTGCGGAAAAGGAAACGGCGCTTTTTGGTGGTTTCCCATTATTTTTAAGAGTTATGCAAAGTTCAGTGTGCTGAGGCAAAGCTGTTCAGAGACAGGGTGAAATTTAGAACGGCAAGAAAACAAAATGAGATCTGGCTTTCCCCTTCCTTTCAGACTAATCTCTATACCCAAAGCAGTGTAGCTGAGCGCTGCCCGGGACGTGGGTTTGTTTGGATATTCAAGGTGTGAGGATTTGTAGGCTGCTTGGTTTTCCTGCTATTAATACTGCAGGAGTGAAAAAGAAAAGTGATGTAATTCACAAACAAACAGGCTTGATATTAAATCAGAGCAGTGAATCCTGCTGTGACCTGGGTGCAGTCCTCAGGACTTTTCTCCTGGTATGTGGATATGTGGATAAATTCCTCCCATATCTAAACACATGCTCAGTCTTAGAATCACAGAGCCATGGAATGATTTGGGTTGCAAAGGGACCTGAAAGCTCATGTAGTTCCAATCCTCCAGCCATGGGCAGGGACACCTTCCACTATACCAGGCTGCTCCAAGCCCTGTCCAACCTGGCCTTGGACACTTCCAGGGATCCAGGGGCAGCCACAGCTTCTCTGGGCACCCTGTGCCAGGGCCTCCCACCCTCACAGGGAAGAATTTCTTCCTAATATCCAAGCCAAACCTACTCTTTTTCAGTATGAAGCCATTCCCCCTTGTCCTGTCCCTTCAGAGCCTTGTAAAAGTCTTCAGCTCTTCTGTGGGCCCCTTCAGGTACTGAGAGGCCACAATTAGGTCAGCCTGGAGCCTCCTCTTCTTCAGACAAATCCTGAAATCTCCTCTTTCAGATTTCAGAGAAATCTCCTCTTCTGAGAAATCCTAATTCTGTCAGCCTTTTTTCATAGGAGAGGAGTTCAGTGGGTGTTTAGGTACTGTTCTCCTAAAGGAGTCTAGAAATGCCTTTCTCCAGGTGTCTCCTATTTCCCTTTGTTCCCAGATATGACAACATATCTGTTTTCTGTACAAACTGTGGACAGTTTTTAATATCAAAGCCATTGGAACATGGGCTCATATTATCAAAGCCTCACTCAGGAGCAGGCCCTCTTGATGGCCATTTTTACTAGAAAGTAGCCTCTTTTTTCTTAGTATGCCATCACAGAAATTTCCTTTGAAAGAAGGACTGTTCTTGAATTCACAATGGGCTGTGACAAACTGTGAATTTCAAACAGTTCCACATTTTGTTGCAGAAGTTTGTCACCTTTTTTCATATGAGGAAGTCAGTGTAGATGTTTGCTTCAGGCCATTCTAACTCCCCATTGGTCCTGTGGGGTTGGTTCTTGTGCTGTTCCCACTGATGCCAGCCTAGGGGAGCTTTTGGGACCAGACTCATAAGTTCTCAATCTTTTATGATGGACAAGGTCATGGTTTTTTTTCCTTTTTTTCCTCTCTAACACCAGTTTCCCATGACCTTGGCTGTGCCATGAAATCCCAGGAATGGGGATGGTACCAAGCAGTCATCTGCAGCTTGCAGACTTCCTTGTAAGCCCATTCTTCCCAAAGCTCGAGGTGTTGATAAGATAGACCCTTTCCTGGGACTTATTTACCCCTTCCTTTGAACTGTTAGTCCAAATTCAATTTACTTATTCCCTTCATTTCATGGACCCAAAATCAAAAATCTCACTTTTGTCCATTTGCTTTGATTGGTGTCAGCTGCAATAAAACATCTCCATGCCTCAACCCACAGAATGCTCAGCAAGGTGTTTGAGGCTAACCAAAGTGTTTCATTCTCCCCAATGGCTGTCAGCAAAAGGAAGGACAAAATAATTCTCCAGAAAGGAGAAAACAATCTCAAGCCCTGAATTGTTTTGAGTATATGTTTAAAAACAAAAGGTATGAGGAGGGCTCAGATTGCAGATCATCTCGCTGTCATCTCACCAATTTCTTTTATTGCTGAGCTTCCTCCCTATGGCCCTGGCTCAGGTCTGCTCATTTCAGCCGCCTTCTTCTCCCTCTGATCTCTGACATTGCCATGGATAGTTCAGTCCATCATGCTGAGGGGAAAACCAGTCATTTCATGCTATTTGGGCACTGAGAGCAGCAGTTACTGAAGTAGGGAGAAATGGTTCATTTTAAGAGTAGGGTGTGAATATCTGATCCAGAACATTTTCCAGATCTGTGTGAGAATCTGGGGAATTTCACCCTGTGGTGAAAAGCACACTGAATGTGAGGTGAACTGGGGAGGGAGCTGGCCTGGTGGCACTGCCTTGAAAACTGGGGGAGGTGGGAAAGCAGCTTGCCAGGGAGACATCAGGAGACACAAATTTTTTTGGTAAAAGAGCAGGAGCACATGCCAACACTCCTCAAGAGGTGAAGAGGAGATGGAGAACAGAACTGTTGGCAGTCTTTGTTAGTGACTGGGGACTGCACTGTGATGAGAAAAGATGTGGCCACTCACAGGAGATGTTCAAGGGGAAGGCCAAGTGTCCCCATATGGAAATGATAACAATAAAAGAAGAGGAGTGTCATGGGCCTCAGAAACAACAGAAAATATGCAAGTTCACCCATTGGTGGTGAAACATGAGCAAACCAAACTGAGGAACAGTAGACACACCAGAGTAGGAGTGATCAAAGCAATTATCTAGTGCAGCTTGCCACCACTGCAGAAGATGTGAGCTCAAAGTTTGACCATGAGGAGTCTGTGTAACATCTTTCCTGTACCTGCAGCTGTGAGCTCCCCCTCACCATCTAACACATGCAGACTTTCAGTGGAGGGGCAAAACCCCAGAGCTGTGAAGTACCCAGGCAGAGCAGGAAGGATCTCTTGACTGGATGCATTCAACAGCAGAAAGAGATTGCTCTGTTTCCATAAGGAGTGGGCAAGAAAATAAACCAGAACAAAAATCCCTAGTCTGGGGGGCAGCTTGGCTCCAAATCCAGCACTCAGCTTTCTCCTGGGTGCCCAAAGACACAGCAGACAGTGACCAGCTCAGCATAACCTGTACTGACTGCAAGACTAAGAAAGACAAAGATATTCCTCAAATGAGGGTTTCACAGATTGGGGAAAACACAGTGAAAGACAACTAAGAGTAGCAATTTTGATGAAGATGGCAGATTAGCAGTGGAGAGGAAATCAGATACAAGAGTCAGTATAGATGGAGACTATTCAGGGTCTTGCTGCTGCTGTAGAGGTTTGGGGAGGAACTTGCTGCCAGGCTAGTTTGTGTGTAATACCCTTGGGGAACAGAGGGAAAAGCTGTGAATCCTTTAAGCACTCAAATGCTTTCAGCCATATAATGTTTGGATTAGGATCCACTCGAAGGTGCAGAGAGCTCACTTGCTGAGTTCAACACTGGCAGAGATGTGCTGGTGCTTATTATAAGGTAAGAAGGAAAGAGGGAGTGTTCTTAGCACTCAATCAATTACCTACAGGTAGAAGAGGAGATTCTGAATGAGGAAATGAAAATTATTATTATCTGTACAAAGCTGTTCCTCCCCAAATGACACTAATGGGCATAAGATACGTCGGGCTGCCAGCAGGAGGAAAAGAGACTTTGATTTTTCATTAGGAAGTGTCAGGGGGGCAGGTGGGAGCAGCACAAGGAAAACATGACTCCCTGGGGCTGGGTGCTGAGCATCCCTCAGAGCAGGAGGCTGCACCACCTGCCAGGCTCCAGTGCTTGGTCCTGCTCATTAGTGGCACAGGGACGGGAGGGAGCTCCCGGCAGAGCTGCTGCACTGCCCTGATTAGGGGCAGGAGAGATTGATTTGTGATGAATGAATAAAGAGGTGAGATTAAAGCACGGGCTAAATGGTGAGGAAGAGTCTGTAAGCATTTGAAGGGTGTTAGCAGAGAGAAGAGATAAATTAAGGTGGAACAGGGGGGTTTTAGCTATGGGCAACGGGATGGAATCAAAAGGGGATATTTAGATTTTATATACAGGGGTTTACCTAAGTAAGGGAGCAGCCCAGAACAGCTGCTCCTCACTCGCTCCCAGGAGGGCACTTTGTGCTGCACAAAGACTGCTTTGAGCCCTCTGGATGTGATGGCAGCCATGTGAAATAAGAGGCATTTCTGCAGAATTGACAGTGCCCTTCGCACTCACTTCCATTATTCCTCACCAGCCTCCCAGTGTAGACAACAAGTATTTATCAGTGTAACTTTCTTTTTTTAGGAGTGAGATTTAAGCCTGCGAAATAATCCCCTCGTTGGACATGCAGAAGGAGCCACGATACTTGGCAGATGTGGAAACAAATTGGATGACAGAGAAAAGGATTTAAACAAGAGATCCTAAGGAGGGTCAGCTCCTGGGGTGGGAGTCCCAGATTTACCAGCCTGGGGCAGACCCCCAAGCAGCCTCGGGCCTAGACATGTGTGGGCACTGCCTGCACAGCTGCCTGCCAGGCTGGGTAGCTGCCCAGGAGGAGTTCATGGCATTTCCCCCAGCATTTCCCCACCAGGGTGAGGTTTTTCCCTTGGGAGGGTAATACCCTTCTGCAGGAGTTGCAGAGAACAATCTCGTTAGCGATACACAGACTTAACTTCAACTCATCCATCTTAATAGGAATTATATCATTTTCCTTGATGGTTCTGATTTTCTATCCCATTAATAATAAAAGAGCTCCTCTGCTTATATATAATGCAATTCAACAATAAGTCTCGAAGGAGGATCAAGATCACTTTGGCTTTCCATCAATTTGATACTGACGCCTCTCCAGTTAAACAACTCGAGTGTGAGGAGAGCAAAAGGGACCAGGGAGGCATCTCAGCACACACAGCTTTGAACCTGAGTCTTCCTGAAAGCAGCTGATGTCAGTAGGCTTCACATCACCTCCCAAAGGGCATTCCAGGGAGGGTAAAGCCTCTGTTTCCACCTGCTGTAAACCAGGATGCCACACTGACTTTGCTGGAGTGAGGCTGATCTCGACTACCTGAGAACTGGGCCAGAAGACACCATGAGAAGGGACTGTGGTTGTTTCTTCTTATTATTAGATCTCAAGTCGGTGTCTGGAAATGGGCTTGTTAGTCAGTGTTTGCCGAATGGAATACTTCATGACAGCACTAATTAAAATAAATGAAACTTGACTTTTCTAGATGATGCTTTTTTTTATAGCAGAGTACAGTAGTTTGGAAACATCTTTAATTTAATTGCAAAATACTTTCTCTGGTTGTTTACTTAAAATTGTCTCCCATTGCAGAGCTGCACCAGTGTTTCTGGATGCACACTTTGATTTCGACATTTTACATTACATTATCAAGTTAATCTCCCCAAATCATTAACCCTCAGCAGGAAGGATTTTTAATTATGTAGATTCACCAAGTGTTTTTCAAGAACTGTATTATTTCCGTGAGTTCAACCCTAATGTACTGTGGGGAGAGGGAGGGCACTGTCCTACACTTGATTTCATGAAATATCATCGTGAAAGAGGCCTCCTAACATGCAGAAGATTTCAGCAAATATATCTTATCCACAACAGAAAACAGCTAATGTCCTGGAGAACCAACTCCTGCCTTCCTGGGAAGGAGTGCTAATGTGCAAGAAGATAATTTAGACCAAACTGAACCTGTTTTTCCCCTCTACCATAAACCAGTTTTATTCCAGAGTATCAGAGTTCTGATTTACATCTCAGGATGTGGTCTCTGAATCAGGCTGAAGCTAAAAAAAAGTGTTCATAATGGTTAATCTTGCTCTTCTACAGCTTAGACAGCACATAAAATGAAGAGTGACACTGAATCTCACTCCCTAACATTGTGGGGGAAACAAAGAGTTGGGGAGATGATGCAGAAAGGACACTGCATTAATTTTTAATAATTAGCACTATTAATAAATGTTGGTTTGAGCCCTCACCCAGCTCCTTCCCTCTCTTGTTGGGCCCCCATGGTGGGCATGGAGGTGTGGGCAGCCTTGCTCAGAGTGTCAGCAGGGACTCAGCAGCTCTCCCCGGGCTGGAGCAATGCGTGGAAAGGCTTCTCTCTGCGGGGCACAAACATTGCTGTCTTAAGTGCTGGAAAAACCAGTGAGTCACAACTGGCAGAACACCATAAAATCGTCCTGATTTGCTCATCCAGGTCCTTATTAAAAGATGAGCAGCAGCTGAGAGGAAACAATTGCACGAAAGTGTGATGTTCTCTCTGTTGATGTCACTGGTGGGCTGAGGAGCAAGGATTCATACCCTCAGACGTATACAGGATGATAAATGGTGACAATAATCCTACAGGAAGGGAAACATTTGAAGTGCCAGGGCTTGTCCTCCAAAACAGATGACACCAAATTCTTCTGACTTGTGCAGCCAAGCTCCAAACACGAAAGAGAAATGAAGCATTTTGGAAAGGCAAGTGCATTTGGATTTCATGTGGGAGACACGTCCCAGTCCTGGCAGCTCAGAGCCACGGAGATGTCAAAGCATGACTGGGAGCAGTGAAGCTTTTTGTGGGCAACTGATTTTACTGTGAGAGTGCCCAGATACTGAAGTGGTTCCTTCTGCGAGAGATGGCTGTTTTTAGTAGATATTTAGAATAGAGACACGACAAGGAAAAGGCCTTGTCAAGCCTCTAAAGGGGGGAAATTATGCCATAAGTTTTAGCTTTCATGTATTTCAGATTCTGTGCTGCCCAGGAGTGCAGTTCTGAGCCTCATATTGAGGGTCACTCAGCTCTCCTCACAGAGGAGGGAGACAAAACAAATCCTTTTCCTGCTGGAGACCAAGGACAATTTTCAGGCCCAAAAGCACAAACAAGGGTGGGCTGAAGGGAGGAACAACAAGGATGAGACCTCACAACCTGGAGCTGTAATTGGACAATTAAACCCCAATCTGCAAATTGACCAAAACTTATGAAAGTATAAGATCTCATGACCATTCAGCCATTTTGTGACCATTTTGGGTCCACCTTGGGTGTAGCCCTGGCCAGGCTCCTGTCTTGCCCAAGGTGTATCCTAGAGCCTTTCAATAAATATCTACTTTATTCTCTAGCTCTGTGTAGTTTCTGTTTCAGGTCAGCCTTCCCAAGGCATCAGGGGAGTCCCAAAAATATATTGCCAGGTGTCTCAGTATTTTCACAGTGCAACGTGTCAAGAAAGCTGATGCAAACACTCCTGTGGTTTGTTCTCTGGTACCTGTCTCATGTCTCTCCTCCTGCTGTCCTTGTTCCTTCGGCAGGGAGATGAGAAACAATGGAATAACTGATAGTTCAGGACTGAATTAAAGAGTCTGAATATTTTTGCAGGTACATGTGGTCGGTGTAGTACAATATAGATTCTAAGTTATGTCCTTGAATGCAGTGAGTCAGTGCAAAACCAATGATTAGGCACTTTGCCTCTGAAAGAGCTTTCATGCTCTCTATTCTGTAGTGATCCAGATCCATAAAACCCCAAGTTTATAAAAGTTTTATAGCAGAACTACAGCTCAATTTCTACAGTCCATATTTCTACATTGAATATTGGGTGCAGACAGTAGTGGGAAACACATGACAGCTTTTACAGGTGTAAAAGCCTCTTCTGTGGTTATTTTTATCACAGAAAGTTCATTTCAAGTTTTATTTCCTTTATTCTTGTACCTGAAGCTTATGAAATCTCTAATCTGTCAGCCTGTGTGATGTTTCACCCAGTGTTTCACACTGCTGTATCAAAGTTAGTAACAGCATCTCTATCTAGTGCCACAGACATCATTATTTATTTGCCCTGTGCTGCACCCAGAGGTCCCAGGTGCAATCAGAGCCATCACTGAGCCTGTACCTAATTTAAACCTCAGTCTAATACCAGACAACCACTGCACTGCCCCTATAAATGTGTGCTCTCTGATCATGGGAACAGACTTCAACCCAGCAGCCCTTCAGCACCTTTCTGTCTTGGTTCACATCCTCCTTGCATTTCAAATTGGCCGGGACCTTACCAAAGACAAATTTGACACCACTGAGAGGAAACATGCTGTGTCTCTCCTCTTCACTTTCCTTACCTGCCTGCTGCTCTTCCCAGAGCTGCTCAGACAGATGACTGTGAAACATGGGATGGAAGAAAGGAGAGACAAGATCTAAATCAGCCTGCAGGACCTGCTCAGTGCAATGGCTGAGGATTTGTTGTCGCTGCTGGGTTGTGGCAGGGGTGTGCTGAAACATCCATAAGTTTTCCTCCTGGGAGATCTTTGGAGACAGCCCAGTCTGGCCTTGGCAAAACGTCATTTTGTGTCTGGATATGGGAAGAGCACGTCTAATTTAGAGAGCACAAAAAATGCAATGTATGTGTAGTGGTATGAGGCAACTTTCCCTGATGGTCTGGCCTGATCCTCCTGAGGGTCTTTAGAGAGATTGGTGGATGTTTTCTGGGTGTGCAAGCTTTATAACAGGGTCAGCAGAAATGGAGAGGGTTCGAGGAGAGGTCAGGAAAAAGCAGTTGCTTGGATGTACTTTACGTATTATTTGACATAAATGAGGTAAAAACTGTGTACTTAATGGAAAAAAAAAATGCTTGAACCCACTATCCTTTAGAACTGGCATAAATCAGGAATAGCTTGGAAATCAGCAGTCCAAATCTTCAGCTATTACCAGCCTTCCTGGGGTTTAAATGAAGTCGGAAGAGCTCTGCTGGTTTACAGGAGCTGAGGATATGTCCTGATGGAATCACACAAGCATGAATATACTGTAAGGCAAAAGAGAATTAGGCCCATTATTTTAAAAAAAGCAAAGCTTGATTAAGGATGTTCAGTATAGGTTGAGAAAAAAGAGCACTGTCACACCTCACTAACTTTGCTGTTCTGCTGAAACATGACTGCCAGGGAGGTATTATAGTGCCCTGGGATTTTCTTAAAAACCAATCAAGGCAGGGTGGTTTGGGGGAGGAGAGGGGGGAACGGCACTTTTGTCAGTGCTAATTGCAGGCGTTAATAGCACCCAGAACTGCCTGGTACTCTGCGGAAGTTGGAAGCACAAGTGCACTTGGCTTTATGGGTGCAGAGAGAGAGAGGTAATTCCACTTGCAGGATTGAAAGGCAGGATCTGAGCCCGAGAGCAGACGTGCTGATCACTCCCAGTGTGATCAGTCTGAGGCTCAAGAACCGCAATGAATCGAGGGGGAAGCTCAGAAGGCATTTCTTAAGATTGAAACATAATTAATGCAAATGCCTCCAAGGCTTGGTTCTCACTTTTGGGAAATGCAGAGCAAGAGCTTTATTATTTTTAAATGAATTGGATAAAACTTGAAGGCTAAGTCCTCGGCAGAGTTGCATCAGCAGATATTTAACAGCAAATCACAATGTTGATGTTGCAAATTGGGCATGTACTGGGGAAAAAAAATTGGGTCTGGTCCTACAGAAAAAAAAAACCACATAAAGAGCTGTAGAAGATTGCAGCCTGCTGGGGCTGGGATGTGGACCTGACAGCAGCATCACTGCCATGAACATGCAGGGACTCTTACAGGAGAGTCACTGGGGTGGGCTGGATCACAAAAATTCAGTGCAGAGTCACTGTTAGCACTTGTCACTGCCAGAGATACCAAACATATCCCACACCAGCACTTCACTTCAAAAGCCTTAATTTTCTTAGTCATGTTCCTCATCAGAGGGCTTCACTGACTGACTTCACACCATCCAAAGTACCGTTGTGCTATCAGAGATGTTCAAGCAGTTGAAGCTGATTCCTTTTTTTTTGTTTCTTTGATTTCTTTGTCTTTCTCTTGAGTGATGGTTCCCCCATAAATGTACAAATGAGATCAGTGTAGAATCTGACCACTGACATTAGCAGGACCTCTGCTTGAATTCCCCTTTTTAGCAGTGTAGTGCAAACAGATCAAACAGTCTTTTAGATATGGTATTTTACCTTACTTACCTCATCTTCTCTTGCTCTTGTTTCTATCAAATCATCTTTAAGATTGAAAGATTCTCCTACACTGCAGAAGTTTATTAGAGGCCAGTGCCTCACGGCACCCTTGCATCCACCTTTCCCCCTCCTCTGATGAAGCTCCTCAGGCTTCCACATCCTCTGTCTCCCTTCATCATTTCTGGATAGAGAAAATACAGTCAGAATATTCAGAATATCACAGGTCCCCGTCTCCGGGAAACCAGGCACTGCAGCTGCCAGGGATTTCAGCTAACACCACGGAGCTCCTGAAAAGTCAAGTGTCTTCAGGAGGGGCAGACATCTGCTGCCATCCCCATATTTTTTCCTCTCTGTTCAGATTAACTATCTCTGTCCCTCTGCACAATTTGCTTGCTAGAGAGAAAGCAGGATTAAAGGTGTTTCTACATTAACACTCTTTCAGTGGGGAAAGGGGAAAAAAAAGGGCTTAATATAGCCTGAGAAACAAAGACAACAGCATGGGTAAGAAAGAAAGCACAGGTGTAATTTCTGGGCACAGTGAGAAGCCTTTTAAAAGCCCTTCAATGAGTAGTGTGTACATGTTTACCACCACTGCAGCTGACATATAGCCACAGGAGCCCTGCACTACAGGGATCAAATGAGAACTTGTGGAGGGCTATTGAACACCGGGAATTTTCACAGTAAGGCAGAACAAAATCATTCAGCACTAGGGGGTTCTCTAATTTTGGTACAGTTGGAAAATAAAGCAGTGCCTTTGTCCAGGACTAATATTTGCTCACCAATGGCCAAATCCATCCATTGCTTTTCTTAGCTGTGACCTGGGATATGTCGGCTAGCATTTGACATTTGGGCTGTTCAAGGAAATACGCAGAAATACTCACTCAAGGCTTGCTAGAGGACTTTTCTTTTTGATTCTATTTTGGTTGCTTTGCTTACCTAACTTCTCCAAATCGTCCCAGGGCTTACACTTTGGCATGTATTTAAAAATGTAAATAGATTTTCAAGGCTAGCACTGAGCCTCAGGGAATCTCCAGTGAGATAAACAAGCGAGATGGTGAAACCCTTGAAATGTTTGCTGGGAGAGCAGAGGAAAACCCTCCTGAGATGCCAGCGGCACCAGCCATGGCTGCAAGGCCTCAGATTTCAGCTTGAGGCCTCAGATTTCACCGTGCTTGGTTACAAACACTGCCGTGCCACAGCTTTGCAGCCAAGCACAGATTTCAGGGAGGAAAAGCCCAGCCGCTCCTCCATCACCCGCATTTTGCAGTGGGTTGGGACTTTTTGCCCCATGCCTTGTAGGGTTTCATCCTGTAAGGGCCGAGGCTGCTGCCGGCCGTGCCATTGATTGGAAAGGCCGCAGCAAGATGCCTCACAAGATGATCCCATTTTTATGGCTGAAATTACACTGTCTACAGCCATTAAGTACCTTTTTCTCCTCATTAAATTTTGATCGTTTCCTCTGATAAAATATGGCTTTGGAAGATTGCTGTTCCAGGTTCCAGCTTTTGCCTTGCTCCTGAGGCGAAGGTTTTGAAGGTGCAATCCTGCAAATTACTCCCCTAGTAAGGATTTTTATGCAAATCGTCCTGTTAACTTTACACAAGAAAGAGTTTGCTGGATCATGCCATTATCCCTAGGCTTACAATGGAAACACAACTGACCTTTAGCTGTAATGAGCACCAGTAAAAAAAAAAAGTGACAAAATTGCCTGGATCTTAGCAAGCTGATACAAGCTGTGCCATGTGCTGGTAAGGGACAGATCTTCGAGCAGGCTGAAGGAGTTAAATCATTTCACGGTGTTAGATAATGGCTAATTGACAGCAGATATAATGCATGTTGATAACCAAATGTAATTCAGCAGCTAAGAATGAAAGAGCCCAAATATCTGCGAAACCAAGATGTATGGGAGTTATTATAGGAATATTCGCAAAGCTTTTGCAGCTGCAGAAAAAACCTAAAAAACAAAAAACCCCCCCAAAACCCCCCAAAACCCCAACAAAAAGACAAAAAGCTGAAACAAAACAACCCTAAAACTGTGATATAATACGAAAGAAAGAGGAATCAAAGCAGACGGTGCAGCTGATGTGGAAGGTATCAGTGCAATTGTACCTCAAGTGTGACCTGAGTGCCCAGAGGACAGCAGGAGAAATGAAAATGGAGCTGAGCACAGGAGTTGTGGCACTGCCCTTGTGGGATTACAGGCAGGATGGGCTCCTTGGGTGAACTTGTATGTGAGAACAGGGCAGAAAGATTTCTGATACTTTACTAAATTCAGTTCAGCACTCCAGAGCCTTTGGGCAGGTTATCAGCACTGGAGAAAAAGGTTCAAGGTACAAGTGGGTTGGCACACCAATGGGTCTTGGCCCAGACCTTGACATCATGTACCTCTTGGTGCTTTTGCTCCCCTCTTAGCCCAAGGAGGCTGTGGAAAAAGGCCCAACATCTCAACCCACAGCACTGAACAAGCAGTGCCCCTGCCAGCAGCTGCCTCTCCCTTCACATAACCAGGCACTGGTGTTATAAATGCAAACATTTGCCATCGCTCTGCAGCTATAGCAGAAACAGATCAGCACCACCATGGCCATTCCACACTTCCTTTTGCTTCATTTCCACTTCATTTCTCCTCGTTGCTTGTGCCTGCCCATGACTTCATTCCATTACTCCTCCAGGGTCTCTTCATTTCCCTTGCCTGTTCTCTCCCTTCCTTCCCTCATCTCCTTGTCCTTTCTCACACCACTGTACAAGTGGCTTTTATTTTCTTCATTCCCTTGCTTTTGCCTTTTCTCTCTGTTTTCTTTCTTTCCTTCCACTCTCTGATGGTATTTTTGATGCCTTCCCCTTGCCTCTCTTTTATTGCCCAGCTGCATTGCCTATTGTATTACTTGCCATTATCTCCAAATATATTTTGATATATTTCCCCCATTTTTCGAGCCCAGAATTTTGTTCCCTTAAAGGCACCAGAAAGCACTAAGGGTTAGAGAGGGGAACTGAAAAGCATTCCAGTAGTTTTCCATCAGCCTGTGTATAAAGCATTTCTTTTTCCACTTGATGAGAAAGCAGTAATCAGGTTCCCCTTGCATCAAGCTCTTTTACACAAAGAGCTTGCTGCAAAAAGAAACCAAATAGATTTCTACCTGGCCTCCCCCTTATCTCTCAGGCCTCAAAGCCTGGTGAACCCAGAGCCTTTTTGCTTGCTGTGGCTGCTGCTGCCACCCAAAGCACACACAAGGTCAAGAGGGATGAGCCTCATCCCGGCTTGGTGGTGCAGGTCACGGCTGAGATTGTGGATTGGGCCCTGCTATTTATTTCCCACCTGGAGAATTTAAAGCCTTGGTCCAATAGCAGGGAGAGGAGATCTCTAACTCTGCAACAGCTGAAATGGTGTCAGAATGGAAGGTAAAGGGAGAAATGCTACAGTGCTAAAAGTAAGTGATCCTCAGATTAAACATCACCTGATCCCTTAGTTTTCCACCCTCCTACCTGTAATCACAGGGTTGAAAAATGCTGATATGTGTGCAGAGGAAGGTGTCTACTCTAAGGTGGCGTGGACTGAAATGCAGGTTTCAATCTGTTAAATGCAACGTGCTTCCCTACTCAGCTTTGCTTCTGCCAGCAAAAATCAGAGCAACCTCCAGGGACCACTTGCTGCTCCCACCAGGGGCGTTCCCAGCTCTCTTTCCCTTCTGCACCAGCAGCCACAGATCCAGCTGGGCTGGGCTGCTCCCA
This sequence comes from Trochalopteron elliotii, assembly GCA_024734555.1. Lineage (NCBI taxonomy): Eukaryota > Metazoa > Chordata > Aves > Passeriformes > Leiothrichidae > Trochalopteron > Trochalopteron elliotii. The sequence continues at coordinate 490,652 of JANPWX010000387.1, forward strand.
GTAGGATCTTTCCCTGCACCACAGAGCTCCTGATTTTTGGGGGCTGGGTCTGTCAGAGCCCATCAGATTTGCCACAGACCAACATTTCCCACAGATAAGGGGCCAGGAACAGAGGCTGGCCTGGCACAGGTCCTTCCAGTCCCTATAACAAAGGGGTTGGAGTCCCAGGAGTGTCTGGTTTCCCCTTGAACCACCCCACACAGTGAGGAGTTGCAGGGACTGTGGTGCCCCCAGCCAGCCAGGCACTGCATCAGTGCCCTAAGCATTTCTGCAAGTTCAGAAGAAGATGAAACAAAACACAATCCTGAAATTATGCCTAATAAAGCAAAGGGAAAATGAGAACATACAGCCAGAAGGTGAAAGGCCCATTATAACAAATTTGGTCTCCTGTTTTTCTTTAAAATATAATTTCAGTCAAATGGATCTTATTTGCACGGTTGCAATTGTCACTCCATCTCTTTTCTGCAGCCACACAACACTTTTATCTCTGATGAGAAAATTCTGTAACTGCCTTTGTCTCATTCTCTGCCTTCTCTACAGACTTCTGCTTTCTAGCCCAGCAAAATAAAATAAAATAAAATAAAATAAAATAAAATAAAATAAAATAAAATAAAATAAAATAAATAAAATAAATATGAGTCCCTCATCTATGGCTGAGTAGCAGAGGTTTAACGTTGACAATGTGTTTTGTCATTTTGGCTCTGGAAAAGGCTTACAAAAGCTTTATTAACAGGCTCATTAGCACGGCCTGATTTACTTCTGCAGACTTTACTCTTTTACTAGTTTCCAGGAGCATCAGCATCAGTTGCAGGGCTAATGAATTCACTCAGATTTGCATGCTAATGAAACTCCCATGACTCTCTGTGCTCCTGACTTCAAATCGATCTTTGCTGTTGCTTGAGGAATATTAATAGAAATAAAAGTAAAGGGGAGCACCAGGCATTGCAGTTGGGCTTGCTGTAATCCAAGGCTGCTGTGCAATTCACATTTCATACATTACACTGTTTCAGATCTCATTTCTTTCATGCCTTATTGACTCTAGCTGTACAGGAGACAGCACCTTCAGGAAATTCCTGGAACAGGGGTTGGCCAGGGACTCAAGGGGCTATTTAGGAAAATCGTACTTGAGCTCTCAATAAATGGGTCAGTCAGCAGGAAGTGCTGCCATGCACCAGTGCAATTCCAGGCGTTTTTCCCCAAACAGATAGATCCCATTTCTCTTTGACAGAAAGAGAAAATCTCTGTTTCTGACCTCAGTTTCCTGTTGGCTGCGTGTGCAGTGCATCACACAGAAATGGGGTGAGGGAGCTCCCCTTAACCAGATCTTAACTCAGATGGGTGAGAGGCCTGACCCAGGGGAGCTCTGGCTCAGGAATGGAGACATGAAGGGAGAAGAGACATCTCCAGTGACATCCCTGCTAGAAGCAATGAGGGGACCAATTTATTCCTCACGTTCTGGAAACCATTGGGAACCATTTCCCCAGAGGTATCAATTCATTGCACTGCAGCTGCTGATATATTTATATATCATATATATATTTTATACATAGTATACTTATATCATCCTGGAGCATAGCAATTGCCATTTCACAGGCTGAAAATCAGTTTGTCTGAATGCCTTCTGAGCAGGCACTGCTTTGTTTTGGGCTTTGTTTTGTGAGAAAAGCAAAAGGGATTTGGAGGTGCAAGGGAGGATTCAGAGCCCCAAATCCTCTGCTCTGGTAGGTCTGTAGGAAGCCTTCCCCACAGGATCTCACTAGCAGACCCAACCAAAACAAACAGCTCAGCGAAGCGCCTCTGTTAATTGGAGATGTTACTCTCTCACTCCCGCTTCAATTTTAGCAATGATGAATGCTGGTAGTTGACTGAAGCCCTAGAAAAAATCCCATTGTGCAATCATGTTTTTACAAGAATATTTTTGGCTTCTGAAAGTGCACTTAACACATCCAAATTAATGGAAAAGAGGATTCTTCACTGAGCAGCCTCCCGTGCCTGCTCTTCTTAATTTGATACAATAGCAGAGCGTACATTGAGATTAAAATGCTCTTTTGGATGCTCAATGGCAAGAAATTATTCAGCAAAAAACCAGGGCACCATTTTCGTGATATCTCTTGCGAGTGAGTATAATCAAAGAGCTCCTTTTTCCTTGCTGCAAAAATAACACAATTCCTACATACTTCTTCTTCTTTTTTTTTTTTCCCCAAACAGAAGTAAAGAAAATTAAATAAAATGTAAAGCAAGCTGTGGACTAATTATCCTTTTCTAAATGAATTCATATTGTAAAATAGCCTATTGAATGCATAATGAGCATCATTACCACCAAGAGGAGGAGAGCAGAGCAGTCATCCGGTCATTATCAGCGCTTATTTCGGGAGTGAAGCAATGCCAAGGTGAAGTGGGTGCTTTGTGCCCTGGGCACTGAAAAAAACAAGCCAAACTGAGTGCCTCAAACTTCTCTTTATATTCACAAGCACCTCACCCTGCCTCCAGCTGTCCCCTGTGGGCTTTGAAGGCCTCAGATGCTGGTTGCAGCTGGACACGTGTATTTGAGATTGGCAGCTCTTCCAGCAGCTTCTCGGCTGGAAACAAAGGGCTGGGCTCTGTCTTCTGCTGTGGGAGCTTTGAAGGGGTAATGTGGGGTTAGGGCGCTCATCAGGGTGAACAGGACAATTCCCATCCATGGCCTGGGGAGCTTTTTTTCATATTTATAGCAGCGTTCCCTGCAAAGTGGAATGATTTCCTTGGAGAGGCTCAGCCTGGAGCCCCTTTTCCTGCCTGAGCTCCAAACTGGGCAGCTCCCACAGGCTGACAGTGATTGCCTCACCTTTCAGCAGGGCCCTCCTCTGCCCTACACACATGGGCTGCTGCCCCTGATCTCACTGCAGACCTGGGGGGCTGCAGGAAAAATTCCCATTTGCCCTCCCTTCCCATCTTTCCATCCAAATGCGTGCCAGGCACTGAGCACATGTATCGCACTTTCACAGAGATGAAAATACTCGGAGAGACTAAAATACTCCTTCTAAGTTAGGAATGTTCCTAAACCGTGTTCCCTGCATATTTTCCCTGCTTTCAAGTGCTTCCAAGTCCGGATGGCACTGGTACAGGGGAGGTGATGGCCATGGGGGACAGCTGCTCCCCACGCTCCCCTTCCAGTCTCACCCTCCGTTTGGCAGATCTGCGTCATGCTCTCAGCCTAAGAGGTCATTTGTAGCAGTTTGTCCTGGATCAACCTGAATGAAAACATCCAATCAAGCCCTAATTGTGACAAATTATATTAGCCTGTAAGTTGTGCAAGTTGCATTGCAGCAACTTCATTCAGGCTTTGCCCAGGAAGCCAGGAGAGGCTGGAGGGGCCCCTTGCACACACGGGGAGATGTGTGTGGGAGGGCTGAGCTTGCCCCTCCACCCTGCTGCTCCTCCCACGAGCAGACTTTCATCCCAAAGTGCTTATGTGCTGTCACCCAGACGCTGCCCAAGGTAGTTGAGGAATTAAGCAGGTTAGTCCCACTCCGTGGAACTCACAGTTCAATGCTGGCTGAAAGACCTGAGGAAAAGAGCATCAGGCTTGTGACACAGGAAAATGTTAAAGTGAGGTGCAAGGAAGAGGAATGTAATGGGATTGTGTGTCCCTGCCCCTCTATTCCCCGCTCCTGCAAGGGAAATTCACTGGACCTTCAAATGGCTTTTCTCTAGTGCAAAATATGACAGTGGAGGAAAAAAAAAACAAAGGAAAAGACAGGAAAGAAATACTAAAATTAATTTCCCTACATGACATATTTTAAAGGGCACTGTCAATTTGCTTTATAATTACATTTCTAAATCACTGGAAGATTACACTGAAAGGTGAACTTTACAAAACCTGAATTTTTTTATTATTTTTTTTTTAAATTAAAAACCTTTTTGGGGATTTAAATACAATCCCTCTGTGCTGTAAGCATGTGTAACAGCAACAGCAAGGAACTGGATAGGATATGCTATCCTTGTTCCTGCTCATTTGTACCTCTCATTTCCCACTAAGGCTGCTAAACCTCATGGGATTTAGTAGCTCCTTTTCTAAGGATGAGCAGCATGGTTAAGCACAAGTGCTCAGGTCCCCCCAAATTTTGAGACTGCCCTCATTCCTCAGGATCGTGAGAAAGGGCTTGAAGTGTTAATGTTTGAGGCAAGAGGTTTATTTTGCTATCCAGTTTTTGAGCCCTTCCAGATATCCCCATTTCATGCCTTCAGGCTTTTCTCTGCAATGAGGAAAGCTCAAGGTGTCTTAGCTGAGAGCTGAGCTTCTCACCTTATCAAATTGCTCCAGGTCTGAGAGAGAAACCAGGCATCAAGAGAATCAGCACAGAGATCTCCAACTCTGCCTTTGGGGGAAAATTTGTTCTGGAAACACTGGAATGAGCCAGAGGGATGTGATCCTGCATGGGTGGGCACCATCCAGGTGCCCCCAGCCTAAATTTCGCCTCCTTTGCAGCACTCTGTGAAAATAAAGCAAATCTTGGCTAAATCTGTGCTGTATCCACTCAAGGGACACTCGTGAAAGGCACTGGGTTAAGCAGAGATGTGATTTAAAAGTGCCCTGGCTAAAGCACATTAAATTTTAAAATCACCACTCCGCGTTGACATGGGGTTGTTTTCACTTGAGCTCCTTTTGCTGAGAGATGAAATCTGGTTTAACTGATTCACTTTCCCACCTGAGCTAACTCCCTGCCTCGTCCTAACAAGGTACAAAAATAAAAGAACAAAGCAGCTCGACGTGGTAGTTGCTGTAGGAAATGATGGAGCTCCCCGTGCTCATCCACTACAGGAATCTATATTAGGTTTTTCAAAGTCTTACAAGCACAATGAGCTAATGCAGTCTCTCAGTGCAGGTGAGATTTATTTCTCTCTTTCTCTAATATATATAGACCCAGATTCTCTGCTTGTTTAATCCATTGGTTTACATGGATTTACAGCAGATATTGGCGTTTGATCTATGACTGGGCTTGGTCTTTTGGCTCTAGCTTGAGTGAAGGAATAAAGTTCAGAGGACAAATTAATAGACAGAAAAATTAGCTTTTCATGTATTGAAGACAACAAAATTGCAGTCTGCTATCAAATAATCATCTAAATAAATAACCTTGAGAAAACCAATTACTTACATAGGAGGAAGCTATTGGCAGAGGTGTGAGCATCTCCCGCTGCACCAGACTGAAAAGCCAATATTTATGTATAAAATGGAAATCTGGTTACTGAAACAGCATTGCAATTCACCCATTGTAATTAAAAAAATAACAATCACGCTTCAAGATAATCCTCCAGGTAATCAAAGGCTGGATCAGCAGCAGGTGCTGGTACTGGGCCGTGGCCTTGCTGGCAGTGACAAAGCTCTGACTGCCAAAGGTGGGAGGTGACAGTGTGATGGCTGATGGGGTCGTTTAGCCCAAAGGGGCATGAGGCAATAACCTGGAGAATTTGGGGACAAAAAGACTAAAACAACCCTCTACGTACAACAGGGCTCCTCACATAATCTATTCAAATGTATGTGTGTGCATACAACCCATTTGAACGGGTTACATTGGAAATTTATGGCTCTGAAAGACAAAGAACATCAAATGATTTTGCTTCTAATATGAGCACGTTAGTGATTTTAACAGCATTTGGTCTACTGAAACAAGATAAGGCCTGGAATAATAAGCAGCAGTTCAAAGATTTATCTAAATATGTTTGGCAGTTCCCCCGCCCCTTGCCTCGTGATGTGAGCATCCCACAATTGAGACCATACCCCGTAAATTACCACCCTCTGTGGGGTTCTCACATTAAATTATTCCAAATAAGCAAGGCCAAATGCTCTCAACTTAGCCAGAGATAATCAACTAATGTAAAGCAATTTCCAACAGTTCTGTTTTGCTGCTTCGTGCTCTTCAAAAGACAAACAAAGCCACATAGAAAATTGGCATGGAAAGGAATAAGAATTGTCACCTCTTGCTTGTTGGTGCTGGACCAGCTTTCTTGTGTGCTCCTAATTATTAGGATTATCAGTGTTGGATACCCAGTCCCCTCTGGGATTCATCAGCAGCAAGATGGAGCTCAGAGAGCCCTGCACTGGACATGGTGTTGGAGGCTGGGTGGATGAGATCTTTCTCATTAGTCAGGCAATCCATCTCCTGGTAGAAAGGTGCAGGAATTAGTTTCACTTCCAGGCCTTTTTATTACGGCCAAACACAAGTGCACCAGTCAGACAAAGAAGTTGCTTTACCTGCTGAAATTTCAGATCGTGGCACTCTCTCCTTAAGGTATTGTGTTTGCTGTCTGCATTAACTTTCAATTTACAGCAGCTGTTTCTTCTTGTAGCACAAGACAACAAATTTCACCATATATTCAGAAACTCAGTGCAATGTAGATGAAATTCCATAATGTACATAATCAACTTCTGAGCTGAAAGGTCTGGGTTTAGACATATCCTTGAAATTGACAGGGTTTTGCTTGTTTTTCTTGTGTTTTGGAAGGTATGACCCATCATTTTGCACAAAACTGTGTAATTCTGCCTTGCTATTTTCAGTATACCCCATTATCAGTCAAAACTAATAGGCCTGGAGAATGAAACCCCCCAAAGAAATCCACCACTTTAGGGAAATAAATACAGTTAATGATGATAATTAAGTCACTGGGGATAATTGAGAGATTATCCAATTACTATCTATAATTCTTTGGCTTGCAAATAAGATAGAAATGTGTAGAGCTAATCCATTCTAGCAATAATAATAATAATTAAAAAATTAGAAGGGGGAAAAAGCACAAAAAGCCCCCAACCCACAAATTATTAGATTGTTTCACAACTGGAGGTATTTTGTCAGTTTAATTGCCTAGTTGGTGAGTTTTTCTAGTCTGGAGTAGGTTTTTTTTAGGCAGCTGTTGCAACACTGGTCTCTTGAGGAGGAGGAGATATTCTGGGTCAGGACTGAATTCCTTGATTCAATTCCTGATTCCCTGGAGGAGCCCTGCTGTCTCCTAGATCCAGACTAAGATGGACACACGTGCTCCTAGCAAAGGTCTTGCAGTAACTGCAAGTGAACTGATCCGAAATAAGAAGAGATGGGATCAGTCTGGGGTTGTGCTCTGGGTTCTGGTGGTAAATTTAGGACAGAAGCCTTGTTCCAGCAGGCTGTGCCCTACAAAAGGCCCCTCAGGTCCCCCATGGACTGCAGTGCCACTCTTTTGTGTTGGTTTTGCAGACATGCAGTCATGCTGTCACAGAGCTAAGGAGAGGTGGTTGACTCCCCTGACCAGGTCAGGTGCTAAGGGAGGTTTTAGTCCCAAATATTTCTCAGTCTCAGGCAGCCTGTCTCACGGTGGCTCGAGTTTTCAAATTTAGCAAGTGGATTAGGAACAAGAGCCAAACCCCAGGAAAACACAGCAGCAGGCTGGGTAAGTTTGTATACTTAGGGATAGGCACCATTTTTTGGGAGGAACATTTTTGTTCCCACTTCCATGCATTTGTAGGGCCTTGCTTGGCACAGGTAATTTAAGGAGATCTAAATATGGCCCCCAGCAAGTCAATTAAGGATGTGTTTAATTTTAACATGTGCATAGTTCCTTTGGATCTCATCCATGGAAATCAATGGCAGGGCTGCTGGTGGTTTGATTGGCTTCGGATCAGAGCCAGCAATTCTGATTGTAGAGATCGAATGCTTGAAATTAATTATATGACTAATGCTTCACTGGATTAGGGAATCAATTAATGGAAGTGGGGTGCTTGTTAGCAGATTTCCATTAACTTTCATGCAGATTTTTTTCCTAAACACAAACTGCATATTCATTGCCCTTGAATGCATTTAGGTAAGTTGGAAAAATAATAAGATGGTTGAAATAACCGGAATTTTCTAATGAAGCTACTGAAAGGACTGTGGGACTCTGTACTGGAAATTAAATCCTTGCATTGAACGACCTTGTGCCAAGTCCTCCTACCAAATAGGTAAGTACCAGAAAGCTTTTCCAATCCTATTTGTGCCAGAAGCTCTTCAGTCTGGGATTGACAGACCTGGAAGGCGATCGTCTTCATAAGCCAACCAAAAGGATCAGAAATGAGGTAACAAAGTACAAACCTTTCTCCACACATTTTTTCTCATCTTTGAGTAGCTGCTGGAGGGGAAAGAATCCTTCAGCACTTCAACTGCTTAACACTGGCAGCTCTAACTACAAGAACATCCTTGCTCCCACCCCTATCCCCAGTAAAACCTCATTTTATGCTCAAAGTTCCCTATGGAACACCCCCAAAATCAGGTCCTGGCAGGTGTAAACACCTTCTGCTGAGGCCCAGGAGCTGCTGTAGGAAGGAATGGCTCTTTGGGAAGGTCCCAGCCTGCCCAGCCAGCACAAGCTTTGGTGGGCTGCACTTTATAGCAGGATGGTTTTATTCCATGGCTACAAATTGAGCCCTGGCCTCTGGAAAAATTCCACTCCTGATGGTGTCCAGAGCCCTGTCCAGTGGTGCCCCACTGTCCCCAGTGCTGCCCCAGCCCTGGAGCCCTGGAATGGGAGCTGCCTCTGGGCTGCTCTGTGCGTGCACAGGGGCTCCTCCGTCAGAGCAGTGCATTAAGCCACTAAATGTTTCTGTAAATATTGTTTCACACTTGGGTGAACAAAGCATGCTTTTATCTGAGGGAGAGCGCAGGGTGTAAATTACATTTTAATTGAGGAATTGGAAATACCAGCTTTTACTTTTTGTGGGTTTTTTTCTTTTTATTTTTTTTGCTGCATTGTTAGTGGGGATAGCTCTGATTGAAGCTGTCTGCAATGAGCCCACTCTCATTTCTGCAGATTTTCCCACTTTCCTTCTGTCTTGGCTTGCCTGTATTCTCCTCCTCCTTCCTAGTGAGGCTGTCTGCAGGCCTGTGAGCATTCCCCAGCCTTGCTCACTCACAGTTTGGCACTGTGCCCCTGCAATGTTTGCAGCTGAGAACATTCTGGTCTGGCACCCCCCGTGCCCTGCTGCCCCTGCCCTCCTTGCTGCTAGGCAGGAATGGGGGAGGCTGACAGTCTGCTGAGACCCCATCGTGCTACTCAGGGGTGTAAATCAGAAAAAAGGCTCCTTGGAGGCATGAAGTGTTTTGTGCTGTGCAATCTGAGTGTGATTTCCCCCTCTCCCAGAGCAGCTGGAACTGCACCCATTGAGGGCTCACAGGAGTGTCTCTCAGGTCTGACACCCGAGTGCTGCCAGGCATTCCAGCCATGGTGCATATGTTCTTTCTCCCCCACACTAAAATACCACCTGAGAAGCTGCAGTTGCAGCTGAGAGCACAAAGGAACACAGGGTCATTTAGGTTGGAAAAGACCTCTGAGATCATCAATTCCAACCATCAACCCAGCACTGCAAACCCACGTCCCCAGGTACCACATCTACAAGTCTTAAACCCCTCCTGGGTGTTGACTCCACCACTCTCCTTGGCAGCCTGTGCCAGTGCTTGATCACCCTTGCAGTGCTAATATCCAATTTAACCTCCCCTGGTGCAATTTGAGGCCTTTTGCTCTTGGCCTATTGCTTTGGAGATGCTGACCCCTATTTCGCTACAACCTCCTTTCAGGTCATTGTAGAGAGATCTCCCCTGAGCCTCCTTTTCTCCAAGCTGAACAGCCCCAGCTCCCTCAGCTGCTCCTCAAAGGACTTGTTCTCCAGACCCTTCCCCAGCTTCACTGCTCTTCTTGCCTTTCATTGCCCATCTTAAGGCTTTGTTCATCTTCAAAGGTCTTTGCATTATCCCCATCTCTCACATGTCACTGCTGTGCCCCAAAGGATCACTGTTCCTCTAAGGCTTGCCAGGAGTGTGGGATCCTGTAGGATCTCTCTTTTTCCTGGTGGTGAAAACAGCCATTAGTTCGTAGCCCAAGCAGAAAGCATCCTGGTTTCTGGATTCTCAGGAATCCCCACAGAAGCTCCTGTTTAGGAAGGGAAGTGGAACACAGCCTCATTCCTCAGGGCAGCCAGTGAGCCGTCAAGCACAGGAGTTGGACGTGGCCAGACAGGAGGGAAAGGCAGGAAAAGGAGAGGATGAGCCAGGAAAAGGAAGAGGATGGAGCCAGCTGTGCTAAATCTCTGCTTCTGGCGAGCAGCTTCTGCTGGAAGGGCTGGAGAGAGCCCAGACTGGAGGCAAGAGCTGCATCTTCCTGCTGGGAGAATGAACGGGAGCACACTTCCAGCTGGGAGCTCAGAACCGAAATTGCAGATTGCACCCTCCGCTGCTCAGGGGGGTGAGTCAAGCCCATTAGCCAGCTAATCCTCACAACAGGCTTTTGTGAGGCTACTGTTTCCTTCTGGGGAAATGTATGATCTACTGATTACACAGCATCCCAACATGCCAAATGTATGCTTGAAACCAGTAAACAATAAATATTTAATTAGCCGGTCATTTTGACAATAACAACAGGCAACAATTAAACTAGCTTTTGATTTCCCCTTCATTTAGTTGTCAGTCTTGTACAGTCAAAGTTAAATGCCAACTCTTGCCTTGACCACAGCCTTTAAGTAAGGCTGTTAAGTGAATATTTAGGTTTGATCTGAGCTTTTGATTTCTGGCTCTGATTTCTCCCGCCTTTGCAGCAGTTGTAGGCATGACTCAAATACCATTAATTTAATGTGGGCTGAATGTGACACTTAAAAGCTTATTCTTTCTAGCCTAGCAGTGCCAGCCAATATTTCAGAGAGTGGTCACACTTGGAAATACAATTATGATTCAACCTGAAACTCCTGATCTCCTCCACTGCCATCAGGACTTTGCTCACCTCACAGGTCTGTGCACACCTGATGTTTCCCCACAGACATGTTTTGCCATCACCATCTCTCTGTGTATTCTTCTTTACTCCTCCACTGCTGTTTGTCTGCAGACCTTCTGCTCAACCCCAAAGATTCTTGTTGCCAGTGGGATGACAAATTTCTACATGGAAAGGGCAAGAAGAAAGCTATTTTCCAGCACCAAATTAAATTTTCCCGACACCTGCATTTGTATCCAGAGCTTCTGTATCCCAGCTCATCTCCTCACTCTTTGTCTTTGCGTGAATCACCAAATTTTTCAGGTGGAAGGTCACTTTGGCAGGTTTGCTGGGGAAACATTGGTCTGGAAACCAGACTATCCTTACTCATCAAACCTCTCCCATCTCCTGATCCAGAGCAGATGCTTGGCAGTGTGGGAGGAGGTTGAGGTGGAACCTCCTGCCACTGACAATGCTGCATCCATCCTTAGACATTAAGCAGGGCTTCTCCCACGCCAGCCAGAATGTGCAGTTGTGACCAGGAGCCGAATGTGGATTTTGTCTGGTTGAATTCAGAGCACCAGGCTGCAAATGAGGAGCCTTGGCTGTAATCACAGCTCTCCTACTGGATGGTCTCTGACTGCAGACAGGTCATTTCACATCTGCTTCCCTTTCCACCCTTTCTGGGTTGTCTAAATGAAGGTGGGATCTTTACAGCACGTTAATGTCACCCTGATGTGCCCAAAGGACATTTAGCACTGTGCAGCCCTGACACTGTTTGAGACATGGGAACACTCTTTTAAGGGATGGAATAGGTACCAGGCTTATAAATATTGCCCCTTTTTGCATATTTCCCTTTCACTGCCACAATATAACACCCTGCCCAAAGTCTCCATGTAATGCCAATCTCCCGATTCAACAATTTTAGCAAGTCTTGTTAGATTTTGGTGAATATCAAAGTTGGTTCCAGTTTAATTTTGCCTTTGTTGAGAAATGAAAACAGAGCCCTCAGTCCCCCCATGAAACACAGGTAACATCCTTCAAAATAAATGGATTTAATTATAAGTCGGCTTTGGATCAAGCCTGCTCTGTTTAGACCCACTAATCAGAGAGTATTTACAGAGTCACAAGGACCTGATAAAACGTGCACACAGTTTAAAATATCCCATTGTAATGCATTGTAAACCTTAATTTAAAATAAGACAGCTTAAAAGCTTTATGGATTTGACTGATGATACACCCTCTATATTGATGGCTGAACCCAGCATGCTGTTATTCCTGCTTTCTCTTGCTAACAACAAAGTTCAGAATGATAATATATTTTATAAAAAGCTTTACTATTACGCTGCTGCGAAAGTGACTTTAAATAACGATAATAGGTCTGAACCACAACTTCACACAGAAACAGCTCTGGAGAAGATGGATTTCCATACAGCAGGCATGGAGGCAGCACACGGATAATGCACCAGCTCTCCAAAATATTAGCATCCCACAAAGCAAAAGGTGAAAAGCATTTTGGAACGTGAGGGGATCAGAGCCTCCTTCCTCCAGGAATGCAGCAGGGCTGGTGGGGAGCTCAGAGGTGTGTGATGCTCCATCAGGGTCACATCCCAGGGGACCAAGCAGAGTGAGAACCCTGCCAGCAGCACTGAGCCTTCTCTCCATGAGGAGTTCATCTTCTGTGGGGGGAAGAGCCAAACCAGCAGTCTGCTTTAATAATGCTGAATTAGTTAATTGGTTTTTCTCTGCTAAACCTGGTGTGGTGATGGGATATAACAGAGGCAGCAAAGCAGCAGCTTATTCACATGAGGTGCTGCATCCCTGTCCATGGGGAGGAAGCTGGGTCTGAAAAAGCACCTGCAGAGCCTTTGTTCTTCCTTCTCTCAGACTTTGTGGTGTCAGATTGGTGGAATTTGGCCGACCTTGAATGGGAAACCCCACTTTGCTGTGTGCTGTGTTAATTCCTTCACCTTTGAGATCCAAACTTCTTAGAGATCATCTGAAGAAAGCTTGGAGAAACCAGGAAATCATTACTTTGTAGTGAGAAACTCTGTCCAACTCCCACAAATATACGTAAAGAAGAGCAGGGAGCTCACAACTTCCAAAGGCAAGAGCTTTCCCAGCTCATGACCCCAATTGTGGGTAAGACCATGGGATGTTCTTTAGCCAAGCAAGCACAGGGACAGTCACCTTCCCACATCTGAGACACTCCTGTGCAAAACTGAGGGGCAGCTAATCACATTCAATTAGAGATAATTACACCAGGAGCAAAAATTCACCCTGTGCAGTAACGGGGTTAAACAAAAAGCTGCAATGGAGCACTGACAGAAAAAGTGTTTTTACATTTAAAAACTGGCAGGATTTATTCAAGCAGGGAGGAATGGGGAGTCTCAAATTTGGAAATGACGCAGGTTACAGGTTGTGTGAATTAATATAATGATTCCACAAGGCAGTAAGTTGAAAAGTTGAAAATCACTCTTAAAATACTATTCGAAGACTTAAATTAAACAAAAGAAACATCTGCAATCAAAAAGATTGTTCTAAGCTTTGCATGAAATACTGTCCAACAATAAAATGTCATGTGCAGCCTCCTGAGCAGCCAATAATTTTAAATTCTATCTTCATTCTTACATTTACTGGGGATCAAATTTATGCCTATTAGGTTATCACCAGAAAATACAATGTGCAGCAAAAAATACATTATGTCAACAGCAGCTCAAAGTGTGAGGCAACATTCAAAGGGTGACTTTCCAAACCCATCCCTTAAGAAATTAATTGGTTATCTTTACAGACCATATAATTAACATTTCTGTGTCTTTACATTTGTTAAGCAAGCATTTGTGTTCAAATTTACCTTGCAAACTCCATAATTATAATTCTTATGTGTGAGGAAGCTGTAGTTGGTAGTTTCAGTGTCTGGCACAGTTTTAGAGGCGAGAATTTATGATCTCATGAACTTCCCCATTGTAACCCAGATTCCTTGCTCAAAATGAAGTCAAAACAATTCAGCACTGTAAAATTGTGCAGTTTTATGTATGTTATTAGGGGTGTATTTTGTGGAAGTAATAACAAGATTGAGGTTGAAATGAATCTCCATTTCCTATTACATATACACACAGATACAATGAAATGCTGTTTTTTTTAAAGCGATGAACACATACACAGGCATGCATAAACAGCTGGAAGACTACCAACATAAAAAATGTATTTGTGTGCAGGAAACAGGATTGACAAAGACCCCACTCTTCCCTGGAAAATAGAAGATTTGAGGTTTGAACAAAGGGGACCAAAAATCTTATCTCCTTCATTCAGGAGAGATGCTGTATTAGAGAAAATTGTGTAGAAAGGCAGTGAAGGGAAGCACCAACAGCTGCTGGGATGTGTTTAGACCCAAGAAAGGGAAGGAGGCTCTGAGGGCATTTACTAGGATGAATCTCATCAGAGAAATGCCAAGTTTCTTGCTCCTGATGTGGGTTTGGTGTTGGACAAATATTGGTTAAAAACTACACCCTCTGCTTCTTGTAGGGTCTTCAAGATCTAAAGTGTGAACAGAAGCAGCCAAGACCTTTGGTAGGCACCAAAGTCATTTTATGCCCAGAGAGCACATTTCAGATTTGTGATTATTATCATTGCTGGGCTAAAAATGTGCCAGGGAGTTCATGGAACAGAAGACAACCCTCCTGTCCCGACAAGCTTGCAATCAAAGGGGCCAATTTTGCAATTTTGCATACACAGGGATGGCAGTGGGAGTACAGAGGTGCTGCCAGAGCTGTGGGACCCTTGGGGAAATGTGAACCCCAAGGGTGGGGAGAAAGCTGAAAGGATGAGAAAGGCTCAGCAGGACCCTTGCATGGAAATATGGTCCCATCAGCAGTCAGTAAAAATTTTCGTCAGAGTCTCTTCTGGTATTAAAATTTATGAATTTGGGAGAGAGGGAAGATGAGTGAGATGGGAATGAGATGGGAATTTATGACTTAAGTTTTTGATTTTACATATGTATGTAGGCTCTGGGAAAGCTGTACTGCTGATTTTTAACTCTTCCTCAAATGGACACTAAATATTGCAGTATCAGTAGTTCATCATTATTTTCCATCTTAAGAGAAATGCTGTTACCACCTTTGGCACAAATGTTCCTTACTGAGCCGTGCAGTTTGGGGAAGATTTTCCTTTTTTCTTCCTCACCTTTTGTCCTTTCATTTATGAATCCTGACAGTTTTGGGGTTTACTCCATTCCCTCAAGTTCATGTGCATCTCCTGTCCCAAGACATGCCACATTTAGAAAATTGATCCTTACCAAGTGGGTTTTTCCCCTCTTTCCTGGTGGAGAATAAAAAGCAATTTTTCAGGTATCAGCTCCAGCTCTGTAGGCACCTCTAGATCACTTCATTTTCCTACTTTCAAAGGGCCACTTGACAAAAGTTAATTAGAATATTGCTGTCTGGGATGGGGAGGCCCACTGGGAGATGGTGGAAGCGTCTCATTTCTCACAGCACTTCAGCCAGAAACCTTCCCAATGTAACTTTTATTATTAATAAACACATCATACAGTAATTATAGCACATCATACAAAAATTATGCCTTTTACAGCAGCATGGATTTGAATCATGCATTGTTAAGCCTCCTGCATCACTATGTAAACAAGTTTCACTGTTCCCCAAATGCTCAGCCTGGAGGTGTTTCACACACAAAATTACCACCAGTGTCAATAATAATGACAGCAATAAACAGAGATGTGAGTCCAGTGCAAAAACTCGCTCGTGCTGGGGCAGCCTGGTGTGCTCCTACACACTCAGCTTCATAACACATTAGCTGCTTAATTTGGTAAGCAAAGAGGACTGGGAGAAGAAACAGGACTAGTTTCCCATCTCACACATTTTGTGGATTTTCTTGTATTTACTCCTTTCCTACCCACTGTTCAAACTGACCTACGAGCCAATTGATCAGGAGAACAGAGATATAAACTTCAGCCCAAAAATCCCAACAAAACAGTATAGGAACAATTCAGAGCTGCCCAAATAAATAAACCTCTGACTCTGGCATATGTTGTATGACCATTTTTCCTGGGGAGTTTTTAAGTAATGGGACACAGCTCCATGTCCCAGGCTGGCCCCCACGTGCCACTGAACAAAGCAAACGCCATCCCGACACCAAGTTCCTGACAAACAACTTCTATTTGTCTCTAAATAGATGCATCTTATTATGCATGCTTAGCAATTCATTCAGATGAGGAACAGCAGGTTGGATGACAGTATCTCCTGGTGACAGGTTTAGGTGTTATGAATATCACAGCCTTGACTTTCACTGAAGCTCCAGGACTTCATCTGCAGCTCCCACGTGATACCAAAGCTTGATCAGGATCTGCAGCCTTGGGGCTCTGCCATGCACGGGGGAAGGGCTGCACATCTGCAATGTCTTTAGAGCAGCTGATCTTACCCTTGGTGTGCCCTGGCTCCTTTCTCTGCCTCTTGGCCATGCAAGAGGTCTCCATGTGGAGAAGAAGCCTGACTTAATCATCTTGCACAGCTCAAATCTGTGCCCTTTGTGATCCCTGTCTTTCAGAGGAGCAGTATTTAGCTCCCTAAGCCAGCAATCTGCTTGGCCGTAGAGTTCATCAGGAACACAAATAGGGCCTCAGTCTAGAGGAGAATATTTTGCAGAGGCAGCTAAAATTAGGATCTGGCCCTGGGAGTGTGTTTGCAGACATCTGGATACAATGCACAGTAGCACCACTTGTGTGGATCACCAGCACAATTGCAATAAATAATTCGAGAAACAACAAATGATGGTGCAAGTGAAACCTCCAGCTTTGCACTGTGGCACTGGGGTCTGCAGAGGGGACACCTGCCAGGGTGGGTTTTGGGGCTGGGAGCACTGGGGGTCCCCACGGGACTGGCAGTGACCAAAGGGGGCTGCAGGTCACAGCCAGTCCCTCTGACAGCCTGGCTTTAGCCTGTAAATTTGTGATTGCAGTCTTTGGGCCCCAGGTGGGCTCCTTGGCTCCCTTCAAACCCACAACTTTCCCCAAACTGAGGAACATTTGAAAAAATAAGGAGGCTCCAGAGCTTTACAGAATTGCACCACACGGAATCAGGAGGTGAATGAAGCCCTGTGTGTGGTTCTCTGTGCACAGCCTGGGTGGGTGTTTGGAAATAACCACCCTCCAGGTAACAAGGTGAAGCCAGACAGGAATTTTCCCTCATGCCCATTACTCTTTTCTCTGGCAATCAAGACCTTGGCCAGGAAAGTATGTGATAACTCACAGATACAAGAAGTAAATACAGAGGGAGTGGAGAGGATAATTCCTCTCTGTACAGGTGACACTCTGCCATACATCATCAACCCTCACACTGCAACACCAGCAGCCTCTGGTCTGGTAGAGGGACTTGTCTGGCTAAAAAGCAAATCTGAACACAGGGCTGTGAGGAAGACAATCCCTCTGGAAATATAAGACCTTCAGTCATGTGAGTGGAGCAGCAGTATCTCTTGCTTGCTTAGAATTGAAACAAACAGAAAGTTCTTATTTAATCAATTAAGGAAAAAAGAGACAAAGCAGGTCAGATGGCACCACAGCAGGCAGAGATAGCACTACTGGAATAAACATCCAACAAAGCTCATCTGATCTCCCTCAGCCAACACAGCCACCTTCCATCTGGGAGAGCTTATTAAAAAATGGGATCTTGGAGACACCCCTTTTCCATCTCCCTACCTGTGGCAGAACAGATCTCACCTTTGCAACAGAGCATGAGCTGAATCTTACACCCCAGACTCTGCCCTTTTTAGATGATTAACAGATTAATGTGAAGTTATTTCTCTCACTGATGCATTACTACCTTATTTTCATAAAAGTGGGTAATTGTGGTTCACTCCTAGGTGCACACAAAGTTCTGACTCATATTTGAACTACAGTTTTGCAAAGGCTCTTCATATATATAATGGGCACAACCAAATCTGCCTCCTTCCTCCCCCGCCTCACAACTTAGACAATTAAAAACCTATAAACAAAATGTGGCAGGTGAAGCCCATTTGCAGTGAAGTGTAATTATACCCAGAATAATGAGCATATGCAAAAGATTTCTTCTTGAACCAGTGCCTACACTTTGTGAGGCTCTGAGTCACGCTGGTATCACTTTCCTCACAGTATATTTTTTTTTTAGTTATTACTACTGCTGTTAAGCAATATAGCTGTGGAAAGAAGGTTTTATTTTGCATCCCCTGTTATCACCAGCGACATCATCAGCTAATCTGCTCCTGGCAATGACCTACTTCAGGAAACAGCAGGAAAGCTGGGTATTCTCAGATCTCGAGTTGAGTTGGAAATCTCCTATTTGCCTTGTAAAAGGATGTCATTCCACCCACAAACTATTGAGAGACACTAGAAACGGGAGCTCACAGTGTTTATAGAATTCCTTCTTCGTGCCTTGAAGAGAAAGGAAGCAGAGACAGCTCAAAAGACCAGAAACTGTGATTAAATGTATTTTTTTTTCCCTACCTAGAAAAAAAATTTACAGTACAAATACGTAAAACATCCAATAAATTTGCTCTTAGTGTCCTAACCCTTCTCCTCAAGCTCTTTAACTCATTCCAGCACCAATGATCTTCTCCTGCAGAGCTCCTTATGTTATGACACTTCCTCCATGAAAACATAGAGGGGATGTAGTAGCAATTTCAGCAGAGGAATCACAGAGAAGCAGCAGACAGGAATATTACTGATCAATGGCAAAAAGATTAAAGGTAGTAACATCCTTATGGCACTGTGCTGAGCAAAGAGTGAAGAAGATCAAAGGGATTATCAAGCGCAAAGAGAGAGCTTGTGGCTATTAAACTGACAAAAAAAGAAATCCTGTGGGAAATAGGAACAAAACTCTTAGCAAAAGACAAGGATCAGATTTTCTTGTTTCACTGAAGTGAAGATGTCGGAGAGACAGGTGTCAGGAGTTGCAGTTTCTAAGAGTGTTGATCCTTGAAGGGCAAAGGGATGAAAAGCTTGGAGGAAATGTCACTGGGAATGGACAGAACTTCTCCAGACACTGGAACACAGAAGCCTCCATGAAGGGCACAGCCCAGGGCATCATGAGATATTTTAATGCTGAAATCAGATTTTATGCCTCCAGGTCTGACCCATCTAAGAATGGGCATAATAGCATCTACCTAAATTTAAGGGTTTTGCTGAAGAGGATTTAACAGATTTAATATTGAATATATTTTCAGTGTTTTCATGGATAACTTCAAGCACAAGGAACGTGCGAGCTGGATTATGAATCTTCTTATACATTTTTACAGCATTTATAATTAACTCCAAGTCTATTTTTTTCTTTTTTGTGCTACTGGGAAGCAGTCATGCTGTAATCTTCTAATTAATAAATGGCTCAATAAATCATGAGATCTTTTGTCCATGGAGAAACTTACACATACTGTCAGAAATATTACACTCTAAAATGGGTAGTAGGCAACCAACCGTATTTTTACTCCTTCTGCACTCTTTCTTTTTTCTAAATTTATATTTAATTTGGAAATGTTTAATGACAAAATTAGTCAAAGAAATTACCCAGTGAGCACTGGTTATTGTGCCAGTTATTATCTCTGTGAAAACTCTGATTGGCACCCAAGGGCTTCGGTGATGCCAAGTCCAGCTGCACCAAAGCTGTCCAGTGACAAGGACATCCCATGGCTCGTGTCTTGGGCCATTGCTTCATTCACACAACGTGTTTCTCGGGAAAAGCCTGCTGCAATGCACAGAACAAAGGGGAAAAGTCCTGCAGATGTGGGCTTGGCCCCCTCACCCTGTGCTGTGAGCATCCTGCTCCACCTGGGCCTTCTTTTTCTCCTTGACTTTTTCATCTCTTGATCACTTAAACTGAAAGCTCTCTCACCCATGGGCCTTCTGTCTCTCTTTACAATGCTCTCTGTACTGGAACATGAAATCAAAGAGGGATAAAACTTGTCACAGATCAGCAGTGACCGACAGGGACCTGGTCTTTGTCATTCATTAACCAGACGTCCCTCTTGTCACCTCCTCAAGCCCACTCCCTTCCCCCAGGGCAAGGTTAGAACAGGCATTTGTAATTCTGTGTTTTTGGTTGTCACTAGTGTGTGACACCTTTTGCTGTTCTCTCGGGAGGGAGCCAAGGATCCTTATCTTCCCTTTTTGAGTGGGGATGTGAAAGCAGAGACAGACAGGGTGAGATTTTCCAGCTAAAAACATGCATCCCACGTTTATCCAGGCACTGGCTGTGATGTGACAGGGGTGCCTGGGTGCGTGTGAAGTGCTCCAGACTTCAGCAGCTGATGAGGAGGGTGCCCTGCTCACAGCCCTCCCTCCTGAATTTCTGCTCTCGTGGCACAGGACATGGGGAAACACAGCCTGAATCAAACCCCAGTGCTTTGAGCCAAAGATCACAACTGTGATCACAACTGTGGCAAAGCCCTGAGAATGACAGGAAAAACCAGCTCCTTGCAGGAGATGCACTACAGGAGCTCACATCTGGAGGGCTCCTGGCTTCATCTGTTAACAGCCACTGCCAAAGCAGATTCTGTGAACCTCAAGCTCTTCCCACGTGGTGATTCCTTATATTTTATCATCCCCAAAAAGAAAAGTTCTTTATTATGAGCTACACAGACTGAGTAGGCTGTATCCCAGCAGTGTCTGAGAGCTGCAGCCGACTGTGACTCCTGAGGGAAGGTGGTTACAGTGCCTGTGGAGATGTCAGGGTTGCACAAGGCAAAGCAAAATAACCCACTTCTGTTGTGTGAAATAAAAAGTCTCTCTGAAAAAATTGCTGTGTCGAGGAAATGATAGCACTGCATTTAAGGCAGCCCCTAAATGTCAAGGGAGCATCAATAATTCTCTTTATTTACAATAGTAGAAGATACAGCCTCCTATATCTGAGTTGATAGGAAGAGAAAAGGGGAATGTGCAACTGCTTCTGTTTGAAATCTTAATTATTCCAGTAATCTTTCAAATACAGTTCATCAGCTGGATATAAACACTATCCTCGCTGCAAGCATAGGTGTGAAAAGGGAAAAAATCCCATTATCAAGCAATCTGCCACTCTGAAGACAACAGCTTCCTGCACCAGCAAATTTCTAACAGTTCTTTGTGACTGGTGCTGGCAATATGGTAGGAAAGTAAATGAGTTCCTAATGCAGGATGTAAGATATTCATTAAAGACCAGGTAGAAGAACATTAATTTACCTTTTAAAACATATTAGGAGACAAATAAGGCAGTGAGTTCATTAGTATGCATGCATTGCCTCAGCTGATCAGGTCAGACAAGCTCAGCTGTGCCTCCTAATGCCTGCACTGCAAAACACTGCTGATAGTGTTAACATTTTAATAGTAATTGTAGTCATATTTACTGATAGGTGAAGGCAGGATGTGATTTACTCCAGCAGAAATCTTGGATGGGTTTTCTATCTAGCTTGTTCACAGGTTCACACCACCTCTATGAATAATGCACTTAATTCCTGTTGCTGACTATGGCCAGCAGCAAAACACACAAAACAACAACAACCTGTTTAAAAAACAGCCTGAAAACATCCTAAAAACAACCCCGGGAGTCTGAACGAGTCAATACTGCAAGCATCCTGCACTAACTGGGAGAACAGCTGAATGGAGATGGATGAAAAAAGGGAACAAACTCTTCTGTTTGGTGTACACAAGAAGTAAATAATCTCTAATCCATCCCAGATAAAAATGGGTACAACTTGCTGTCATTTATATTTTACAGCAACCCTCCCTTAAAGTTTCAGCTGAGATTCATGTTGGGACCCTTCCCTTGGCCACAGAGTCACCGTGTGCAGTGACAAATCACCGCCTTGAAAGCTTAATAATTATTATATGACCCCCAAATTCTGCTTTGGGGTCTTCAAACACGGGTGAGATCTTCCTCCATGTGCTGGCCCAATGCAGTGTCAGTGCAAAAGTAAAAACAACTCTTGAGCACTCTTTGATCTGGGTCTTGTCATGCCAAAGCTGGGTCCTATGTCAGAAAAGCTGCTGTGGGAAGGGCTGGGTAGTAATTGCCTGAAGTTGCTTTTAAGTGAAGTTGCCTGCTGAGATTAAGCAAGAAAATGCCACAATATCTGCATATATTTATTCTGAAAAGCACAATCAGGGAAGGCGAGGAGTTAAAGGAGTGTGATCCCAGTCCACTGAGCCTGAGCACATGGAATATGAGTTCTCAAAGAAGCCACTTCAAAGGCAAAATGAGAAGGTAGAGAGACATCAGTGTGAGCCAGATAATACAGGGGAAGCAGGGCTTAGCAGCTAATTCATTAAGTGCATTTTTGCACAGGATTTCTGATGTAGCAGCTCACAACGACACGGCAGCCACGGCAAGGCAGAGGATGGAGTTATCTCCGTGGCTGGCTGCTCCCAGCCTCTCCCTGATCCAGCAGCCACTCTTACACATCATTAGGAGACAAGCTCCCCACGGGGACCACCACTGGCCTCATCAGCATGGAGAGCAGCCCTCTTGCTCTGCATCACTGAAGGCTGGAGTATTCTCACACTGCCTCCATCTGAAACACCACAGCTTTTTCAGGCAGCTCTGGGATTTCCATGAGCAAAATAATACATCCAGAGAGGGTCACATGAAGGATTTCAGATGTTGAGAGCAGCCTGGAAGCCAGGTGAAAGCACAGTCCAGCCCATCCAGAGCTGGTTCATTGGGGATTTATCATAAATGTTTGTGGGGTGCTCAGAGGGAGCCCAGAAGATGTGAGTTTTAATTGAAAACGGATTGCAGGGGATATAAACCAACTTAAATGTCAGGGCACTGTTGCTTCCCCTAAAGGTCAGAATGAGCATACTGAAACCACAAGTCTGAAAATGATACCTCTGACAGTGCTCTTCCAGCCATCTGTGGGTACAGAGCAGTGCTCATCTATTCCAACTTGGAAACTGGCAGGGAAGGATGGGAAAACGACCTCACAGAGGGCTGGGAGCTGGATAGAGATTTTTTGGATGCAGCTGCAATAAAAGAGTCTTCTGATGCCTTCCAAAGGCACAGCCCAAGCTATTACAACAGCATTAATTTACCATTAGGGCGTGCCGGAATCAGAGGGGAAGATTTTGGTTTTTAAAAACAGAGTCAAAGGAAGGCAAGAGTGAAAAAAAAAATAGATATATTCAGTCCTTTTAAAGCCTGACCTAAAAAGCCTTGCAGTGTAAAATATGCACTAAAAAATTTATGTCAGGTTTCTATGGTTATACCTATGTAGGGGTGTGATACAGAGCAAGCTCAACCTTGCTCCTGCTGGCCTTACACGCCATGGAACTCAAAGAGCTCTTCCCAGTGGAGGAGCAAAGCCTGACTGGAGTCAGCAGGGACAGCTGTGCTGGCTGTGTGGATGAGCTGAGCAGCCACAGGTCACTGCCCTCTGCCCCAGGAAGGCTTTTCTGGCATGGAGGAGGGAGCTCAGGGCATCTCTCCTGCTCCCCAGCACCTCTGGGGATGGGGTGGTTCCCTGAATTCCCTTCCCCTACAACAGCTCGTGTTCCTGGAGGTCTGTGCTGACCTCTTGAACCTGGTGGAACAGGCTCAACTCCAAAAGGGATTGAGAGGTTACAGGTCCCTGTTCCTGACACAGGCAGTCCCGTGGACACCCACGAGCAGGTCGAAGTAGAACAGCATCCCTGTGAAAGGGATGTATTTATGAGGTGGAACTTGAACAGAAACTTTCTTTGCTTTATACCAGAAGAAAATACCAGCCCCCCATGCAAGATAAAGGATTCATCTCTCCAGGGCACAAATGCTGGTTAAAAATGGAAACGAAGGTTCTGATTCAGTTCCCACCCATGCAAGGAAAACCCCAAACCCAACCAGATTAAAGCCCCAATGTTGATGAGTGGATTCACATATCAAGGAGCCTCTCTTGCAGTGTTGCTCTTGGTTTCTAAGGAGCCAGCTGTTATTTATGCAGTCTATTTACACATTCACTTGGCTCTCCATGCAGAGGAATTATTTTATAGTGTAAGCTCCCTCTCTTTATTTTCCCCTTACAAGTGCATGTATAACAGAAAGAGATGGTAGGGCAAAGATGTTTGGAAGAATCACGTGTAGGTATGTTTTAAAGACAGAGAATATCTCAGGTTGTCAGTATGAAATTGTCAGAGAACATAAATTACTACTGTCTGTGCTTTTCTCCTTCCTAAGAGGATTGTGCTAATTAAACAAGAAGAGATTATCAAACTTTGTCTACAGCTGATAAAATCCAACTACAAATTAAAATGCATGTTAAAGCTAATCCATCACAAACTGAAAAATTAAGCTAGTGCATTTGTAATGTTTTCAGCATCCTTTGTCCTTCAGACAGTGCCCAAATACTAAAATTTGGTTGAGTTTAATGTTTTGCGCTTACATAGAGATTTAGAAATGTACATTCCATCCAGCTTTCTAAATGCTCATTTTCTTTGCATGTTTAAGATTGTGTCAGTAATTTGCATTCCCTTTTACAAATGGAATTGTAAGAGAAAAGGGAAAATGTAAGCAACTGGATTAAAATAAACTTTTGCCTCCTTCCAGTGCCAATAAGTTTGAAAAAGTTTCCTCTTGTTTTTACATACCTCTGATGAGTCACGGCAGCAGAAATGCCAAAATGCCACCAAAGAAAGGCTTTTCCCTTTTTATTGTTGGAACAAGCAAGAACAAAAAGTTCTGGAAATACAGAGGGAGACACATTCTCCTGGGTCCCAGCCTTGCTCTCACGTATGGGCCTGA
This sequence comes from Trochalopteron elliotii, assembly GCA_024734555.1. Lineage (NCBI taxonomy): Eukaryota > Metazoa > Chordata > Aves > Passeriformes > Leiothrichidae > Trochalopteron > Trochalopteron elliotii. The sequence goes on from JANPWX010000387.1 coordinate 515,092, forward strand.
GTCACTGTAGCTGTGATTAACCAGATCAAAATGAGGGAGTTGGTCCACAGTGGCACACCCAAGCCCCAGCACGGCTGAAATTAGAATTTAAACCTTGAGGGTACTAAATCAAAGCACCCAATCTCCAGATATCCATCTGATCCTCGCTAACTAAAGGGCATTTTCCTCCTGGATCAAGTCCACTGCAGTCCAGAACAGTGAGTGTGACAATAGCTAAAGGGTGAAGGAACAGATCTGAAAAGAAAAGATAACCAAGAGGCTGTGGAGGCTGGAAGAAAAATTACAGCTCTCAGCCACAGGACCTGAGGCCTGTTCCTTGGTTTGCTGCCTGCTGGGACAAGTCATATTGTGTTTTTCCTTCTAGTTTTTTCTTGGTCTGATCACTTGACATTTCAGACCCCTTTTGAGAAGGGGCTTTGTTCCACTCAAGTTTGGTGATAACGTTTAATGTAAAAGTGACCTCTAGGACCTCTGATGATTGAAGAGATAATTGTACAGTGAATAAAAAATAACAGATATGTGGTGTCTTTCATCATAACAATCTTGTACCTTCACTTTAAATGTCTTACTCATTGCTAAAGTATTTATTATGTCAATGTTTGTTGTAGTTTTGAAGGATATCATGACTGATGGAATCAAGATTCTGAAAAGAACAGGCTCCTCCTCCTAAGCAGAGCACAAAGCAAATTCCCTGCAAAACCCAGTCTTGAGCAAAAAATAGGAGAATGTACACGAAATGCTTTTGCCCACAAGTACCCCTGTTTATTTTCCAGATGACATTTGAGCACTGCTTTTATATTTTCCCTCCTCTCATGTCCTTGACTGGACATGCACACTGTGGTCAAATCCAGGTGGCAAACCAGCCTGAGAGGTGTCTCCATTCTGCAGCTCCCCTCACCTGTGTCTCCAAGACCTCAGACACTCCTACAGCTTCCTAAAAGCACCAGCAGATCCATCCATCCATCCACCAAACCCACCTGTGCCCTGGGAGCTGGGTCTGGTTTCAGGCTGTGCTTACACAGAATCCTTTGTACAACACCACTGTCCATCCCAGTCCCAGGCACTGCCTGGCTCCCCCTGCAAAGGCAGCCAACCCCTCCAGCCTCTCCATGCTGGTTGTGTGCCCACAGGGACCTGTGGTGGCCCAGCACAGCCAAAATATAGATTAGCCCTGGCTAGGGGATGTCTTATCTCAAAACCTCCTGTCTTTGGATCAGTTGTTGGTTAAGACCTGCTCCAGCCTCTCGTGCCATGTCCCTCCAGGCAGAAATTGAGATCCTGCTTCTCAGGGAGAGGAATAATTGCAGGTCTCTGGCTTTGCTCTAGTTTAAAGTGGAGTTAATTCCTCCTAGTTGCAGGCAATGGAATAACAAATTCCACGTGTCCCTGCAATGGCTTTGGCTTTGTGCTGTGATTTGTGTGGAGTAGGGTCCACTTAGACTAGAAAACACAAGGGTAGTATTTATTTAACTGATTATGCTGCATTCTTGTCTTATGAATCACTCTCCACAGATGGTACTTATGCCATGTCCTACTTTCTGGTTTGACAAACGACTGCTCTAAGACTCTCTTATATTGGCTCTTGCTCGAATGTAACTGCATTGAATGCAACGGATTTATTTTTTATTTATATTGGTGTCAACAAAGCTGGACACGGGGCCTTTAAAAGTAAAAAAGTGCCCCAAATACCTGTAAAATTCAATATGGCACATTCATTATTTATAAAATGACTATTTCTGTTGCAGAACATTATTGATATTGTTATTTTGTGAGCTTTCCACGTGTACAACTGATACGTACAACTGTACTTAGTCAATACTGCTTGAGATTAATAAGACTGGTAGAAGGTTTTTCAATCAATATGTTCACTCCAAAGACTATGCAACTGTGTGTATGGGGGAATTGATTCTGTTTTCATAGAGATGTAAATAAAAACAATTCTTAGAAGCAAAAGGAATTGTAGAAGTGGAAAATGAGAAGGCCATTTGTGATGTAAAGATTAACATACATTTTAAATACGACTTTGTGGCACTTTGGAGACCATTTTGGGATTACAGTAATTTCATATTCAGTAAAAAGCAGCTTTCAAATATAGAGCCACAAATTACTTCTAGTGAGGAAAAAAAGCAAAAAAGTTCTTTTCCCTCCCATCTCCCTGTTGCTGAAGGGTTTGTCAGCTTACTCTTGCCAATCCTTACTAAAGAGAGTCTGGTTGCATGAATCGTACCGCCAGAAGTAGAAATCAGCAAGAATGAGCTGTTTAAAGGCTCATGTATGGAAACCAGCCTACAAAGTTCAAGGAATAATTTCCTCTTGCAGGAGCCTTTTTATTCTCTGAGGGAGAAAAAAAGGAGCAACCACCCTGTAACCCAGGGAGAGATGAGAAGGGCTTTGGCCCTTCCGTGGGTTACCCTTGAAGGCTCTGTATGATGAAAGCAGTGTGAAAACCTGAGATCTGATACCTTTCTTCCCTTTTCTTTTTTCTTCCTCCCCTTGGTGATTTCCTTCACTCATCCTGCTCCTGTTACAGTTCATGGCTTCAGGACTGGTTCTTTGACTAAAGCAAGATCCCCTAACTAAGCCCCAAATAGCTGCTGAATTCCTCTGTCCCAGCACAGAGGCAAACCTGGGCACTGCCCGTAAGGCACTTTTTAAAATTAATTCATTCACATCACTACCACTCACCTCTCCTGCCTAATCCACCCAGGAAGCCAGTTTCCACCCCAGGGAACAAGAGTGGGTTCAAATCCCACACGTGTTTCATGGTTTTAAGGATGTCCTGCCTCCCTCCCTGCAGCCACAATGTTTTGGGCAGTTTTTTGCAAGGGAATAGGTTTGGCTTTATACAGTTTGGGAGAAGGAAGGTATTAAGCAAAAGTGAAAGTATTGCAGAGCAATTGAGTTGATTACATTTGTCCTTGGATGGAGAATGATCTGTGCTTGGGGAGGTGCCATCTCTGGAGGTCCTGTGAGAGCCTTGTGCTGGACACTGAAAGGAATCGACAACCCCATGACATTTCATGCTGGATGTTATTGCTGTCCTGGCCAAACCACAGTTTGGGTAATTATGTCCTGACCACCTCTGCTGCTGCTATACTTTCAATCAGATGTAATATTCTTCATATCCTGTCCAAAACTACTGTGTGCTGCAAAAATAGCTACTTCATTTTTGCACAGAAGTGACTGGTTTTCAGCTGTGGTTAGGACTCCTTGCAGATGTAAAAAGTAAATAAATGGGACTTCTGGAGAGAAAAATCCAGTGCAGGTTGTATTCTCTTTTCACATCCACTGCAATGCCTGATCTTCACGGATTAACCCCAGACCTTTTCAGCTATTTTCTACCCAGTGCCCAGAAATGCAGAATCACTCAGGACCTTTCCTGTTTGGCACCGTGTGAATCTGCAGTGACAGTCCCAGCTGGGAAGAGTTTGCAGCCTGAATACCTAAGACAGTTCAGATAAAGCATAAGCCCAGCAAAAAGCAGAGAGACTTTGCCAAGGTCACCCACGTCTCTGTGGGGACCTCACCTGCTGCTCAGGTTCCTGATACAACTGGACAAAGTCTCCCTTCAGTGTCTCTTCTGTCCCCTCTCCTTCTCGGTCAGTTTATATCTTTCTAAGTTGAATTGGGTTAGTGATTATTAATTTGCTCTTTCCTTCCTCAGACAAAAACGTGACATCACTGAAGTGTATTTTTTACCTTGTTGGATGCATTTTTAGAGCACACATTGCTCTGGGTGCATGGAGCAGCTGCTTTAACAGCACTGCTGTTTAAAGTTGGATTGTTCTGAATCTTCTCTCTGTTTGCAACCAGCCCCTTTGCTAGGGGTTAAGGCTGCAGCTTGTGTAGCAACAACCCAAAAAGCCTTGGAAGTCCCTCTGGGGGCAGGATGCCATCTGGAATTTGCACTGCTTCTTGCTGCCAGCGTGCCTGGTGGGATGGACCAGGGAGGGAGACCAGAGCCCCTGCCCAAAGCGCCTTCAACACAAGGAAACATCACAAACCAGAGGCAAAACCTTCCAGGGCTCCCAAAGCTGATGTGATGGATCTCTCTGCCTTGTCTCCTTTCCTTTTTCTCTCTCTTTTCCCCACTCAGTCTGAAGAGGTGGCTTAAAGTTACTGAGCTTCCCAGCAGCAGAGTGATCTGGGAAGGGATTGTCAGGATGGGGTGGATGGTGAATGTGCCAAGATGGTGAGAAGGAAGGAAAAGGAAAATCCTTATAAGCAAGAGCCTGAAGATTTGATAAAGCTTCTGCAGAGCTCAGGGAGAGCTTTGCCTGACTCAAGGCTAAACAAGAAACTCAACACCTGGCTCCTTAAGAGTGGTGAACAGTTCAGATTGAGCTTTTGGCTCCAATAAAGCCTTTTGCTATCTGCATCAGACACCAGCATTCAGACAAGGATTGGATGGGACAATGCAGCATAACCTTCACTTTTAGGGCTGAAAGATTATTATTACTATCACCATCATCATCATTATCATCATAACCATCATCATCATCTTCTCATTATTATTATTATCATCATTGTTATAGCTGTTATTATTATATTTCAGTGGAAATAGTCACACTTGAATTCATATATATGCTAATGCCTTGCTGGATCAGAACCTGTGAAAACAAAGAAGAGAAACCTGATGGACAGTCAGGATGAACAATTTAACACTGAACTGGTCCCAGTTAGCAAATGGGAGAGCAGAGTTTGCTGTAAGTGCTCCAGAAGGCACTGCTGGGCTGGAGGGGAGGCATTACAGGCTTCAGGATCTGTCCCAGGAACTGTTCCGAGACCATTTTTTGATACTGATGCATTTCAAATAACCTGCAGACAATCCCTAGGCAAGCAGACAGGCAAAATTACCACTCTAAAACCTGCTGGCTGCATCACAACCATAGACCAGCCCTAACTCTGCTATAACCATCCTGCAATGACTGGTGTTCAAAATAAATTGTCATCTCCTTTCTCCAGACACTATTACTATTTTGGGCATGAAAAGGAAATGGATGTTTTATTTCATGTGCTACTCATGGAAGTGAAATGCTCTTACATGTGCCATACTCCCTGCCTGAGGAGTAATGGTAAAATACAACTTGCATTCTTAAACTTGGTCTATATTTGAATTTTTGCTAGTCCGACTCTGACACGTAGGAATGTGGGAAAAAAAAGGAAAAAAAAAAAAATCACACCCTCTAACTAACATAACAGCAATGTACAAAAATCCTCATCTAACTTTTGCCAAAATCACTTTGAAATCTGGTTTAATTTATCAGTAAAGATTTTCTTAATTACAATCCATTTCTTGCTAGGGTAGATCAGTGCTGGATCCATAAATACGGATCTGAAGACAAACTTAAATTTTGAAATAGTCAGTAAGTCTTAGAGTTCTTGGACCCAACATCTGCTAAACGCCAGGCTGCTTTTCACCAGAGGAGCAGAGGGATCACAAGGAGCACAAGAGGAACAAGCTCCTACTTGACCAAATGCCAACATGGGGTGAAGTGGATCCTGTGTGGTCAAACACACCCCTGGATGTTTCTATTTTTTCTCCTTTTTTCTGTAGTTTTCATCATTTTGCTGTTGGTCATTGCAGGATCCACATTCCTGGCTTTGCTACCTCCTCCTTGCTATTGCTTTCCCCAAAATCTCAACTGTCCTGCTCTGTCTGCATCCCAGCTGCAGAACCACAAATGGTGGTTTGTACCTTTTATATCTGGACTTCTGAATACAGCCAGAGCCAAGCACACATGGAGGTGCTGTGGCCTGGGTTTTCCCTGCAGGTTTTCCCTGCCCTGCTGCTGTGGTTTGCTGGGGAAAAACTCAAGTTTCTCCATCTGGGCTGTGCTGAGAGAAGCATCTTGTCACCCTGTGTGTCACAGCCCCTGGAGCAGCCTGGTGCCAGTGCCTGGCACTGCTGCTGGTGCAATGCTGGCAAGCACTGAGACAAAAAACCAGTGTAATTGGAAAAATTAGCATGATCACCAGACAGGAGAACATCCCCATATGTTTTCTTCAGAGAGTCCACAGTTTCTTTAGCACCATGCACGGTCTGCAAGCAGAAAGGAGCTGCTCACTGCTGCCTGACTCCAGCTGCAGAGGCTTTGGCTGTGCACTGAGGTTCAGCACATTTGTCTGCACTCACCATGAGAAGGGCTTTCCAAAGCACACAGTCAGCTCACTGGTGCACCACTGTGCTGCTGAAAGTTTGTGCTTTCTGGGTAAAACTTCTAAAAATAGCCTCCTCTTTAATATGAAGCTCAGAGCATGGATATTGCTTTTGGCATTTTGCTCGCTGCTGGAGGAACTCTACCAAGGAAAAGTTTCCCACGGTCAATTCTTTCAATTCTCTTTACACAGAACACAACAGTGACACCAGAACAGTCGAAAACAAGACAGGAAAACATTTCAGTTCTGCAGCTCTTTTTTTTTTTTTTCCTACTGGTTCTACTGTGCTGCGATACCACACTTCACATGGTGCTGCATGTGAGACAGACCCTCCTTAGAGAGGATGATCACAACTGCAGTATCTACAGGAAGGAGAAGGGGAAGGCTGCAGTGAAAGGTGCTCCCAGCTGTACTCTAGAGACAGAAGCTAAGTGTTGGAGCTACAAGTAGGTTTTGTCTTCAGTTCTCATCTCAGGCTGGACTATGTCTAGTGGATATCAATGTCAGGCAGTCTCAGGTGCAGAAATAGCATTTCAAGTAGGACAGCCTAGAAAGAACTGAAAGAACCTGCCCTTATAACAAAAAATATTCAGCTCTCCAAGGCCTCACAACCTGAAACTTGGATACCAGGGGTCATATCCAGCAGAAGCCACCAGTGATGGATGAACTTTATGTGAAGGATGCAGTTATCCTTCCATGTGAGAAGTGAAGCAAACACTCTGAGCCATTCATTTATTGCTGCTGTGATCAAATGGAGCAGGGGGGGACTATGGATCTGATCTACCCTTATAGTTTAACCATCCCTATGCACCCACTGCAGACACTCCATCCCAGAGGAGGAGCCTGCAGTGCAGCAGTTGGATTTTCAAAGGAAGGGTCACACAGCACAGAGGGTGGAGGGGGCAAGAATTGGTGCCCCTCTCCACTTCACACAGAATTAAAAACAGAAAGAAACTTGTTCCTTTCCGTATTTTCACTAAACTGAAGTTCAGTTTTCTAGAGGGGAAATCTCCTGATCTTTCTTTGTCTCTGGACCAATTATCTTAATAAATAAATTCTCTGGTGCAGGCTCATAAAATAGATAAAACGATTTGTTTAGTGAATAGATAAAATCACAAAGTAAGGAAACAACAAAAAGAAAGCCATGCAAGAGCAACACAAACATTATCAGGGAGAAAATTATCAAACAAGGTTCCTGAGGGATTTTAAAGGCCATGTTCTGCTTTGAATGCACACGTTTTACCAGCAAAATGTTAACACTTTCCATTTTCACAGCATGAAGAAGCCAAAGGTCTGGTTAAATTTCTATTCAAATATGAATTTTAAAGATAAAGGCCTACCCCTATTAAATACTCACATGAACACATATGCATGCAGACACTGAAGAGTCTCCAGCCTTTCTAGAGTTTTCCGTTATTTTTAGAATAACAAAACACTAATTGAAGATCTGACTCATAACTAGACTCTGCTGAGTTTTGGTGCCCTCACCACTAAAATGGTGACATCAAATCAGAAGAATTTGTCTCTGCAAATAGTTTCTAGCTCTTTATATGTAAAAAGGGTTCAGCTTATTCAAGCTACTGTCTTTCTCAATGCATTTTATTTAAAGATGCTTTTAAGATGTTGAGAAATTTTCATTCTTGTGGCTGGGGGAATAGTTCTTCTGGGGTTGTTGCATTTTATTTATTTTTTTTATTTGAACTGAAATTATTTAACTTTCCTGCTCACAAAGCAAAACAAATATTATAATTTTGCTTGACCTATTTAAGAATACACAACTGCCAGAAAATCAATATGAAATGGGTTCCTATATTATTAAAGATGTGAGATTTTTAAGATCACTTTGCAGCAAGGTACTAGATATTCCTCCCTGCCAAGTTTCCTTTCTATGTTTTCCCTCCAGCATGTGTATAAAGAAATTAGCTTTTCCCAGTGCTCTGGTGAATTATTCCCCTGTCTTACCCATTGTGTGATCCCATACATGATGGTACCAGGAAGGACTTTAATTTTGCAGGTGTCAGGTTTATTATTTTTTGTGGTGTTTGCAGGTAGACTGTGGTGCACAGCATACAATTACCTTCAAGAGGAAGAACACAGAGGCAAAACTTGAGCTCTATAACATCCAGGTTTCAGTGTAACCAACAATAAAATTAAATTTTCCACTTTGGCAAACCACCTTAGTCCTGCCTTGTTTACTGGAAATATTCTGGGTGGTGACGTGATGTTGCAGGCCCCAGAGGTGTCACAGATGTCGCTGCCATCTCCTCACCCTGAGAGGAGTTTTGGGACATGGGCAGCAAGAAGGACCAGGGTAGAAAGACAATATAAACCCCAGCCAGCCAGGATTTCCTTCCTGTATTCAGTATTTTCAAATCCAAGGCGATGCACAAGGAATTTGCTGAGGACTGATTCACCACACCTTGCCACAGGACCGGGCAATGCCACAACTTTCTCTGGAGCATCTTCTGCTAGCCTGGCTTTGGCCAGCCCTTAAACCCAGTGACATTGTTCAGTGTTGTTTCCTTCTGCTCATTTTTACATCTGGTTGTTCATTTCAGCTCCCCCCAAATCAAGGCAATTTTATCTTGCCTTGTGTTCAGGTCTGCCAGGTTGTGAGTGTGAGCCCAGGAACCTAATGGAGAATTTCTTGGTCAGAAAAACATCCCTGCTGCCTGGCATTTCCTTGAGGAGAGAACTGTGGAGCTGAAGGCAGAGGGAGCCTTTGCTACAGCAACTAATTAAGGTTTAGTGATTCCCCTTTGTTTTTTTTCTGATGTCAAAAATGAATGAACCACTTGTTTGTCATGGCCTTGCAGGCTGGTGTGAATCATACTGAGAGTGGGGGAGCCCTGGCCATCTGCACACTTGGCTCTGCACAGCTTGATTGTCTTAAAACCAAGCAAGGAGCTTTAGGAGCAGTGGCACAGGCAGAGAAATGGCATCATCCACTGAGACACCATCAGTGCTGATGAAGTGACACTGCATGCACAGGTTGGGGAGGGTCTGTTTGCTTTCATGCATGCTGGAAGGTTCCAGTCCTACAGTCCTGACCTGCCTGTTTAGCCACAACAGGCCCAATGTGGGTGCCTTGATTTCAGCAGTCAGCACTCAGCAGGAATGGCTTTGTTGGCTTGGAAAATAAAATTAAAAAAAAAAAAAATCAACTGAAAGGTTTTGTACAAGCGTTGCTGGAGGGTCAAAGGTGTGTCCCAAATCTGAGCACATGGAGAAGGTAGGGAATGCTCCTCTGCTGACAGCTGATAGGTCTGGCCATGCCTGAAGGGTGACAAGGGACACTTCTGGTGGGGACTGGGCCAGAAGCTTCTCTGGAAACCACCACTCACCCTCACCTTCATCCACAGGCAACTCTGTTGGAGCAGCTGAAGGGGTGAGGAGAGAGGTGCAGAGAAAAACCTGCTAAATGCCAGTTCCTGGTGCCTCTGAGCATGGGTGGCACCACTCCACACCTCTCCAGCTGCTCAGCTCCAATCCCAGCTCATTCCTGTGTCTGCTTTTGGCTTGGGTTGAGGGTTAACCAGTCCAGCACACACCCATTCCAGACCCCTCATTTCCAGTGCATTTAAGCACTTGGGTTGTCCTTTAGTGATAATTTACTCATTGCATGGACATTGATGGCAAAATGCTGTGTGTGTTTTAAAGCCAACCCAAGTGCTCGGAACAACTTTTTCCCATGGTAAAATACTTGCTCAGTTGGTAATCCATGAGTGTGCATCCAATGCAGCAACCATTTAAAAATAATAAAACTGAAAAATAACCCTATCTAAAAAAAGCCACAACCCTTAAAAAGTATTTTCAATGACACTTATTAAAAATGAAAGGATGTTTCTAATTATATCTGCCTTTATACTTCCTTGAAGCTCAAAAGTAGCAAAAACAGACAAAGCCTAAGCAAATAGAACAATTTTTTCCCTTCAGATGAGTGAAAAACTCTATGTTCTCCAAAATGATTTTGATCAATCTTTTTGGTGGAAAAATGTATATATTTTTCTTGTGTAGCACGAACCTCCCTTCCACAGTTTTAGTCCCTTTCCCATTTTCCAGGTGAACCCCGCACATCAAAATAAGTGAAAAAAAAATAAAATCGATTCTCCAATTTTTTACACTCCTCTAACAAGGAGCAGTCTCACCTGATGAAATACCTACAAAGCATAACTGTAAATTTTATTGTCTACCACACACCCTTGGTCGATTGAGTAACAGCTACGAGCCCTCAGAAATCAATCTATATTTATCACATAACCAAACCTTTGTGGAACAGAAAGAGGCACAGGTTTTCCAGGCATTGTACGATCTGGGATTTGAGAGAGAGTGTGTGTGTTGGAGAACATTTTGACCACAAACTGAGCTGATTATCGGTATAATTATGCTGCAATCACACCAGAGGAGAGTATCCAGTAAATCAAATCCAACTGTCCGCCCACTCACAGAGAAGAGAGACTAAAACCTGTCAAATCAGGGAAGGAGGAACAGGTGGCCTCATTTGCAAAAAAAAAAGAAAAAAAAAAGGCTGCTCCTTGCATGGCCAAGTGCTGAACATCCACACTCACACACACACATGTTTATTAAATGCAGAGTGTTTAATAAGCTTTCTGTGCAGCACATTAAATGTGCTTCTGGTGCCTGCACCGATATAAAAAGTGACACACAGGTCTCCTTGCACACCGAGCAAATAACCTGGGACTTGCTAAGTGCTGCCATAAGTTTTCACCTTTTTAATGCTTTTAATGGCTGCTGACAGCAGCGTGCAGCCTCTGTGGCAGCTCTGCCCAGCCCTGCAGAGGCAGCAGCTTTGTCAGCAGCTCAGAGGAAGCTCCTGCTATGTTGACATGGGACATCCTCTCTACCCAACATCTCTTCCTGTTTTTGGAGACTGCTCTGCCTAGCTGGGGTTCTCACGTGCTGGGTCTCAAGAAATCCTTGGTGTCCCACACAAGTGGTAAGTGCTGTCTCTTCAGATTACAGAAATCATTTTAAACTGAAGGAGAGCAGGGTTAGATTGGATATTGGGAAGAAATTCTTCAGTGGGAGGGTGATGAGGCACAGGGCGCCCAGAGAAGCTGTGGCTGTCCCACCCCTGGAAGTGTCCAAGGCCAGTTTGGGCAGGGCTTGAAACACCCTGGGATAGTGGAAGTTGTCCCTGCCCGTGGCAGGAGGTTGGACGAGGTGAGCTTTAAGTTCCCTTCCAAACCAAACCATTCCATGATTCTGTGAAATTTTGAATTTCCTTCATCTTCTCTGACCTTCTGACATGGTGGGCACCAGTGGCCAGACCGAGAGACCCCAAAGCAGATGGCTTTGAGAAAACTCAAATCTCATGAACGTTACCATACACAGTTTCCTCCTGTTGGAAGGTGCAGGCTTAGGGGGCACGTGTCAATCGATCTATTTTGGCAGGGAGTGGCAGCAGGTACAGGAAGAGCCTGACATACTTTGGGATGTTTTTGGAACAGCTGTGTTTCCCTGTTCACACAAGACTGATCTCTCAGCTGTGGATGTTGTAATGACCAGACTATGAATCTTCAAACTCAAGGTTAATTCCTGTTTTCAGTAATGGATGGAAAAAGCTGAAAATCCATCAAAACCACAAATAGAATGAAAATGCCTCTGAAAGCAAATGCCTTGAGAAAGTGCTGGGTATGAAATGAAGCACAGGTATGGCAAACGCTGTGAGTACTCAGGATTCAAGTGTGCCCTCTTTCCAGAGGTTCCTGAATGAAGAGATGAAAAACAGCTGAATGTCTTAGAAGGGAGGTTGGGGCAGCTGCCCTCCAACAGGAGATTCTCAAAGGCTCTGGGGTGCCTCTATCACATGTTATCTAAAGGGAGAAAATGTACACGATTTAAATGTATGGAAAATACAAGACTGTGTGGGATACACTGAAATTGCACTCATGAGCCCAAGTACTAAATAATAAGACAGAATGATGATCTGTGGAGTCATTAAGTCCTTATTTTCCTAGCTGCAGATGATGTTGCCTCACAATTCCTTTCCCAAGCATAAACCAGCTGTGTTGAAGTCCAACTGAGGTTGGAACCCCAGAGATCTATGACAAATCTGGTGTGTATGCACATCCCTTATTCCCAGGGCTAAAAGGATACTTCTGAAGGTGGAAAACTCCAGGAGAAAATACTCTGTAAAGAAGTTTAAGGGCCCATCTGAAGGGGAAAGCAAGCATTTGCTTTAACAATGATTAATTTTTAATTGTTTTGTGTGATTTCAATGGACACAAGTTGATGTAGGAGAGAGACCATTTGCAAAGACCTCTTGTAGCAGTGTATGCTGTATGATTGAATCTGTAAACTGCTTCTCAGAATACCCTGGAATGGTTTTCTGCTCTCAGTAGCACAGTGAGCAGTTGCCCATGTAAATCCCCCATGAGACAGATGACCCCTTTATGATCCAGCAGACACAGCAGAGGGCAGAGATCCTGCTCCACTCATAAAACCAATCATTCTTCCCTAATAGCCTACAGATTGCAACCACCATAAAACCCACCCTGACCATATTTAGCAGGCAGGGGTGTGATTCTGAGCTTGAAGGTTAAAGACCTGCACAGGTCCATCCCCATGGCTGGACTGGGAAGAGAAGTCAGTGATTCACAGAGGCTACCACCAAATGGCACTGAAAAGCAGGAATCCCTTACACAGGAGCCAAGGAGCTCCTGGAAGCTGCAGAATTCTGTGCCACTGGGCTGTGCAGTGTTGGGAGATGTTGATAAACTTTGCAGCCAATCTACCCAGGAGTGCCAGTGGGAACAGTTTCTTTCCACAATAGGCACTGAGGTCTTTAACATGGAATATCATATTTTCAACCAACTCAATGCCTCGCCACCCTCCTCTCCAAGGCAAGCCATGGTGATGACATCTTCCTTATCATCAATAAAAATGATGTACAGCAGACTACGGAGTTATTCAACAAGCAATTTCCAAAGATCACCTTTACTACAGCGTATAAAACAGCTCTAGGACTCCCTTTTCAGGATGTCAGAATTTTATGAAGCATCAAGTCTCCACTTGCAGCTCCCTGTTATGAAAAGAGCAGCTCTTCATGTCAGTATACAGTGTTTTGCTTGCCTCAGCACATCCCCGTGACCGTGCAAAAAAGGTTGCTTGTTATTAAAAGCATCACTGAGGTGATGCAAGAGAGGAAAAACCATTTGCAAAACACACCTAAAAAGAGCTGAGCAGGTGTTACTGTCTTCCAGCTCATCTTGACTGAGCCTATATGAAGCCTTAACTTCACATGTGAAGTTTTATCTTTCATGTATTTCAGGTTCTGTGCTGCCAAGAGGTGCAGTTCTGAGCTCACAGTCAGTGTCACTCAGCTCTGCACACAGCAGGGACACAAAACAAATCCTTTTCCTGCTCAAGACCAAGGACAACTTTCAGACCCAAAAGCACAAACAAGGGTGGGCTGAGGGGAGGAACAAGAAGGATGGGACCTCACAACCTGGAGCTGGAATTGGACAATTAAACCCCAATATGCAAATGGACCAAAACATATAAAAGTGTGAGACCTCGTGACCCGTTTGTCCATTTTGTGACCATTTTGGGTCCACCTTGGGTGTAGCCCTGGACAGGCTCCTGTCCTGCCCAAGGTGTAACCCAGAGGCCTTTCAATAAATATCTACTTTATTCTCTGGCTCTGTCCAGTTTCTGTTCCAGCTCAGCCTTCCCAAGGCATCACATGGGGATGGTCCCACCAAGCATCATGAACACAGATGAGCTCTGCTATTTATGAAGTTTTTCCTAACTAATGTTGTTGGAACTGAAGATGTGGCCCCAGGAATCGATTATGTAAACCCCACAGATGGATGAAATCTTTTCCCAACAAAACTGAGCATCCCAGATGATTATTTCTGCCATCCCTGCAGCAGTGAGGGCAAGCTAAGAGCTGAGCACATGCTCAGAGCTAAGCACAGACTGTTACAGGGATTTCTGAGTCAAGGACTCAATCTCTTCTTGAGGATGCAGTGTTGATTCCTAACTGTGGAGATGAGTCATGAGGAGTCAAAAGACAGAGCAGAAACACATCTGTTACTCTGCTGATCTGATGAAGAAACATTTTCTCCACCTCAATATTTCACACCCATTCCTCACTTTTTCTTACCAGCACCTCCTCTCCCGTAGCTGTGTTTTCAAACCCAGGGACATCACCATTATTCAGGAATAGGCCCTCTAGCAAAGATGAAATGAAAGCAATATTACCAGCTCAGCAGTGACCAATGATGTTAAATCCTCCTCTACCAGGAACAAACAACTGTCTTTTGGTGATTTCTGTATCCTGAGATTTGCATCACATCTGGACACAGTAAATATAAGTAAATTAGCCCAAAAGAGCCAACATTAGATTAAAAAATAGGGTACTGTAACAGTTATCTTCTGCATTTCCGAGTGCAGGTGGTAGAATTTACTGCATGGAAGAAAAGGTGAATGGATTTGCATTTAAGTTTCATCACTTTTAAGGTCCCCAGTAGCCAAGCCTCCCTTTAAAAGAGCCCTAATGGACAATAAACTCTTTTAGAAAATATACAGCAAAGCAGCAGTGCCCAACAGACATAAAATTTGAGTGCTGTAATGTTTCAGCTGCTCACTTCCTTTGATACTGGCAGCTGGCAGCAAGACACTTGAAAAGATGGAAGAACAAGTAACTTCTAATGGATAAATATATATTTTTTTCCATATCATATGTGTTTTAAATATACATAAATGCACACATTCACACATGTGTACTAATAGGATAAATTCACAGGGCAAACAGAAGTGAACAGTCACCAGTATAGATACTCAGCTACCATTAAGCATTTAAAATAATCACAGCTTTTAAACCATGGAAACAAGAACTTTAAAAGAATGTTTTTGGTGCATTTGCCTCCAGAGTGAAAATTTCTCAGGCATTTCCTCCTGAGTGAAATCAGAAATCACCAGTGCCATTATATTTTAAAAGCAAAAGCTTTCTGCAGAGGATTTGTCACTAAGGTGTCCCCAAATTAACCCCCAAGAAATGGACCAAGAAAAATATCTTTAATAATATTTCAGTAATCAATTAGATATTTTTAATTTTTTGTTAATTGGAATTAATTATCCATTGTGTGGATGCCTTTGCACAAGTTTACTTTCATGTGAAGCCGTGGGAAGGGTTCTCCTTGCAGCAGGAGGGGAAGGCAGGTGTCCCCTCTCTCTGCACCCTCCACTCCTTGTGCAGATCTATGCTTCCCCATAAACCTTCCCTCTCTCCAAAGGGAAACCACTGGATTCTTCAGAACCAGCTCCTCAACGAGACACCCGGGAATCAAAGGACATCCATTCTCCTGGAAAGGCAGTTTCCATTGTGAGCCTTTCATTCAGCAGACTGAGCTGACCTGTCTTTATGCAAAATAGTGCTCAGCCAGTGAATTGCTGAAGAATTAACAAAAAAACCTAGCAGAAAGTACGTTGGAAAAGAAACCATTGACTTATTTGCATCAAAAGAACCCCCAGGATTCACCATAAGAATCCAAGGAGCAGTTATGTTTTATGCAGTAGATCTTTAGCCTCGCTTGCCTCCTCCTCTTCCTCCTCCTCCCTCCAGCCCTGGTGAGTTGCTCAAGAGCCCGGGAAGTCTGTGCAGCCTGGACCAGCCCATCCCCATCCCCGAAATCTCTGGGAGCTGCAAGATGGGAGAGTTTTTGGGTGATCTCTGGGAGCCCATCTCCTCTGGGCTTTCCTGCAGAAGCAGAAGAAGGTTTTTAATCTGTTCCTCAGCTCTGATGTGCTCTGCTTTCCTTCTGGGGGTTATGTGTTTGTTTTCATGAGTGTTTGCAGCACCTTTCCACTTTGAAACAGCAGGCTTTGTGTGCCAGGCAGGAACATCAATGATATCAGATACTGTATGTGTCAGTCCTTATCTGTAGATGGATGCAAACCCATCCCAGAACAACCCAAACAGATAATCTTTTCTAGAAGGGAAAATCTCCAACATTACCTATATTTGGCTTGAAGACATCATCAAATGGTTTTGTGGTTCTTTTTTGCACCTGGATATACACAGTAGGAAAACCCTCCCCTTTCTCACAGATATGATTTCCTCTCCCCTCTCAAACACTGAATATATTCTTATCTCATTTATGCCATAAAGATGCAAGTCCTTGAGGTCTTTCCCCTTTTACAGCATGTGTTCAGCTCCTATTTTTGCATTTGAGTAATGAAGATAAAAATAAAGAGACAATATGTGTTTTCATCTTTAATATAAACAGGTGATATCCAGCAGGATGGGAAGGCAGTGATCAGGTGCTGCTCTCCTGCTGCAGAAAGGGTTTGTTCTGGTGCTTTGATTAACATTCTCTGCCTGGACACTGCCCTCTTTGTGGAGATGCTGTGAGGCTGTGAGGACCTCAGAGCTTTTGAGCAATGGTGATTATTGATTGAACTGATCCTGGTTAACAGATCTGTAACACATATTGAAATTCCACACTGAATTTCCTCATTCTAAGACGATGTTTGCTTCAGTAGCCTTTAATGGTAGGGCAAAGCTCAGGCATGGACAGAATCTACATGAGCACACAAAATGTCTGCAACTCAAGCTGTGATAAGAAAAAGCACAAAAGCAACCAAATTACAAAAAACAAATGATCTGCAAAAGCTTTTAAATCTTTGCCCACCAATTTTTATATGGAAAATTGCTTCCCTTGCAGTGTTCAGAATATTCTGGCTTTGTATTAGCAGGGGCTGTGGTTCAGGAGGGCAAAACTGAGGAGACCATTCTGCCTTGGAGGAGATCAGCACCTTTGTGGGGTCTCAGGGTGACCTGAGAGAGCAGGAGCTCCTCGGGGCTGGCAGAGGGCCTGGAGTGACCCAAGCTCCATGGAGAGATGTAGCAATTCTGGCTTCTTTTTGTTCTTTTCCTTGACAAGGTCAGGGTGAATAACGCACAGGAAACGTAGGTTTCAAGTTTGGACTTGGATGTTTATTGTTTCTTATCTATTTATAGACCCACAAGCAGTGAGCTCTAACTAGCAAGTTGGAGAAATGAGGTAAAAACGGAGCACTTCTAACCCTTTCCAAGGTTATTTAAGCAATAATCACCCAGTAATGAAGTGACACTTCTATTATTTATACTTTTGACTCAATAATGACCACCCAAGGCCCGCAATGTGAACCTCTTCCACCCAGTTACAGAAAACCACCGAAGCCAAGAAGAAGAAGGAAGAAGAAGGAAGAAGAAGAAAGACTTAGACAACACCCAAATCCTCCATCTTGACTCACATGTATTGTATTGCTACATACTGAAATCCCCAAAATCCAAGTTTCCAATGGAGAGGGGGCTTGAGGACCTTGCAGGTGTAGCTGGGACAGAGCCAGGACCCTGGGGGCTCTTTCACATGTCTGGAAAATGTGCAGGGCAGCATTGCTGCCTCCTGCAAGGAGCGTGCCAGGCTGTGCATCCCTCATGTGCTGCTGTAATTATTACTGCTCTCTTAATCACGTTATGCAAATGGGCTGAGCGGGGAGGAGGGAGAGGAGGCAGGCAGAATAACTGAGGAGGAAAGGGTAATACTTTTGGGTGGTTACGACTTTGCTCCCTGATTAAAATTCCTGGAATTCTCAATTGTTCCTTATCAAAAGGCTTAAAAGGGAGGATTTTTCTTTTAATAAAAATAAACGAAGAAAAATGGATCTCTCATTTCCAAGGGATACAATGGAGATCACCTTGTAGTCTGGCAGCAGAATTGATATGATTTGCATTACCAAGGATGACTAAATGGAGTGTTAAATTATCTCAAAAAAAAGAAAGATGTAAATTGATATTCATGACATCAACAAGGTTAGAAAGGAAAAAAAAAGATAGCGAGTCTTTACATATCTTCTTGTACTATACAAGTGTTAATCTTATATTCCATGGGCACTACACTACTCCAAAAGACATCTTCTGCTTTTGTGTGACACCTCTAGGAAATGATTTGCAATTATACAAACCAGCACTGGAATGTGATGCTGCAGCAATCAGCACTGGCTATAAAAGCACTAATTATTTCTGATAAATTCATTCTGTGGGTGCATTCTGAACACACACAAAAAGTTTAGTGAGCTGCAAATTTGATTTTGAAATAAATGCATTGCATTCTAAAGTTTTCTGTTGGGAAAGAGGTGGGGGGAAGGGAAAACTGCCTCGTTCGTCAGCTGTGGAATCCCTCAAAAATATTTTTGAGCAACGTTTAAACTTTCATTGCTCTTAAAATGGTTCATTGCTCTTAAAGTGTTTCACTCTTTGTATGGATTCCATCATCATTCATGTATTTATCTATACACATATGCACGTACATGGGAAATACCTTGGGATATGGGAGGAATATGCAAGGCATGCACAATACCATGAATAAAAATCCATATTTTGCCCCTACATGGGTATTATTAACTTGGGTTGACCCTGGGTTAGCATTATCTTCTAACCTGGGGTGGTCCTGGCGCATGGCAAACAGAAATTGTGATCCCAATCTTGCCACTGCTTCCAAATTCACTTGGGATCAGTCGTACTTGCTGGTCTAGCCAAAATTCAAAAATTGCTATCGATAACTAGTATTGCCCAACTGTTTGCTCAGCTTTTGGGACTTTAGTTTGAGCCTTGCCATAGCTGAAACTTTTCTGTGAAGTCTTGGAGTCGTGGGAGTACAGCTTAATCTTGCTCACTTAGGGTTTTATAACTACAATGATTTTTAGTAGGTCAAAGAAAACTGTTTAGCACTATATGAATTTTAAAATATTAGGTTTAACTAGTTTCCAAATGCTTAGGATGTCTGATAAGCCATAATTTTTGCACGTACAAGTCAGTGCTAAAAGCTCATCAAATACTGCAAAGAACCAAAATCTGGTATTTAGACACCAATTCTTAGCAAAATAAGGAGTTTTTGCTGTAGCGCTGACACAAAATGCCTATAAAATCATCATACACATGTTATTCACCTTCTAGACCAAGGCACAGCCTTGTCACCACAGCTCCAGTCCCCTGTGGACTAGAGCAGTAGGGATCTCACCTGGAGCACATCAACCCCTTCCCAACAGCACAAACAGTCCCTGTGACTGCCCCGTGCTCTGCCCCTTCTCTGCCTTTCAGTGTTTTTCAAGCATTTTTTCCTGGTTGAAATTTTCACATTTCCCTATCAGCCTTCAATTTTATCAGCTGTCTGGCAAGAGAACATATCTGACAATTTTTCAGCTGTTTTTCTTCTTCACTGTCCAATGCTGAGAACAATTCTCCAGAATGAGGGAAGGATATTGGCATTTGGTTAATACCACAGCAAGGTGAGAGGTAGAGTGAAATGTAACCCTGAAGTGGCAAAACCTATTAGTCAAATAACGTTGTCTACTTCTTTTTATTCTTTATTATAAGAGAAGTTGCAGATATGTTCTGTAGATCAGAATCTCAGAGTGCTCAAGTATGGCAATACTGACTCATAGTCAGAAGCCTCCTTCCTCATACCCAAACTTCCTGCATCTCCATTGAAATGCATCAAGCCCTTCAAATCTGTTGCTCATTTTTATCTCACTGGCAAGACATTGAATTATAAGAGCTGATTGAACTTTTTTTTTTTTTTTTTAAATTCAGAATAGAAGCGGAAAGATTTATTTCACCTCTTTATCCTCCAATATTTCTGTATAGGTGTTTATTATAATACTTTATGTGGATACTAACTTTAGATTTGCAGATATGCATTTATGAATAAAATATTGTAGATGAGATCATAGATTAAGGGTAACAAATGCAGTAGCGATTTTTTCATTTGTAGTAACACAATGACCTCCTTTGCATTGCAAATTTCACTATATTTGGGTTGGGATGAGGATATGAAATATGAAATATCAAATAAGGATCTATAATAAACCAAAAGTAGATATCTGAGGAACAAGACATCTGAAATTCCCCTTGACTTGGATTGAACAGTTTTTGATGTCTCAGTTCATTCCACCCTGGCTTGGTTCTCAGTGAACCCCAGAATTTACTCTCTGCTGTCCTCAAATCACTTCTGCATTAAGGGTTCCATGGAAGCACTTCCTGGCGCAGTTTTACACCCCTCATCTCATGTCAGGAAGAGCATAATTTTCTCCAGAGCCCTTTCATGCTGGTGGGCATTAGTGCCAATCAGCCCTGAAAAGTTCCCAGCAGCACAGGGTGGTTTGCAGTGAAATGTAAAATGCTCTATTTAACAACATGTCCATTAGTGGCCCCTGGATGAAAGCTAAATTAAACACCTGGATTCAGATGTTTCTAAACAATGTTTCCCGCTGTACTGACAAATCATACCTAGCTATTTTCCATGAAGGGTATTATGTCTTTAGAGGAAATCTGTCAGGGAGAGATCAGTGCAATATTCTCCACCTTTGAACAGGAACAGGGTTCTACAAAGCCACTCTTTGCACATTCCTGTCCCCAAATGTCACCACTTCACAAAAGAAACTGAGCCTCTGGTGTCCTTTAAAACCCTATCACAAGAGGATAACAGGAGGGATATAGAGAAATGCAAACACTCCAAAAGATGCAAGGAGAAGTAAAATTATTGCTTTGCACCTGGGATGAGAAATGTTTGCTGTCAACCAAAATGCATTCCAGCTTCTGTCCACAAATATCTGTCCAATTAATTGCTGTGGAATAACTGAAACCAGGAGAGAAAGAGTCCCCTTAATGCTACACTTTAATTTCTGTCTTTTAAAACCCAGCACTTCCTTTTGATGAATAGTCCTTGGCTGCCCTTCATCCTGGCAGAGGACTTTTCATTTCAACCTTTATTTCTCGTGGTGGTTTTTCACTCCAGATGTTCTCCCTTTGGACGTCCCTGATCCACATTTAGCACCTCAGTTTTGGGTGCTGCCCACAGATAACGGGTGCTCAGGCCATTATCTTGCCAAACATCCGTGCAGCCAATGTGCAGTCAATTATTTTAATATTCTCTTTAAAATGAATCGCTCTAATCATCCTGGCTGCCTACCTCCGAGGCCAAATTAACTTGTCAGCCTCTTTTGTGTTCTAAGGGTCAGTTTTAGAGAGGTCTCAGCAATGGCCCAAATCTGCTGCCATTGAAATCAATGGCAAAACTCCCAGGATCCTCACTGGAAGCAGGTTTTGGCAAGTACAGAGCATTTGTCAAAATTCCAGCCTTCAGGACAAAATGTCCTCAATATTTCAGAGGTGCCCTGCTCTGTGGCATTAAAGGGACATCTCCCCATGTCACACACACAGAGCACTAACCCAGAGTGCCTTCCTTGTGCTCTGTGTGCCCACATTATTCTCATTTTGCTTTCCACAACTGCCTGAAGTCATTGCTGCTTCCTAAATCCTTTTTCCTTCCCCAGCTGAATTCCTACCTCCTAGATTTCTTCTTTCCCAGTTGTTTTGACTGCACATTCCAACAACCTGAATTTTACCACAGTGTTAAACCAGGAAGTTTCTTCTTCCTCCTCGTTTTATTTTTCTTCATTTACGCCTTTTTTCAAACTGACACAACACTTCACAATTTAGAAAATGTTGCATTTATCTGGTGTTTACTCCATCTTTCATTTCATTAAATAAAACGAGGTTTAACACCAATCCCCAAAGTACCCCTAATGATTATTTCTGTCTAGATGGGTAGACCACAGTTTGTCCTTCATCCAGTCTGGATTCCATGCAATCATGTGCACCACCAGCTTTCTCCACACTTCTTTTCCAAGTAGGACTGTGGAGCTGGCCTGTTATAAAATGTAGGTGGATTACAAGCACTGTCTTTCCTCTAATGCCCAGTTTCATAAATTAATTTTAATGAAGAAACAATCAAGCCAACAGTGGTTTGGCAAATCTCCTTCCTGCGGGATCCAAATTCCAGCCTTGGGTGCCCAAGGCTGGAAGAACAGAACTACACACAGAAAGGAAAGTTCTCATTTTAGCCATCACCTGTTACATAGTTCACAGCAGCGTTAGGATCCCCAAACTGGAATGTTGTGCTGTGTTCCAGGACAAAGAAGGGACATCCTGCCCAATAGTAGTCTTGATAAATTACTTAAAAATCTAAATTAAATACAGGGATACACAAAATAAAAGGAAGGTCAGGGTTTGTTTGTAAAGGAAAAAGAACTTGGAATGCTTATCACACAATATTGTATAGAAATTCATATAGGAAGCAGTCCTGGCTTACATGGACAGCAAATTTAGATTTGGGATGGGTGCAAAGTCACAGCAGGAAAACCCTTCCTGAGGAAATCCTCAGCTGTGGAGGATGTTCCAAGTTTTGATTATTTCTTTTTCTAAATTAACTTCTGACTTTCTCAGTTGACTCTGGGAACAAAATGGTGCCCAGACCAGGACTGGCATGGTTGTCTCTGCTGCAGGGGGCACAGGCAGTGGCTGACTCTTCCCTGAGCCTGGCAGTGGAGCAAGGTGCTGCACCTCCTGGTTCTCCATCAGCTCTTTGCCGTGGTTAAAATTCTGCAAGATCTTCTTCTCACCCAATTAACACCTTCAGGGTGGCTTCTTGGTATTTTTGATAAGAAACCACTATTCAAAACCTGTGGGCAGCTGCACACAACTCCTGGCCGATATCTGAGCCGGGCAATCCCCCTCCTTCCCTCCAGGGCAGGGGGTCTCCTGGTGTCCAGTTTCTCCACAGTGGTTCCATGCATATCTCACCCCTACACTGCTGGAAATACTAGGACAACTATGGGGCTGCCCTGCAAAATGCAGCTGACAACATTTAAATCAATGTCAAGCCAGCCAGGAGCAGTTTGCCTTCACCAAAACCCTGGAACAGGCAGGAAGGTAGGAATAGAAATATCACATCGATTAAAAATAAATAGAAAAAAAAATCCCATAATTGTTAATTTTCGTGATATTTCATCCAGATATGACAGTCATCCATTTAATACACTTTTCATTACCAAAAATGCCACTCCCTACCCCCACACAGAGAGAAAAGGCAGGCGATTTATTCTTAAACATATTTCTCCTGAACTGACCGTGACCTCACTGGGTGTATATTTCTCTGCACTTGACATTATCACAGAGTGAAAGAGTAGTTTTACCTTGCACATAAGACTTAAAAAGAGCCAGTCATTGATCTTGGTTTTCGTTTCTGCCACAAAGGAATGCACGGGCATTTTTTTCTCCCACAAATGCGGATTTGGGGAAAAGCCAGCTTTACTGGCCTGGTAATATACACCACTAGTTTGTGTGTGACTGGCAGCTGATGCTCCTGCCTCTGAAAGAGGAGAGCTGTGGCATTTGTCATGGCATGCCTCTGACATTTTCCACAGCAAGGGGCAGATAATATCAAACTCCTGCTCATCTATTCAACTTCCCGGGGAGAAACAGACTTCAAAATCTAAACCCAAGGAAAAATAGGCTGTTAGACACTTGTCCTAAAGGCTGCAAGAAAAAAAAAAAATGTAGTGTTTACAAATGTATCAAACTGCAGGAGCAGGATTTATCTTTGATTTGTCCTTGTTGGTTCTTGTCTGTGCAATTACAGCCCCCCTCTGCTAGGGTAGGGCTCAGCACCAGGGTCCTGGGGAGACACAGGAGGTTTGGGTTTAGTCCTGCAACAAACCCCCCAAAAAATCTCCACACTGAGAAGGAGACACAGTATTTGAGAGCTTAATGTGTCACCTCTTGGCAATGAAAAGAAGCATCAGCAAAAGCAAGGCTGAGCATCCCGTGGGGTCCATCCATTACAGACTCCCCGTGCACCAAATCCCCTGGACAAATGGAAGAGCAAAAGCTTTCCTGAAGCTTTTCCAAGCGTCCCCAAATCCATGGGGAATGCCAGCTGTGCTGCAGAGACACCCTGCTGGGAGAAGTATCTTGGAGCAGTTTAATCTTGAAGGTTAATTCATAAAAGTACCCCAATTCCCCACCAGGCTGGATGTGCAGTCTGTCTAATATCCAGTATTTGGGACATTCAGGTGGACAAGCACCGTTTGTGTCAAACATTGCAGTGTCAGCCCGTTTAACTAAACAGGGGCTGGATTGCAGATTCATCCTGCAGCTGAGGGAAGAGAGCCAAGGGCCAGGAATGCCAGTGGAGTGCTTGTCATGGCTTGGGCCAAGTCCACCAGCACTGCAGGATCTGTCCAGTCCTCTCCTTAGCATCCAAAAAATACTCCTTTCCTTTCCAAAAACATGACACTTGACAGGAATTATATACTACCAATGAGCAGCAGAGAAGTCTTTTGTGGCAAAGGCACCATTATTTTCATTAAATCTCCAACTATTCATTTGATAAAAGTACAGTTAATTGATAAAAGTACCGTTTCTTCTGGGTGATTTCCACAATTTTGTGTGCTTACAGCATAACACCAGTTGCAACCTGAAGCTATAATTCAGCCATATAAATTGAAAGTGATAAATCCAGAGTGTCTTAATCTTTGCCCTAACCCTCTTTGAGTTCAGGATGTGTTTTTTTGTTCTCTCATTGTGATCACGTCCTTCTTTTATTTAGTGCATTTATGAACACATAAATGTTTATACCACCCGTGCAAACTTTCCCATGCTGGAAGATGAAGCCTAAAGTGTGCAAAACTAAACTTGTGTGCAGCCATAGTTTGTAAACTCACTGCCACAGAAATAAATTTCCTGTGTATTTGGACACAGTGTTGTAGAAATGGCTGTTGATGGCTATGAGCAGGTCTTTAAATTGCAAATATATTATTATCAAATGATAACCATCCCACATAATCCGTGTGCGTGGGGCATGTTCACATATAGAATATGCTGCACATGTAATTTAGTTGCAGTTTCTAAGGTGGAAATTCCAGGATTTAAAGAGGAAGCCAAGAGTACAGATAGATGTCAGGGAAAGGGAGATGCAGAAAATGACCCAGAGCTGAACCTCGGTGGCCTCCCATCCATCAACACAAGTGTGAGAAGACTCAATGCCAGAATTTCTGCATAACAAGCACAAGAAAACGCCACAATAATAAGAAAACAGAGTGCTAACCTGAGGTAAATCAAACTAAGCCTTCCCCACCGGAATGTTTTTGCAGGGGTGTGTGTTTTGCAGGGAGATACTTTACTTAGCATTACAAATGTAAGTTAGACTATGGTGCATATAAGCACATCCATATTTCATGAACCTCTATGTAGCTCCGTAGTATTATCATATAAGTGGTATAGATTCCTTCCCTGCCTGCAATGGCAGAGCGTTTTCATTTTAATGATCCCTGTTATTATGCAGACTGAAGGAATTCACAAGATCATCAGTACTTAGAAATTTCCAGAGTATGTTTTTATTCCTCACTGGGTGTTCTGTGTGGTGTCGCCTTGATTTTTCACCTGGGGCCACATCCCCCAGCTAAACTCTTACTGAGATAAGGGCCAGCTCTGTGTCCCCTTTGTGTTTGGAGGGATTTGGGATTGTGTGTGGGTGGGATGGCCTGGAGCACAGCGATGGGTTCGGGCCAGGTTATAGCGGGTGGCCTTGAGTGAGCGTGGTGTGATTTACCCCACCTGCCTCTCAGCCGTCTGAGCCTTCTGAGGGAGAATAAAAGGAGCCTTGGCTGAATGTAAATTATGTTTTCATATGGTAATATATTACGTGGCTTGGACTGAGCGGTGCAGTGGCACGGAGTGCATTGGGGACATAAAGGAAAACAAAAATCCTTGCGCTGAAGAATTTATAGCCTAAAAGAACGAGCCCTGGATTCTCTCCAAAGTAAAAAAAAAACAAAAAAACCTCTTGGGAATATATCCCGAAATACATTTGAGAGAAAGACTTTCAGGATATTATGGCTCATAGCACTAACATCTAGGAAAATCTCAGCTCCCACCACGTCGGATGCTGCTCCTGGTTCTCACTTTGTGACAGCCCTGCAGGTCTGTGCAGGTCAGATCGTGTAGGGGAAAATATGCAGCTTTCAGTAAAGCACTACTGAAACTCACCGAGTGTTGTATGTGGAAGCCAGTGCTGAACTTTTTGGGCTTTTTTATCTATATCTTCCCAGTGGGAGATGGGTCAGAGACAGGGACCCTGAAACGTGCCACACATTGGGTCACACTCATTAATCAGTACGGATGCTTAAAGTGCTCCAAAAGGAGAAAAAAATCCCACAAACCAACCCAATCCCCCCAGTCTCCTTTATTTCCAGGTCCTCTAAATCAATGCAACATTTTACTTTTTTACTGTAGTCTCCTGGGTGTAAACCTGCATCCGTGTTTCTGAAGGTATTGGCTTCATGCTGGGCGTTTGTTTTTCACAAATGCAAAAAGCAAGTTTTGCTTGGAGCTTTTACCAGGCTCCAAATTCATGTGTGGCACTGCTGGGTGCCTTCAGCAGGGTGACAGCTGCAGGAGTCACACCTGGGCACTGCCACATCTTCATCATCCACATCTACCTATGGGATCCAGCAGAGTTAAAATGTTGGGACCAGGGGAAAATTGGGCCACAATATCTACAGCACTGTGTACAACCTGCATGGAACACAAATCCAGCTTAGTGGAGCATGCATGATTAGCTAATGGGATGTTATATCCCATCTATTGGCTTTTACCATCTTTTAAGACCACATGATTATGCCAAATGCACAGTTCAGGGCGGGATTTACAGGAATGTTCAGCCTGATCCCTCCCCGCAAGCAAAATCCCAACCTGCAGGGTTTCAGTGGAAACAGCAATACACAAACATAAAGGTTGCTGAAGAGGACAAGCTGTTGAGAGGATGCCCTCTTTATTACCTGCACGTTGAGCATGTGCTGTCAAGGTTTTATATGTGACTGTGTTGGTTTAAACAAACAAGCGTGTGGTGTAGAGCAAAAAAAGCTGGCAGGAAGAATGATTTAAGATGAATCATCCCTTCAGCAGCCACTTAAGGGCTGGACGGAGGCAAAGCCAGGGTAATTGGATCGCAGACTCCACCCCGAGGGACCCTGCCGAGCAGCAGAAGTAGCTGTGGCCAAACTCACAGCCGGGGAATTCAAAGACAAAAAAATATCATCAAGGCTTAACGGGGGATCGGTGGCCCTGGTGCTAGATGAGCTGGATCTGAACAGAGGTGACTTGTCTGAGACACAGAGAAGGTTTTAGGTGAGATGGATCTGTACAAGCTGTGGGTTGGTTTAAAAGCGCTCTCTGAGCTTTGTTACGGCTGCAAAATTTAGAGAGTGACTCTTTGTTGGGGTTTGATTGCACATCAGCAGCGCCCCATTGAGCTGCCCCTCTCTGTGCCCACTCTGATTTGGTTCATGTGGCAGAGCATCCCCAAGGATGCAAACACTGGGATAAAACAACCCTGGAAGATGTGCTCCAGAGGTGTGCACTGTGCTCCCAGCACTAATGAACATTAGGCCAACACGATCAGATTACAGCCATCCATGAGTAAAATCCCTTAAAATTACTCCTGTCCCCAGCAGCAACTGTTCCACTCTGCAAACCTGTGCCATTTCCCAGTGTAAACAAGCCTCACTGTTGTTGCAAGGATCCATCTGGTAAGTCACAGTCCCAAAATGGACTTCTCAAGGGAAGGAGCTCACTTGGCCAGCCCCAGGCAGACACAGACACAAGGCTGGTGCATTCAGAGCAGTACAGCCCCCCTCTCTAACCTTAAACAGAAGGGAATGATCAGAGAGGAGATACAAATGTCACCTCTTTTGTCCTCTTAGGTGTAGTTTAGCCAACAACAGAATTACCCTGCTTACCTTCCTTGGAAAAAACTCCCTCCCACAAACCCCAGCTCTGTTCAGCAGTGATGGAAACCTCGAGGTGGGCTCACCCGTAGCTGCTGGGAGGTCACAAAGCCCTGTGAAGCCCAGGATCTTTTCAGCAGCCTGAAGTTACGTGTCTCCACTCTGGCAGCTCCTTGGATTTCACAGTGAGCACACCCTTCCCAGAGAAACAAACGCATTGTTTGGTCAGCAGTGAAATTGTTTAGTGGAAAGAAACCAACTCCGATAAACGCTGCCAGCCCTGCCTGCCCTGTAGCACTGAAGCCAAAATAGGTGAAATAATAAAATGTGACTGTATATATCCTGTGAGCGTAAGAATGCTGAGAAGGAGGAATGCATAAATAGCAACAAATTATTCTCACTCACTTACTGGTAAGTCTGTTTATTAGATTAAATTAATATTAATGCTGCATTAACTGACTCCGCTATCCAGCATGCACACTCAGGGGTGCACCTCGAAAACAGAAGTAAAATTTCTCTTAAATACCTTGCAGGACATTTGTTCTTGAATAAAGCTCTCTTAATTAAGCAGTTGCCCTTTAATAATAAACCAGAGCCAAAGATGTAGAATTGCAGGTGTAGTAGAACCAAAACTCCACTATGGATACAAGGAGACTCTTAGGAACACCAAAAGTTTCTTGATTTGAACAAATATTTTCAGCCACCCCCTCAAAAAATAAACAAACAAACAATCAAATCAAATCAAAACAAACAAAAAACAAAAAAACCCAAACAAGAAAAACAAAATCCGAAAAACCCAAACAAACAAACAAAACCCCCAAAAAACCCCCCAAAACAAAAAAACCCACAATCCAAGAAATCCAAAACCAAACAAAAACCCCAAACCAACTTTTATCTCTATTCATTTTCATCTCCCCTTTATTCTCCTAAGAGCTGAGGCATTAAAAGAGGAATCACTGAGGCAGCACGAGTTGACTCCTGCAGGGGCAGGAGCCCAGTGGGACCCATCTCTGGAACACCTTTCACAGCCTGTCACAGCCCAAAGCAGCACCTGGACCTGTGTCCCAATCTACTGTAAAGCTTCCCCAAAGCCCTCAGGCATTGTAAGGAGGAACAAATATCAAATGATAAAACCACTCATGACACACATACACAGCCCAGTTTAACACAGCACCAGGAAGGTAATATTTGAAGTTTACAGAAAGCAAATTCAAGTAAGCTCTAAGTCAATCAAAAGTGACTGAAATCTACTTTGGTCCAAATATGTGTTCAAAAAGGTCACAGCTGGTGCAATTATCCTTGCTAGACTTAGCACGTGCTCAGCTTAAGACTGCCAAGAGCTGAAGAACACTCTGGATGCCTAAGTGACTGTCACCTCATTAAAATAAAAAAATAATAAAAATAATTATGATTCAGTGATACTACAAGCTAGCATACAGGAAATAATTTCTTTGGGAAAATACTTGGAAGACTTTTTAAAACCAAACTCCTTCTTTCCTCCACAGAATCGCCTTTCTGCAGCAACAGTCCCAGTCAGAAATATAAACCAGGGTTCACATCGAATGGGATCACATGTGAGTGACAATATGATGGAAAGAGGCTGAGAAACAAAGCCTCAAAAATGTTAATTGTATCTCAAAGGGAGAGCAAAATCAATAAACGCTATTTCTAAAACAACATAGTATCCATCAGCTAAGATACCTGATATAAATCAGTAAAAGCAGTGTTATGAGAATGGTAATTTTTCCTAGTTATGGGAAAGGCTTCCTCTTATTTATTGCCACCAGCAGGGCCATCTTCACCCATCTCTTTGCAAATAATGCACATTTTGGCTGTGTCCCCCAGACCCACCCTGTGCCAAGGACAGGCAGCCCCACAAACTCCAAAGGCAAAAGCATAAAGGTTTTACTGGAGACCTGCAGCACTCCTAAAGCAGCAGTAATGATCTCAGAATCTATAGGGGTAGAGATTACTCTGGACAGAGTAAAAGGCAAGGGGAGAGGTTGGTCTGAAATGTCAGAAATATTAGCTACAGAGAAATACAGTAAGTGAATCAATGAGAACAGAGCTACTGGGTAAAAGGATTAAATGGCTAATAGAAGGGAGACTCCACTGACCTCCAACATGGGAAGGAGTTGATAATGAGATAAGTAAAGCTTATGAAGATAATAACAGTGTAATTATGGTCGAGTTCAAACTACTAAGTGTATATTAGGAAACCCCTGAGATATATATAGATATAAAATTCTGGATAACTAGTACTAAATGATTACCTTTTAGTCCAAAGTGTAGGAGGTTCAAAAAATATGTCTGGATTTGAGTTTAACCTATAACCCAACAGTGGGACTACGTAAAACATTTTACACCTCACTCTTTTAAGGAATGCACAAGAAGGCACAGCAATTATGGAGTGATTTATCCTCTGCAATTTCTGTTGCCACCAAGGTGGGGACTATAAATTTACAGAGATATCCTGGGAGACAGCCTTGGCCTGAGGAACACAAGTTCCAAAGACACAAACACACTGAGGAAGGCAGGGTAATGGGGCAGGGCAAGTTTCTTGCCCAGTTCTTGTCCCAGCACTTGTGAACTCACTCTCATAATTGATATTTACTGTAGGGGAATAGTGTGCAAGGGGCTGTAAAATTACCCCTTTGCTTCCTGCAAGCAACTTCTCTGCATCCCCACCACTTTATGTTTTGTTTCACCATTTTTTTTTTAATTTAATTTTTTCAAAAAGCATGGAGCAAGGGATATCACCCACTGCTGAAGATGTCAAATCAGACAGATTAGCCAACAATGCGTGACAAATGCTGCCTTTATTGGAAAAAGCACAAGCAACCCTGAAGGATCACATTTTTAGGGGGCCTTACTTCACATCTCAGTCTCCTGCCTCAATCCTGCAATCAACTGACAGTGCGAATGGCACGATTTGATTTCTTATCATCTAATTTGTGGGTGCAAACAGCAGCATTACACTGAGAAACTGAGCACTTACAGTTCCCATCGACTTCGTTTATCCTCACTATTTGTGCTTACAAATCAGGGCCATGCTTGATCTTTAAGTTCCATAATTTCCTCCTGCAATTGCTTGTACTCACAAAATTGCACCTGCAGTTGATTGCTGGAGCAGATTTAGGGGCTGGTTGCTCTGAAGATGTAGCCCATGATTTTTGAAAAGCTAATGTTGGAAGAAAGAGAAAAAAGCAGCTCCCACAAAAACAGGGATCAGATTTTAGCTAAAACGACAGGTACATTATTCAGTAAAATAAAAGTGACAGGCATCAGAAGGTCTTAATAGATGCAGTATACACTCCTACCTGGAGAATACAAACATAGCTCAGGGAAACACTTTTCTGAATAGCTGTCAATCAGGAAGTGGCAATAAAAAAACTAAATAAATGCAGATCTCAAACATCTCAACTGTATTTGTCCTAAACAGGGCATAGATAACTGTGCATCACATCACACGTGAGCCACTGTGCATGCCAGTGTGGGGACAAATGACTGCTAAAGTGCATAAGTTGTAACTGGGTCATTTGTGTGCAGTCACCACCATTCCATGATCAAATCAAGGGTATCACCAAGTGCCTGATCCTGCATTTATATTGGTGAAATATATCTATCTTTCCACCCTTTGCTGTGACTAGAAAACACTGGGACATGCATAGCAAAGATTAAGCAAGATTTTTTTTTTTCTTAGGTCACAAAAAATACAGAAAAAGTCGAAGAGACAGGTAGTAGGAATATGACTACACAAATTTGAAGTAATTTATTAATACAGTACAAGTGTGTGCTCTGAAAGGGACAGGTGGGAGAGTGCTGGGAACACAGGGCAGTGAATTATTTAAGTCAAGTGCCTTTTAGGGCCATGAAAACAGCTGCTGAAAAAAGGCTATTAGGCCATTTTGTCCATACTCTGCATCTAAGCCTTAAAAACCCCTTACTGCTGAGCCAGATAATGAATATTTAAACTCTTATTCACTGTTCTTAGATATTCCAAACGATGGAGCTTTTCCCACTTTGGGAAACAACTCTACTCTCTAATAAAAAAACCAAAATAGATATAAATTGCCAACAGAAGGATTTTGAACCAAAATTCTTCTGGCAGCATCCCATGGCTGCTCTTCTATTCCCTTTCAAGTGTCACACTGCAGAGATACCTTCAAAGGGGCAGGGTGAGAAACTACATCAAACTGTAAGAAATCCTTATGTCTAAGAACAATCCTTCAGCTTATCTTCCATGTAAGTTATTTTTCCCCAGGTAGTGGCAAATAGATGAGAAACGAAGCCTTGAAGGGAAAAACCTTCAGGGAAGGTGAACTCCAACTTAGTGCAAAACATGAAGGTAGAAGTGACACGCAAGAGACCAACATTAATTCTCTGAAACCTCAAACAAAGATGTGTCCCATTTCCAGCTCAAAAGCATCTTTGCCTGACAGATCTGCAGGCTCTGCTTTGGATCTGAAGCTCACATTCATTTTCTCCCATTTTCTCTTTTTCCACATTTAGTCACAAATAGCGAAAGAATTTTAAGTCAATTTAGGCTCTCAAATCACCAGTTCACCATTTTTTAATGTGCTCATTTTAACTTGTTTGAGGTTGCGTGTGTGAGAGTGTCCAAAATTTGCCCTCTACTTGTGCCTGGTTTCCATCACTGATTGGGCAACAGAGGAGGGAAAACACATTTCCTCTCTGACACTGAAGAGCAGAGCCCAGAGCACACAGAGAGCCTGACTTTTTGCCAAGAGATGGACTTTTCAGAGGGAGACTGTGCCTTAAATAAAAGTATCATTAAGAAAAACAAAAATCACCATACAATGGACTTTAGGGTCAGCAATCAAGAACAGGCTGCACTTCCAAAGGCTTCCTTATGAGAAGCCTGGGGAGATGATGCAGTGCTCCATTTGTTTTTAGAAATCTAATGAATTGTGTTGGCCCAGATTTTGTCCTTGTGTACCAGACATTGTCCTATTTCCTCAGTGAGATCCTGTTCCATGGGGAACATTTTGCCTCTCTGTTCGGATGGATGTGGGACAAATTTTGCAAACTGGGTCCTAACTAAATTTGAGTGGGAAGCTAACTACTCTTTTTTGGGGGGAAAAAAATCTGTGTAAAAACCAGCTAAACAAAGATGAAAATTATCCCAGAATGTTTTTATATTGGTGATTTTTAAGAAATGAATAATTAAAGCTGTCTGGGAGAACTCAGATGGAAGCTGTGGGTTTATTTTATTTTCTAAACCAGCTACAATGCTGAGGTAGCTCATCAAATAACACCGGGGAGAGGAGCTGGGCCAAGACTCTTCTGGGCCTTCCTGCCATTTACACAGCTTAGCCTGGTTATTTCAAGAGGGAAGAGAGCCAGAGAGCAAAGCTCTTGACCCTGTGAGCACCTAGCCCCGGGGCTGAGAGCAGAAGGGTCCTTAATCACCTGGTTACCAGTGGCTGGTTCAGTCTGAACTTAGATGGTTGGGCTTAGAAACTTACTTTGCCTTATCAGTTAAAACCCCCCTCCTCAAATAACAAAACAAAGCAGAGATGTAGATTTTTCATGAGACTTAAAAATGCTGTATGGGTTTTAACCATACCTCTGAGGGTCCAGCCTGGCAGAAATGTGGCAAAAATCAATTGGTGAGATGGCATGATGGAGTGTGTCTTGAAAAATCAAAAAGGTTTTAATAAAGAAAAGAAAATAGTACAAAAAGAAAGGCAAAGCTGAACACAGTATAGAGACAAGTCTCCTACTTGCTACAACACCTCGAAAAACGTGGAGTTTCTTTGTTCTCTTTCTTTAGTACTTAACAGTTTAGGTGGGCTTTTTGGCCCTTGGCCCAATGAGATGAACAACAGACTTTGAATTACATTCTTGGAGCCCAATCCATGCTCCTGTGCTGGCTCCAAGCCAATTACAATGAGAAAATCTCAGAACTTTCCAGTTAAACTTCCTAAAATGTCTAAAGGTAAACTGAAACTCTTTCCCTATTTGGAAGCATCTGCTGGGAGTGTGGGATGCATTACCACAATGCTGTTCTTAGCATCTCTTTATGGCGCAGGAAAGGAGAAAAAAGCTCCTCAGCCTTGACTTGCCCCAGTACTTTGCCTTGCACTTTTGAAAGCTGCACAGCAAACCCCCAGGGCTGAATCTTCCCTGCTCTGCATGATGGATCATCAGACATACAATCCCCATCATTGTTAATGGCAGTTGTGCAGCAGATTACTACACGTGGCATTTGCCAGTCCTCTGAGCTCCCTGCT
Source organism: Trochalopteron elliotii (assembly GCA_024734555.1). Taxonomy (NCBI): domain Eukaryota; kingdom Metazoa; phylum Chordata; class Aves; order Passeriformes; family Leiothrichidae; genus Trochalopteron; species Trochalopteron elliotii. The sequence goes on from JANPWX010000387.1 coordinate 549,147, forward strand.
TTCCTCCTGCAGTACAAGCACGTAGGAAATGGACCAGGATATTGCTGCTTTTGGAGGTTGTTCATTGTGAAAATTTGTGTAATAAAAAAAAAAAAATTGCTGCAAGCTTTCATTATCTTAATAACAAAAAACTACAAAGAGTTTTCATTTTTTTACCACAGAGCCACCAGTACTTAATACTGTGAGGAAGTCCAGAAAAAGCCAGGAAACAAAATTTAAAGTCAATCCATAGGCCACCATCAGTGATAATTCTGGGAGCTCTGCTAGGGGTTAACACTAGTATAGGGCATAAAATGCCATTGAGAAATACTTTAGATTATTTTTTATCATTTTATTCTAGTCATATCTTCCAAAGAAACAGGCTGGGCTGAAAGTGCTGAGTAAATGAAAAGAGAAGAGTCACAGAGAGGGCAATCACTGTTAGAGGCACAAGTTACCCTTGCCTTTGAGGTGCTGGAGGCCAAGCTGCCTGTTTGTGTATCACGACCAGCAGAGGACAACTCTCCTCCTCCAGCATCACCTGGGACTGGTGTCTGCTGCAGTGACACAGGGAGCACATCCCTGTCCAGGGCACCGGGAGCAGATGAGGTTTGTTACGAGGGTTTTGATCCTGTCCTTCCCTCTCGTTTAAAAAGAGCACAAGAAAATACCTGTCTGACCCTCAAGATCTCTTTTCCTCCCTTCTCCCTCCACTCTGTACAATGTTTTCACACTCTGTGCAATCTCAGTCAACTTACTGATGTCCAAAGGAAGATTTAAGCAAATGTACATCTGCCTATAGCTACATTCTGCGTTTTGTTTAAAGCATAACCAGGCATTTGTGAGGAAACATACAGGTTACTGCTCTGAGCTATGAAATATTCATGGAAACACCAGTGTGATGCCTCACCTTTGCTTCTTCAAATAGACAATGGTCTGACTGCCTCCCCAGAGCCAAGTTTCAGTGTCAGAGAGAGGAGTAAGTAGCTTATTGTGCTGTTAATATATGATTATGTCATCTCTCTTAACACTCTCCCACTAAAGAGGCTGAGACCTCCAGGTCTGCAAATCCCCAACTTGAAATGGAGCTGGGGATTTCTTCCCCTGGCTCTAAAGCAGCTCAGCTGTAATATGAGCTGAATGGAGATTCACAGGGAAAAGGTTCTGTGGCTTTTTTCTTTTATTCAGGGATCCCATTTATTAAAAGGCTTCAGAAGAGGACCTCTTCAGCACATAGTTTATCTTTGTGCAGAAGGATGGAAGAGACCCCATTGACCTGTTGCTGTGGCCTTGATCAGGATCACTGAAGGACGGTGGTTTAGACAGTATTTGTTTCTAACCTTGTTGCTTCCTTCACTGACAGTTGCACCTGAATGAGCCAGGAAACCTCCCCCACTGCAACCTCAAAAAGACAAAATTTATGGCCTCTTGAAAGGGAGAAGAAGCAGATGATTTTCTTGCACAACACACTAATAACAAAACCTTCCCAGAACCTGTCTGCTGGTGCTAAGGCCACTCCTGTTACTTCCGAGCCAAATTCCTGGACTACACCAGGTGCAAATCCCCTCCCACCCTGGTTGCAGACCTAGAAATTCCAGGTGGTTCTATGAACCCAGGACAAAGCCCAGTGAGCTTTTGAGATCTCTGTGTTGTGAAACAGAACTTTAATTAACTCCCTGCAGCAATAAACAGTGGGACACACAACCTCTGGAGTCTATAGATCACCCTGGCTTCTGAAGAGGATGCTGATCACATTGTTCACTGCCCAAAAGTCCTTGGGACTTTATGGACCTGCATTAAAAATCTAAATCTTTTCATTTGAAGACCTACTTTTTGATGGATACTACAAATCAGTTTAAAGTAACACTTTGTCAGCCAGAAATCCCGATAAAGATAAATTTAAGAGATGCTCCTTTAAATGCTTCTACAATTAATGTTTCTATACTCCCTCCCTGCAACCTGGGGGAAATAAAGGTCCACTGGTGATTATTTTCCTACTTTCATTGTGTCATGTGGATATTTTATTTTTAATGCTAAGGTCCAGAGTAGAAGATATCTGATTTATGTAGTTGGCATATTAATTGCCACTACCCTGAGACCATTTCTCTTTCTTCTTTTACAAAATAGACGTTCTGAAACCTGTCAATTCCTGTTTTAGGAAGAGACAAAAAAAACTCTCTAAAAGCTTTTTCAAGATTTAAGGAACTGTGGATTTGAGGAGGTAAAGAGCAGAGAGAGTTCTCTTCCAAAACTTTGGCCTAAAATGGTTCTAACATGGAGCCATCAAGTTTCTGGCTCTCTGGTGCTTCACACAGATTTTCTTGGGTCAAATTTTTCATAATATCCAACATCAAACTTTATCAAAGCAGTACTGAAATTATTGGCCACTGTTAATCTCCTGTATTTCAGATGAGTCACTTTTGACTTTTATTAGGAGGTGGGAACATCTCTTTCATCTAATTCCCAGCATCTTCATTCATGCATGACAACTTGTCTCCATTCTCCGCCTCTGCAGTATGTGTGAAACAAGATGTCTCAAAGTCTAATTCTAGATTTCAAGTACTGAACCGAAAAAAATTGCTGAAGTTTCTCATATATTTTTGCAGCACAGGCTGGAATTATTAATAGTCATAAAACACAAGGCCCTTTGCCCACAGCTGCTCTGCAGGTGGAAAACCAGTGAACTTTACAAGAAATTGGCTTCCAACTATTTTATTTGAAGCACTAGAGGAGAATAAGGGGTCTAATCTTTCAAGGACGGACATAACTTCAGCCCTGTGCCTGCCAGCAGACTTCAATGGGACAAGTTAGGATGATAGATTTAATTGTCTGTTGGGGATGTTGCTGAATCAAGGACTGGACTCCAGGGGCTGACAGATGGTCTAAATTGTGAGACTTCATGGAAGTGGCTAAACAGCTCTTCCCAAGTGCAGCTTGACTCCTTTCTGCCTTGCAAGGAGATAATGGCAGTGTCAGTTAACGTCCCCGTGTCCACAGAAGGGAATTGGGGAGCAAAAGGAACACAGGGCTGAGCAGGGAATGAAACTCACTGTAGTGCAAAGGGGCTGAGGAGGTGTTTCCCTACCAGGAACATTTCTGATTGCTCAGGTCAACCCAACACATCTGACAGCACATCTGACACATTCTTGCAGTCTCCAGGGAGACAGGGCAGTGCTTAGGAACTAGAGGTGCTTTGGGGCTTGCAGCATGGAGGTTGATCTGTTGCATTACATGCTGTCTGAGCTTCTTTGCTGGAGCGTATTTCTGTTCACAAACATTAGTATGCCAGAAAAGAAATTGTGTTTTACAGCAAATTCATCAAAATGTTTGGTGGGGAAGGTTTCTAACCTCTAGAATGAAGTGTCTTGAGAGAAAGATGCAAACAGCTAATTGGAGCATGATCCTGAAGAGTGGGAAATATGCACTCTGTGATCTTGGAAGCAGGGAGTTGTTCTCCCACATCCCAGAGGCATTTCCCTGCCCTGGAGCAGAGCTCCTCCAGTCTCTCTGCTGGGACTGCTCCATGTGGAGAGGCAGCTGGGTGAGCACATGGAAGCTCAGCCCAAGCCTGGCTTCAACTCTGATCTCCCACATCCTGGATGAGTGCCCACCATCACAGAAATGCTCCTTTACAGTCATTTCCTTTCAGCTGTTATTTTGGGGGTAAAAGGAATATGCTGCAGTAGTTCCACTAACAAATAAAATCCATGAAACCCTTGACGAGCCAGAGAAATTATTTCTCACCATGTCCACTGCACAAAGAGTATAGCTGAACACCTGCCCTTGAACTTATGTTCAACAACTCCTCAGAGGCCATTTTTCCTCTGCAGAGGTCTGCCTGATGCATTCAAATTATGATCTTAGAAGAACTCCCTTTGAGTGCCTGTGCTGCCTGTCTGGGGTGTCACCCTGCTCTGAGTGACCTCCAGCCACTGTGGGATCTCCTGTGCTGTCACACCTGCACATGTGCTCAAAAAAAGTGAATATTTTAAAGCTCCTCTTATGGCAGAGGAGGCAAACCATCACACAGCAAGAGACAGCCCATCCTCATTTTTTGCTCTCAATTGGTTTTGTTTGAGGAGGGACATGCTAAAAGCCTGGCTTAGTGGTGCAGCTGAAAAATGATCAAGCCCACGTTCCTTTTTGTTGTGTTTACACCAGAAATGAATCTGGCTTCACTTTCCCTCTCTCTCTCTCTCTCTCTCACACACACACACACACATACACACACACACACACACACACACACACGTGGTCTTACTGAGAAAATGTGCTTAAGTTCTGGAAAACCCCTGCAGTTTTGGTAAACCCTCAATCATTCTCCTGAGGGAAGTTTCTGTTGAATGACGTGTTTTTAATCACCTCTGCTGGAGTTTCTAAGAATACAATTAATTAGTTTTAGACATCCCAGTACCAAAAAGGTTAAGTTCATCTTCATTAGAAGTGACCTCATCTTGTCTCCAATCTCTCACTGCTATCATCTGTAACGACACACCAGAGAGGCATCACTTGTCCCATGACTGAAAAGGCTCTTGGATGACTTGTTTATGACCAAAGCTTTAATTCATTAAATAATGGGGAAAACAACTTTTTAATGCCAGTTGTTTTATTGCTCTGCAGACTGAGTGCTCGTCTTCGTGCTGCTGTCGCATTTGGGGCTAATTTAATGAATAATTAAATAATTTAGCTTTTAACTAAATTAATCATTTAGTTAATTCATTAATAATTATCCATTGCACTTCGATGGTGCCTTCCAGGCTAAGATATCAAAGTGTTTCGTGAGCATTATGGGCAACTTCACCCTTCTTCCTCCCGCATGCAGCCTGAGTAAATGGATTTTATGTGAAAAACCACGTTAGTCAGCTTCAAAGAGAGAAGGAATCCGGTTCTGATTCCGTGGGTGGGGGCAAGGCATGGCTCAAACCACCAGCTTGCCATTTTCAGCAGACACAGACTGTCTCTCCAAAACCCTTTTCCCTTGTTAGAACAGCACGTGATGGGAGGAGGGATGGCCTAACACTGGGCCTGTCCTGGTGCAGGTCTCAATCCTTGCTCTACTGATGACTTTTTGGGTGATCCACAGTCCTCAGGTGCCTTGGCTGTCCACCAGCACAACAAGGTGGGTGCAAACATCTCCTCATGTCAGGCAAAAACACACCTAAAGCTGTGAAGCTTCACACCACGTTAAAGTAACCGAGCTGCACATTTTGCAGCTCAAAGAGATTAAGCATCATCCCCAGGAACACAGAGTTCTGTGGCTCCTCTCCTTGGAAGCAGGTGATCCATGCCCAACTGACGTTCAAGACATTCCCTATTCCAAGACATGCTCTGACTGAGGACTGTTAAATTCTCAAGCTATTAGTGATAACTTCCTCATTAATACTCCATAGCTACTTTTATTTTTCTCCCTTTGGTACCTGAATAGCTGTGAAGGTGGTTTTGATACATTTAATATTGTCATTCCATTTAAAATGATTTTAGTGTCAATCTGGTTCAACAAGGTGCTATTTTTAAAACAGAGTGGAAATTAATTTTTTGTACATATTGAAAGAGGCTGATTATGTAGGACATTGTGGCCTCTTGTGCAGGAGCACAATCATGGATCACTTTTCTCATATTTTTATTTATTTTTCAGGCTTAAGCATTGCCAAAATTCTTAATGGCACAACCTAGCGACTACCTATTTAAAGGAAAAAAAAAGCCAAAACAATTTAGTATTCAGGAAGAGTAAACTGACAAGATGCCAAATGGATTTAACTGTGCAATTCCAAGGGAGAGGGGAACAGAAATGCTTAAAAGAGCTATCATGTTCTTAAGTGGAGATGTGGTGATGCATTGTTAAATGAGGGAAGAGTGGGGGGTGAGATAATGTGGGAGGGAGGAAATAATGTGATGCCCTCACAGGCCTCGGGAGAGAGACACAGAACAAACCTGTTCCTACTTTTCTGAGCAGTGTGATGGTCGAGTACAATATCCGAGACCTCTGAGGGGATTGTGCTGCAGAGCAAAGAAGGACTTTTGTCACCTCCTTGGGAAGAGGGTGAAGGGGGAGAATGCCTCTGAGAAGTGGGCAGTGCTTGTCAGCAGCCACAGCACTCGTGGAGATGAGAGCAGCACAAAACACTTGTGAGGCCGCGAAAGCAAACTGAGAGCGTTCGAAACGGGCCCGGAGAGGAGCTCAGGGACTGCAGTTTTCATATGCATGCTGGAAACTCATCTGGGGGCGCTTGAGGGCTGAGGGAAGTGCTGTACAGAGAAGTGGAGACACAAGAAAAATATTCCCAAGTGTCCTGATCATCAGCCTGATTAAGGAGGAAGCAGCTCAGGGGTAGATTGTGCTGATCCAGCAAGAACCGTCATGTGCTGTGCTGGGAGTGGTAAAACTGCTGGTCCTGGAAGCAGAAAAACTGCTGGTCCTTTTCCCTCACATCTGCACAATCCTCGTGGGCAACTCTAGACCCACATGGGCAGCCACATCTTGGCTGTTTTGCTGAGGGAATCTCGTGGGAAGAACAGGAATGGGAAACATCTTTGAGGATCTTGCAAAGGGTTGAAATGGCACCAATCCTGCCTGCAAAGGAAATGCAGGAGGAGCTGGGTGATCTACAGTTTGTAGCTAAGGGGATATTGAGAAAGAAGAATATTGGCTGGTCTATTTAAAGAGAAGCATCTACTTAATTCAAGCCTGTTGTTACCTTGAAATTGAAGCACTTGCTTAAGTGCTTTGCTGGACAGGAATGTCATTCTCCTCGGGCTTTAAGCCGAACATGTGTTGAAGAGATTTTGGTGAGCAGAAGCAGGGTTTGTAAAAAACTTCAGCCTCAGCAATCATCCAACCTACTTACACAGGAGCCACAAAACATCAGCCCAGGTGTTCCCTGGAGTTAAAACTGTTGGTCACAGGAGCTCTCTGTAAGGAGGGAGATTTTGCAAAGGATGATGATGGAGGTGCACTCACTGCATGCTCAGTCCCTGCAATGGGCAAATCCATTGCTGGTATGAGTTTCCATGAGCCCAGGAGATCTATTTTCCACATATTCACTTAGAATTCTCACTGCACACTGGTATTTTTGCTGGCTGTTGCAAATACAGATAATATTTACTAATTTGACAGCTATTGCTATTCAGTGGGCTGAATATTTGACAGCTCCAGTCAGTGGATTGCTCCTTCCTAGATAATAATTCTAGAATAATCAGAAACACAGTGAAAAGAAATTTAAAAGCACCTTTTTGAAGATATGCCACTGCAATGTCTTGTCCAAAAGAAGAGTTTGTCCTTAATTGGGCCAGAGGAAAGAAAAAGCTTCCATGGCGTATTAGCATGCTTTTATCACTGCACTCAGAGTAACAAATAATTAACAAAATGAACCTCATGGAAATGTGACTGGTCCTGTGAAGCATCCCTTGTTAGTTGTCTCCAACAACTGCCATGAGGGCCTGTCAAATTTGTGCTAATATGTGTATTAATGGATTTTTTAGTAGCACCATTTGCTACATCAAAGATCGTGTGTGTTGTCTATTTAACCTTGAAAAAGCCACTGGCTAAAAGTATTTGGGAATATGAGGTGCTTTTCTGCCTAATTTGTTCTGTAAGTATCAAATGGAAGACATGTCATGGTAAATTGCATTTTTAAATGGCAGCTGGTGTGACTGTCCAACACAGGACTTTTCTAACAATTTTCTAGACTAATTTATTGTTTAGTTGTCAGCCACCATATTTATTGGCCATCCAAACCAGTAAATAAAAAGTAAATGTAATTCCTTATTTTTAAATATTTTCAGGTTTTATATTACTGCAATAACTTTTGAAACTCCAAGTTTAAAAGGTAAGTGAATGTACAAGCTCATTTAGCTGCTTAATTAATTTTACACCAGTTTTATCTGAAAAAAAAAAACAACCACCCAAAAACTTAGCCATGACATCCAAATCTTTATGAGAGGCTTGTATTTGCACTATTTACACTTTAATATACATCACTTATTAAATTATTAATCAACTGAAGTTCATTAAGCTTTTTGAAGATAAAAAGCACTCAGAGTGTTAAACACCATTCTTCTCACAATCATGTCTTCCAATTTTCAATGTTTTAGCACACAAAATACGTTTCACTCAGATCTAGAGGATGCTTAAAATTAGCTTGTTTATACATTTTGAGGATGCAGTTAATTTACGTAGGTTAATGATTCCCGTGGCATATTGAGGATGCCGTACAGCAAATAAATAAGAGTTTGCAAGCTGACTCCTGTCAAGAAAATTGAGACTTCGAGGATTCTCTCAGTTCTCAGTGACAGTAAAAATCTCAGATGAAATCCTGCTCCTGAGGAAAAACTCAAAGCTCCCTTGGCAGCATGAGCAGCAGAATTCCAGCCCTTTCCAGGCTGGACATCCTTGTGTTTCTCCAAGGAGCCAGCCCTGCCAAGGCAAAGCTCCCTGACACAGCCTTTCCCAAGGAGGCAGAGCAACGAGGCCTCCCAGCTCCACATATCCTGTCCCACTTCAACAGGATTAATTGTACCTAGTTAATTGCAGGAGGATTAATTGCACCTTCCACCCACCCCAGCTTCAGGCTTCTTGGGTGAGCTGATGTGAAGAATGGAGGTGCACAAAGCCCTGTTTGTTAATTTCTGTGGAGGAGAGGGAGAAAACCAAATCATTATTAAAAAAAGAGATTACCCTCCTCCCCAAAGGTTAAGAGCAAATGGGAAACCCTTCAAAAAAGTGATAAAAAGATACTTGTGAGGACAACAAGTAGCCTCAATTCCTGCTGATGGAGAAGAATCAATGCTTGAGTAGATTTATCAGGATCACCACAGACATTCCCATTTGTTCATGCACAAAGGTAAAAAAACACCTTCAAGTCTGGAACATGTAAATAAAGATCCTTGAATGAGAGCTCAGTAAAAACGTGACCTTTTTCGGGTCAGGAAGGATGAGCAGCCCTGCAGCTGCTGAGAGCAGGGGAGCAGCTGCCCTTTGCCCCAACCAGCTCAGAGCCTGCTGTTCAGGGAGCTTCCTTTGGAGACGTGGGCTGGAACTTCTCCAGGGCTGAGGAAGATACAACAAAGGGTTTTGAATTTCTTTTCTACTGCTCAGATATTTGGGTTATCACCAGCTGGGGTAAATCCATTCTGTTGGTTGGATTTGTAAGATTGTTGGTACATTTGCTGTTATATTTGTGCTAAACAAACAACTCATTTTCCACATCAGTGAAGTTTTGGTTTAGCTACAGCAGCACCCACTGCCCAGTTCAGATGCAAATGGATGTGAGTGAGGGAAGGCTGGTGGGAAAATCTTTCTTTTTTGTCAGACCACTGTTTAGATAACTCTCCAGGGTGTTTGATTTTTCACATGTACCATGTTTCTCCTCCAGGCCATAAGAGATAAAATACCAACGTCTCTGTCCTTAGATTTTCACACCTCCATAGTATTTCCTTTAGCTTCAGCCATGCATAACGTGCTGACAAACTTAATTAAAAGCAAAATTCATTTCCAGTATGCACTCTACACAGCTTAAAATTAAAACTTGTTTCTCTTCCACTTTTTGTAGCAACTGAAACCTTTGATTTTCTCACTTTGTTCCCAACCTCGACTAACTGAAAGATAAACTTTTGATAACACAACTGTGTGCACATCTGTGATTCCATACCTTTAAAAGGCACATTCCTGGCAGCAGGAAAAACTGAACCATGTTGCATGAAGGATGTATGTAGCATTTTAAAAAGTTTTAACCAGCTTAAAGGAAAAGAAAAATAAATGGAGAAATAATCCTTTGAAAGCCATGTTTGGAAAAGAACATGAATACAATTAACCTCTGAAACTCTATGCTTGTTGGTTTGCTTAGTTCAGAGCTTCCCAGGGACCATTTATCTCAACAGAAAAGCATAAATATTGTGTAGCACTGACTTTATCAGTGCAACTTTAACTTAGCAGTGTCCCCAGAGTCACTTAAGGGTTAATCCTTTGCATCTCATGAAAGGTAATGGATTTTGATTAAAGAGAGCACCTCAGTGGCTTGGGAGCCTAAAGCAGGTGCACACATCCCAGCTTTATATTTAATTTAAAACCAGCACCCTCAAAGAGGACCACAAGCCATTTATACCACCAGCAGCTAAACCAAAAAATGTAATGCAACTGACCCCAGTGAAATGGAAATTACAACCACGGCTTAGCTGTAATAATTATTTGCATAAGGTTTTAATGCCCAGTACATTTCATGGAATAGTGCATGGATTCTTGATGGAAACGAGCCCAGCTTTTGGGAGAAGGACTCAGGGCACTTTTTCCAGGGGTGTTTTGAGGTGATGGACCCTTCTCAAGAACCAGAAGTTGGTCAGGGTGGTTGGTGCAAGCAGGGGAGCAGCCAACCAACCCACCTTGCCATGGCAGGCAGGTGAAGGAGCCACAACATTTTACAGTCAGCTTTCTCTACAGCTTGGCACTGGACACTCCAAATTGTAGCTAAATTATGTAGCCCCGGTTTCGTGCCTGAGGTGTTTTAGTTTTCTGAAATTCTTTACCCAGGGAATTTTCTGTAAACTGGAGAGATGTTTTTGTAACTGTACTATGTTATTCGTTCCTTTTCCTAGGAGGGACTTCTTGATGTCCCTCTGGACTGACCAATGTGATTGGAGAGGTTTGCCTTTGTGTCACCAATCAAATTGTTCTGTGTAAAATAGTATAGAAGGGGGACACATCTCAAAAATAAAGGAGTCATTTTCAGCCTTCTGAATCTCGGAGTCTGTGTTGTTGTGGTGTGAAACAGTGTCAAAATTAGTCTTTATTGAGTAGCTGGTTGGTGGGATGGGATTCTTCACCTCCAGTGATTGTCCACATTACAGGAAAGAAATTCAGGCTGTTCCCATACAATAGCCAGCTCCCAGCACTGAGACCTCCTGCGCCAGCCATGGTCACTGACAGCTCCAGGAGATCATCCAAAGAGGGATGACCTTGCTGGAACACATCTGGTTTTAGACAGGGCCACAAGCAGGCTCACATTTTTTTTCACACTAGGGTGCTCCTGAGGGAATTCATGCATATAAAAAGCTCAATTACATATGATATCAACTTTTAATGCACTGCTGGGGAAAAAAAAAAGGGTGGATTGTCTCGCTGTGGATAGAGAGGAATTTCATCCATAGCCCACATAGCTTCTTCATTTAAATTCTTCCAAGGTTCAGACAAATTCCTGAAGGTTGTGTATTGATAACAGAATCACAAAATCATTTAGGCTGGAAAAGACTTCTAAGATCATGTCTGACCATTACCCCAGGACTACCAACTCCACCCCTAACCTCTGTTCCTGAGCACCACATCCACTTGTTTTTTGGCCACTTCCAGGGATGGTGATTTCACTGCCCTGGGCAGCCTGTTCCCATGCCTGACCACCCTTCCAGTGAAGAAATTCTTCCTAATATCCAACCCAAACCCCCCTGAGGGAACTTGAGGCCATTTTCTCTCATCCTATCACTTGTTACTGGAAGAAAGAACCAACCCCTCATCTCTCCCACCTCCTTTGAGGTCGTTGTAGATATTGACACCGTATCATTGATAAGTCAATATTGATATTGATAAGTCAATAAAATGATATTTTATTGACTTATCAATAAAAGACCTCAAAGAAAAGAGGCCCTGAGCCTCTTTTCTCCAGCCTAAACAACCCCAGCTGCCTCAGCTTGGGAGGGACACAGAAACCCAAACCCCAACCCCTCACTGTCCAGAACAAAAGCCAACCACAGGAGGAGAAAATATGTGGTCAGCAAGCAAAAGGCCACCCTCGGTTTAGATTTTAATTATGAAAATTTTTCTCTCCCGACAAGTGAAATGAATTTAGTCACTCATGCATGGTGTGAAAGTTGAATTGTCTGAAAATTAAATCAAAATAAAAAATGAAGACTACAACCCAGGCTTTCACTGCTACCAACAAGGGAGCCATCCTTTAGAGGTGACATTTCACAGCAGTCCCCGAGAAATGTGATTGTTCATAGCATTAAGTAAATTATGGTCTCTGAACAGTGTGGAAATAATTGAAAATGTTTGCTGTTTTTAAGTAAATGTTATAAATCCCTGAAGGCTGTTTGAATCTGGAAGTGGAAAAGAATAAAATGTTTCAAACAGGAAAGCATATGGGTAAACTGCCTGATGGTTTGGCTGACAACTGTGAAACTTCACCTGAAATATCAGCTGGAGTAATTTTCCCTTTTCTGCCAGGCTCACTTTTAGAAAGTTTTCCTTTCCTCCCTCCTCCCCAGCCAACACAACACTCACACCTGAAATGGCAACACTTAACCAGACACAGGAAGAGAAATGTCAGTGCCTGAGCCCAAAAGTAACACAAACAAAGGCTGTGCTCCCTGGAATGCCAAAATGTGACTCCCTGACTGCTGCCCCAGGGCCCCAGAGCCTCTCTCTGTCACTCCAGGAAGGGTGACTGCTGATGCTTTGTTTGTAAAGAGCTCACACCTTTGGAACAGGATTCTACTGTGGTCCTGAGGCAGCTCTGCTTGTGCATAACCTGCTGCATTTTGTGCCTAATCAGGAGCATCTGATATTCCTGTTGAAATTCTCTTTTTTTGCCCTCATTGTGTTACGTCTGCCATTCCTTCTTCCAAATCCCTGATTACTGTGAATAAAAAGAAGCTTTTACATTTTTTGTTGAAGAGATGTAAGATTGTTGCTGAGAGTACACTTGTCATTTTGTCTCATCACAACAGAGTGAGACTCAGCCCCAACACAGATATATTTACTACACCCAGATTGTGACACATTCGTGCAGAGAGGAGTCTCTAACACATCCACCCAGCACTTCCCTCCACACCACCCAGGCTGGCTGGTACAGAACCACCACTCACTCCAGTCCTGCACTTATTTAATGATCCATCCTTGGAAATCTGGGGTGCAATGCCAAGCACAGGTGTGCTCCAGCAGACGTGCAATGGACTTTTGGGTCTTTTCCAGGCAGCAGCAAGAGGAGGAGGGAGAGAATTAAGTGGCTTGGCTCGACACCAGCCATGACCCCACCTGTACGGAGCAGCTGCGAGATGCAGCATTAGCTCCTGACAAGTGGATTACTCACAGCAAGGAGACAATTCTATTACTCAGAGGAAGGAACAAAATATGTCACCGAAAGGTTTAAGGAGCGCGGCAGCAAACACATCAGCATTGTTTAGGAACCTCTTTATGCAGAGATGAGCCTAGTGGGATTCACCAAAGCACCTGCATGAGTTAGTCACCTAATTTGTACCAGCCATAAAGGTATTCAGAGCCTAATTGCTTAAGTGTTTTTGAAATTCCTGGTAGGCAGGAAAAGACCTTTGTAAATCTGCTCCCCTGTGCAACCCGATTTTTATGGACAGAGACTATAAACACCGAGGCACAAATGCCTATTCTTGAAGTCATACGCTTTTGATCAGTGGTTTAAGGATTATTTGCAGTGTTAGGGGTTTATGTGGGTTCAAATGAGTCCAGTCATAAATTTGTTATTAATCTGTATGTAAAATCTGGCTGCATGTTGTAACAATGCATGCACAGTTATGATTTAAACATAACTTTGCCAGAATACAAATATTCCTCCATCCTTCAATTTCAAACTTAAAGGCATCCACTGAGACAGTGTGACTGCTCCTGTGTACTTGTAGTTGAGTTTTGATTTAAAAAGCAGGCTTTCCCCTTCGCTGGTTACAGCTTTTTATCCCTTACGTGAACTAAATTCCTTTACAAACAACATACATCTTGTACGTGAATCTCTCCTTTTTCATTGCAGAGATTTGTGTGGAGAGCCTGACTCCATTAATTTCAACTGGATTGACTCTACGCCATCTGTTTTCTGTGCAGCTGCTTTATTGTGGGAAGAGAGGAAGACAAGAAAGCAGCCCTTCTAAGCTCCACCGATGACATCCAGAAATAAGAATATAATTGGTGGAAAACCTTCTGAAGTCTGCTGCAATCACAACAGTCAAAGGGATTAGAGTGTGATCTGAAAGAGGAGATGCAGATTAGGTATTTTTCAAAAGGGTTGAAAAACCTCATCCCTCAGAAGTAAAATAAACATGGCCGCTGGCATGAGAAGCAATTAAACTTGAATTTATACAAACTGGTGTTTTTCACTCTTTTGCAGCATATGGTAGACAGGTAGCAATCCATCAAACAGTGATATCAGTGCAAGGAGCAGCAAGCTTGCACACTAACATTTGCCCATGGCACACAGAAGGGCAGTGCCTTAATTTTAGAGGAACAATCCTGGTTTTGCGTCATCTTAATCCCTGCTCTCACCCAGTGACGTTGTTGCCATGTCTGCACAGCAGCAAACAGACAGTTCTATGCAGAACAGAAAGGAATACAGAACAGAAAGGAATACTCCCAATTTCTAGAGGGTGAATCACTTCTAAGCCAGAGCTGGGAAAACAATCCCCCAAAGTGGCTGCACAACCACACAAAGGATGTGCTCGACATGTAATATTTCACTACCATGCACACACACTTTGTTTTGGTTTTTATTCATGCCTGGTTATATCTGGGGCACACTCCTTCTGTTCAGCATACTGAGCACTAATAAAAGGGCCTGTTGCAGGACTCTTCTCAGCATCACTCATTCCATGATCTAAACCCCACTGCATCTTCATCTTAATACTGCCAGTAGCTTCAGTCACATTTGTAAATGTGTTCTTGGTCCCAGAAACAATTCATTTGTGCTTGAAGTCGTTGTGATAAGAGCGCTGCCTTTGCAGGATTAACCGATGCTACCCATGTATTTATGACTCGGGCAACTTGTTTTTCCAGCTTTAATAAATAATGAAGTCCGGATGGCTTTTCAAGTGGGTTTTCGCCCTCCTGGAGCCAGAACAGAGCTCTGATGCCAGTCAGAGGCAGAAGCTCGTTCCTCTGCCTCAGTAATTCTCAGCAGAATGCACCAACCACATAATAGAGCCCTGCTGCTATAAATACAGCCCCAGCCTGGCCAGGAGAGGGGTGGGAAATGAGGGTGGTGGAGCTCCCAACCCGCTGGGGGTCTCCTGGAAGGCTCCCATCCCCTCTGAGCCCCCTCTGCTCCTGCCTGCGTCAAACCCTGCTCAGAGGCAAAGCGGGGCTCTTAAGGTAAATGGAGCTTACATGTAGATAATACCTTCATAAAGCAGGCACAGCAATTAGCTGGGGACGCACCCTTCCCGTGCAGGGCTGTCAGACCTGCTGCCTGCAGCCCAGCCAAGGATGGATTTTGCTGTCGTTAGGGAGCAATGATTGCAATCTTTGTCCACCACACATTCTGAGGGAAGCAGTCCTTTTCTTCTGAGCAGGACAGTCATTGTGACTTACAGCAACAGATCAATAGAGAGGTGGGAAACATCCTTCGAGAACCTACATGTTCACAAAGGCTTTTTCCAAAGGTTTTTAATTTTCACTCTTACATTTTCCGTGCCTATTGTCTCCACAACTTTGTGGTCAATAAGCTCACACTGGTGATCTCCTAACAACCACCCTGCTCCCCCAGGACAGCCATCGGCATGGCACCGTTGGAGCTTTTTAAACAATTTTGTTTGATTTTCAGCTGCAGAGACTGTTGATGAAAGACTGAAACTCTTTGTTGAAACTTTGTCCCTGAGGTGCACCAAGTCCTGCGTGACCCTGTCGTGCTCATTCAGCATAAAAGCTCCCTCCTGTCTGCAGACTCCAGCAGCCAGAGATTAGCAGAGCAAAATACACCTCAGCCGACACTGCTACCTCCTATTTCAGACTTTCACAGTTTCCAGTGCATTCATCTCAACTTTCATCAGGAATGGGGAAGTTCTCTCGGCTCAGTGGAGGAGCACAGAATTAAAGAAGAGTGAAGAATTCGACCTGAGCCTTGCCAAGCCTCTGGCTCACACCACACCCAGACAACACCTGGGGCAGTGAGGTGGCACAGCACTTGAGCTCAGCTCACCTGGGTAGACTTAAATTACTGTCTTGGGAAAAGTGAATTTTTACTTCCCTATGTTCATTTATTCAGCCATTTTATACTTAATCTTCATCTACCTGTATTGAAAACAGCACGTTTGGGGGAATGAGGCTTCAACTCTGAGTGCTTTAAAATGCTTATGCCATAGATATGTACATGTTGTACATGGCAGAGCAATACTATATTTAACTCAAACATCACACCCAAAGTGTTTCAGGTACTCAAATATGTGCCCTAAAGCAAGCATTGTAAACACCTCATAAAAGCAAAATTCCCCAGTGTCGGCAAATAAAGAAGCTGCAGGGAGAAAACAATGAAAGCACAAAGAAGAACCATTGCAAGATAACAGCAAATGAATAAAACACAGCTGGAATTATACCACAGAAATTCAATGGCCTCTTTTAATGGGTCGTGTGTTCTTTGCCTGCCTACCCCAGTGGACAAGATTTGGGAACACCTCACAGCTCATAAATGTGGACTAGTGGCATTGAATACTAATAAAAATATTAATATTAATATACACGTACACATGTGTATGTAAATATATGCATTTATGTATGTAAACATATACATTAATGCATCATATGCCTATGTAGGCTAATAATTTTTATGCATTTTCACTAAAGCTTTGATCCAACAGAGCAAACAAGCAGAGGCAGAAAATCACGTAGCCCCGTGCTGTGTGCATACACATCCTGACAGTGCATTTTAGGTGTATTAAGTCAGAGAAAAACCCCTGCTGCAACATGGAGAGCAACAACACTCCAGAAATGTTTTCCCAGAGTCACAAGGTGGCTGTGTCTTATGCAATACAGCATTTCCCAGCTCTTGGGAGCTCCTGCAGGAGAGAGGTTTCCATTTGGAACCATCAGAATCTGTTTTATGCCAAACTGACTTGATCCAAAACATTTGCTTAGTAAGTACAGCTTTGGTGGCTGTACTGTGCATATTAAAGAGGGCACTTTATTATTACAATGGCAATAAAAGCAATGAAGAGACTTTATGGGCAAGAAGAAATGCATAAAGGCTAGGTACATCTGGACTTTGAATAATGTATGAAGACCAAATTTTAAGGCCGGCTTGTAAGGTAAATGCAGTCCCCAAAAGTAACTGGAACTGTCTGATCATTCTGGCTCATTGATCTTCAAGGGGTTTAGTGCAAACCCTCTGGTCCAAGGAACTGCTTTTCTCCATCAAAGCTCCTCTCAAAGAGTCAACATTTAGATGAATTTCAAGCTACAGCGAGAATATCACAAGTTACCCAGGCACCTCTAAATTCTTCCACACGGATTTCAGAGAGTGAAACACAAGGAGAAGTGAGAAGATTTTTTTTTGGTTGTGCAGCCAAGTGCCAAATCCACGAATGCTCTGCCCTTGCTCCAGGCAGCTGTCCCTGCCCCAGAGGTAACTGCTTGTTTCTGCAGATGACACATGAAATGCACAAATAATTGGACACTTCACCTCCCTTTGCCACCCTGAATCCCGAAAGCCAGAGCAGGAGGAAGAGGTACCCCTGTGTTTCCAGCAGGATGCTTCAGCTCCAGGTTATTGCTCAGAAAGGAGCAGCTCTGCCTTCCACCCACTGGTTACTTTTCCAAGGGCAGCAGAGGTCTCTCCTTTTACCACTTGGCTGTGAGGAGCAGAATGGAGCAATCCTGAGCAAACCAAGGCAGAGCTGCAGCTTGGAGTCTGGGCTCTGCAAATAACAGGAGCTTTCTCTTCCTTTACCAGCTGCACTGTTGTGACCACTCTGTTGGGCCTTAAACCCAAATCCTCTCCCTCAGGTGATGCCTCTGTGTCAGTGGTGAGTGGCTAGAGGAAAGTAGTGGGGACAGCAAGAGGCAAAGAGCTAAAATTCAGTGTCTGGGGTCTCCCCTGCAGCTCCCACTACACTGTGCACAAAGGGTGTGATCTGTGCTGGAATCTCACACAGGACAATGCCAAACCCTCCCAGTCCTGAGCCCTGCCGGGCTGCTGCAGCTCCTCCATGTTAGTTTTTGGATCTGTGACTCTACAATTTCCTCACCGTCGTACCTGGAGAGTACAACAGCAGTGATTTTCTGGCACAGGTACTAAGGGGCTGCCAAACTTGCATTTACTGATAGCACTCCTGTGCTGTGGATTGCAGGTTTCCTGGGATTAGCCATCCATGCACATCCACTCCTTGGCCTTTCATAAGCCGTGCTCGAAATGCTGAGTTCTACAGCTAGAAATGAAAAATAGCAATTAATGGAAAGAACCTGTAGAAGTCTCTTTTGCAGTGGCTAAAGAATAAGGATTATAAATTTACTTTAGCAGCAAGTATTTAACGTGGAGACACTTCACAACTGGTAATTGCCAAAAGGAATCTCTTCATCCTCTAACCTGTGCTGCTCACTCAATCAAAGAACTCAGTGATTGCCTCAGTAATGGGCAATCAAACCATGGTCGGGCACTAAAACCAAACCAGGAAGGGACTTCAAACAGTTGGCATTAAATATAAAAAAATCGGAGCCCCCCGAGTCGCCAGGGATGTAAATGGTGTTGATTGTACTGGAGGGCTTTAACTCCTCGTAGTTTTTGTTTCTGATGAGAGTGAAGGGAGTGCAGCAATGCTGGGCACGGGGCAGACAACGCTGTTCCCCTCCTTTCTCCACATCACTTTGAAAACACCAATTATCTTGCCCTCCCTGTCACCAGCTGAGAGGAGAGCGACATCAGCGGGGGTGCAGAGGGCCCTCCCAGCAGAGTTAAATTTTTGGAGGTTTCCCAGATCCCATATGTGCTGCCATGGCATCCTCACATGGTATTTCTAACCACCCCCAGGGTGCTGCGGGTGCCTGAGGCACCGAGGATGCTGCCAAGGTGATGCCCAGCCCGATGCCAACACCTGGATTCTTGGGAAGGAAGGGGTGGAGAGGTGCAGAAGCAGTGAGATTGCTTTATAAATTATTGCCTGGCTTCAGCTGACACATTTCAAGCTTCAAAAGAGGCATAAGCACTACTCATAGGGTTTAAACTGTAAATCCTTAAAAAAAAATCCTTGAAAACCAAAGAAAGGCAACGCCAGGACCAAAACTTCCCTCACTTCATTTATATTTTACAGTAGTTCAGCTTGTCAGTAGATATAATTTGTGATTCCTGCTCAGAAGATGCTCAGAACTGCCACAAAACTGCCAAAAGACACCAACTTTTGTTTTATTTTGTCCTTGCTGCTCCATCCCTTTAGAATGGGCCAACAATAAACTATATTTAATGTAAAGTATTAAAAGTGAAGTTTTCCCCAGGCTGATACTCAGTGCATGGACTTTCAGGTCTTCATGGTCATGTTATAAATCAGCTGTGAATTAAACCTCTGTCAAAACATGGGATAAAATGACTCTTCTGCTTGCTGCTATTGTTATATATTGTACAATATAACGTGACCAGTTTCAGAATTGAATTTCCTGCGTTGCTAACAAGTGTTTCCCATTTGGGAATGCTGCCCATTAACAGATACTTTTTATATAAGAGCTCACACCAGCAGGTGTTGGGTGTTGAGTTTTTTGTTGATCACAGTTTAACAGATTGGCAGATTTCAGGTTCATTAGATCATCGTAGCTGATTTCCTCTGTACCACACATTGAGTCACTTCAGAGAACAGATTCTTTGTGCTGTTGTAAGTGCTCTTTATAATTTTTATGTTCATTACATGTACCAAAAGGAGATAAATAAAAAAGAAATAAAAAAAATGATCGGCTAGGGCCTCAAAAGAAAACATCAGGCGACCATCACAGTTTATCTGTTGCTAAGTGTGAAGACCCCAGTCCTTGGGAAAACAATAAGTTGCCACATGTCTGCACAAATATATGTCAGATGTGTTTCCTGTCAGCCACTGGTTGCCTAAATTTTTTTCTGAAAATATCTGGGGCCAAATTTCCATTAAAAAATGCAAAAATCCAAGAAAAAACTTTGAGGAATTCTGCATATTGAAAAGAAAATATCTATTTTAATAACTACTGCTGTCCTCTCTCTTCATACAATATTATCTCTTGCAAGATGGGGATGTAACGTCTATCTAAAAAATACGCATGTGCAGATAAGTACAAACAGATTTGCCTTGACTCAGCCCAGAGTTGTCAGATTTTGGGGTCTACCCCTCCTCTGCCAGCCCGGATTGCTCCCCACAGCCTGGCTGTTCCCTACTGCCTTGGAACATCAAAATAACACCGTTTTTTGATTTTTCCAAATTAATTTCTCCAGGATTTTCCTTCTGATGGAAATTGTCATACTTTCGTTGGTTTCTTTCTGATTTTGAACAGAATTTTTTAAACTACCAGAATGTAAAGAAGAGGATTTTCCAAGCTTACACCAGCTCTGCCTTTGATTTTAAAAAAAAATTGTTCACATCTCTTCACACTTAGCCTGGTCAGTCTTTTGTTTTGCTGTATTCTCATTGTGTGCTTCTCCCCACTGCATCCTGCTTCCAATTATGATTTAAATTAAGCTTAAAACTCCATCCCAAACACAAAGGCTCGTCTTGCCCTCTACACTGCTTTCATTTCCCTCCACCCCCAGGTTTTCTTTTGTTTCTTTAGCTGCAGAATAGCCTCACGGATCAGCCTGCAGCTGAAATTCAATTCTTTTGGATGTCTCCTCTTTCTGTTCTGGGGACTCTTGGATCCGCTACTTGCCTCTTGCTCCCAGTGTCAAATCTCCAAACTTTCTTGCGAGCACTTATTTCTTACAGAGAGAAAGAAAAGAAAGGCTCAGGAACACGCTCTGGAATAGGTAATGATGGCAAGAATAAAAATAAATCTCATAGCTCTGACAGTTACTCATTTTAAAAGGACTGATTGGAGACAAGCATAAAAAACAAAACCCCAAAAGCAGATTTGAGCAAGAGGGCGAGCAGCATAGATCTAACAACCTAATAAAGCCTCAGCCAAAACAATTTTAGAGAGGAGAGAGCTCCAGCAGAAGGGAGCATATGTTCGACTCAGCCTGATTAGAAGAAATAAATAGAGGTGCAGCCATCCTGGAAAGGAGAACTTCCTGAGTCAGCAAACACAGACCAACCCAGGGGTGAGACTATGAAAAATGAGAACAAAACTCTCAGTAACCTTGTAAATGGTGTGTGCTTAATTGGGGCAGTCTTGCTTCGAGAAAAGAAAAAGCAAAAATAGACATAATCCAGAGAAACACCAAAAAAAGCCCCAGAAAAATGAAAATAAGTGGAGCCTTAGTAAAAGGAGGTGTTAAAGATTTATTTGTTTCTCTAAGAGGAGAAGAAAAGTAAGAGGAGGTTATCATACCAAATAAAAGATGCTGCAGTGTAGGCTGGTCAGATGATCCTATTCAGCATTGGCCACAACAGGAGGATACTGAAAATGATGATACTTTCTCCTATAATGTGCATTAGCCTATGTAACAGATTGCAGCTGGATTTAAGGGGAATTGCATATTGGGATGGACCAGCAGATTTGCCAGGAGTTACACACACACACACACACACATACTCTCACACATTGATTTCAATCTTACAAAATGAGCATTCTTGTATGTTTTCAGGCTTTTTTTTTTTTTTTCCCTTGTGTTCAAACAAGACCTGAATGACCATTAGGATGTTAATGAATTGCAGAGTAAAACGATTCATTAATCCGGAGGGAAGGTTAATAAAACATAACCCCTTCCAGTGCGTGCTCAACACATCATCAAACCCAGAAAGAACTGAAACTGCAGGAAAGATTTCCACTGATGGATTTGGATCGGCATTTAGGAGGAAACACAGTGATGACATTGAATGGCAAACACCAAGCACCAAACAGGTGCCAAGGGTGGGAGAGTTCAGATAAATTGCCAAGGCCAGTGTGCCCCAGGGCAACCACTCCTGCAGCAGCTAACCACCTCAGCTGGACTTTTCCACTTAAAAATGGGGCTTTTAAGTACATCACAGGACAAATTGGTGCCGTTTCACTGTAAAAAGATATAAAAGACGATGAGCGGTTTCACAGGGGACTTTTTTTTTTTTTTGTGTACATGGGGCTGGGGACACCCACTAATGGCTCTCTGCAGGGTAAAACTGCTTTTCTGCCCTGTGAATGTTTTGGGCTTGCCAGCTGTACACTCAGAGCAACCCTAATTTCTGACTTAAATCCATGTAAAACAGAACTGATGGGTGCGAGCATCGATTTAAACTGGTGTAAAATTGGTATGAGCAGAAGGGCAGATTATTCCTTAGCAAATTGGATGGGAGCAGAACAGAAAGATCAGTTCAACACCAGTTCTGTCCCAAGTCTTGTGGAGTTGATCTGAATGGTTTAGATGTGTCTCCAGAAATTATAGAACAATTATAAACCATATTCGTCTCTCTTTCTAGAGGATCAGGATGTTTTTCTGGATTTTTTTTTTTTTGTATTTTGCTATTGTTTAGTTAAAAAGAAATTTGTGGTTGCATATAACTTTTTACGTGTATATATGTATGTATGGTATTTACACAAAGAATGAAAAGTCATTCAAAATAAAAATCACCCTAGAAAATTAAAAAAGGTATATCCCAAGTTTACAATTTGATAAATAAGGTATCTAAAAATTATAGGAGAACCATTGGCAGCTAAAGTGCCACCTAAAAATGTAATTCCCTATTCTTTTTAAAGTCATCTTCAGCTAGCCTTTAAAATTTCTATAAAGCACAATTCACAATTCAGGGTTTTGCTGAGATGTTAAATTACACTTTCAAAATATTTAAGATTCGTTTCCTACTAAGTGCCAAACTGCATCTCAGGAAAAAGATGTAAATTCACAGAGAGAATTTAAGAAACATATTCCATGAGAGAACAGCAGAGTGCTACATTTCTTTTATAGTGACACATTAACCTCCTCATATCAGTGTGTTGAAAGGAAAAAAATCCCTTCATTCAACATGACCAAAAAGCCTTATTTTTGCCCATTACTGTTTGTTTGCATTTTTAAGATTCCTTTAAAGAAAAAAAGCTTAATGCATCCATGGGAGGGGGGGACTAGATAATTTCCATCTCAGACTTCTGAGGGAAATGGCAAAACAACCTGCAGGTCTGGTAATTTACTGCTGAAACCTGGATAAGTCCAGTGTGACTGGAGAAAAGCAAAAAAAAAAAAAAAGGGAAAAAAAATGGAGGAAACAGGAGGTGTTTTTATTTAACCCAGGACAGCAAACCATTGGTTGTTCAGTCAGGTTTGGTATGCAGGGTAATTTGGGTTGCTACCAAGGAGAAAGAATTATGATGCTTAGAAAATATGTGTCTTTGTCACAGCAAACCCAAAAGATTCCCCATCACTGGCACAGCCTCTGCTTGAGGTTCAGAGCTAATCAGGGTGGAAAAAAACCATTTTGTTGAGTCGGGAAACAGAAAACGCAACTAAGCTTTGCTAAAAATAACCCATGCCAAGCTATCCTGATATTTTGTTTGAAAACAAATCCCCAAAAGCAATAGATGAAGGAAATGCAGCAGATCTGATTTATCCCAGTGTCTCCAGAGCAGGCGGGATGAGGTGTTCTGGATGCTGGGAAAGTGGGGAGCTTTGAAGTGCTGCTGATTTGTCTGAATAAAAGCAGACATGAGAGGAGGAGGGAGACTAAAAATCATGCCTGCCATGGGTCCTGCTGAATCTTCCCGTTAATGATACAGACACAAGGAGGAGAAGTGTGTGGATTGTGTTCCCTAGAGACACGCGTTGGAAAGTGCTGCCAACACAGAATGTAGGAAGAGGGCTGGAGGACACCAGGGCTGAAGGAGATGGAAAGAAATTCAACCTTCTGCAAGGGCACATACATGGAAATTAATAAAATCTTCAGCTAATAGCTAGAGGCTGCTCTTTTAAGTGCTTCATCCAAAGGCTTTCCCAGTGCGAGACGGGAGCTCGGTAACGAGAGCACATTTGCCTGCAGCTGCCATGGCTGGCTCCTCTGCACCACCTTCTCCCTCTTGCCCCATGGCCTCTCTCCTCTCGTGTGGCCTGAAATAAATTTTGTTCATGATCAAAGCACAGTTTCCTCTTACCTTTACACCTGCTGTATTCATTTTACATGACAGAGGTGAGTGAAGCACAGGGCTCTGTGTCCTTGCAGGCAGCTGAGGCTCCTCGCTCTGCAGGGATTGCCAGGGTCATTTTTTCTGCCACCCCTCACCTGGTGTCCCTTCCTCATCTCCAGCCCCACTGTTATTTGCTGCTCTGTCACTCCAAAAGGAGAAAGGGAAAGTGGTTCCTGAGATTTATGTGTGCCCTCCTGGAAAGGAAAGGATGTGGTTTTGCCTCTCGAAGTCATGGAGGAACTCAGACACAGGTTTTTGCTGCTCTAAAAGTAGACTGTGGTTACAGCCTCCACTTCCTGCCCCATCTGCCTTCTAACCTTGGCATTAACAGCATGCAGAAGTCTTTTACTCAAAGTTGACAAATTAGTTCTGGAATAGGGTTATGGGGTCTGAATCCCATTTTCACAGCATCTCCTCTCTCACGGATCCAGGTCAGTGCTAAAACGTGGATCTATGGAGGATTTCAAATACACCCCTCTTGTTAGTATTTCCTAAGGCAGGCTTAAGTGTTCCTTGCCTTACTCACTGCCTGCTTTGAATCTCATTTTGAGGCACTTAATCCTCTCCTTTCACCCCAGAGGGAATTCAGGCATCTCGCTCAACTCTGTGAACTCTGCTCCTGGAACAAAGCCTGCAACCACCCGCTCCAAAATGCCTCTTTCTGTTTGTGAGGCCAAGTTTTGGGTTCTAGTGGCACCAATCATCTCAGAGGGCATGGCCCAAACACTTGCATGACACAGCTCCAGCTTTACCCTGGAACCTCATGTCTGGCTCTTGTACAAACCTGTGGGATTAAGTACTTTTCTCCACTGGAAGCTGCTCATCAAATCATTTAACCCAAGAAAGGTTGCTAAAAGGAGCAACATCCTAAGAGGCAGAGGAGGAACAGGAGAGTTTATCTGTGCTAGAAACAGGTTTTATAGCCCTGAAATTATGTGACTTTTTTATTTCCCTCTGATAATTTCAGGTCTAAATACTGTGAAAAACAAGGGATCCCTTGTAAATAAATTTAAGGGGTGGGTAGTGATTCTGCAGGTATCTGAAAGAGAATTGTGCCTAAGCAGGAAAACGGGGTTATTCCCTGTCACATAGTCTGGATCCTGGCATGGTTTCCAAATTCAGGCAGTCAAACCACAGCAACATGAAATGCAGCTGGACAGCACAATATTAGCAATGCTTAAACCAGTTCCTTCCCCACAGGAAGGCAAACACGTACCCTTCAAAGAGGAGAAAAATTAAAGTGGAAATCTATCATCAGCCTTGGATTGGGGTCTCAGATGACCTCACAGCATCACTCTGTCCAACTGTTCAACACATGTGGATCTCCATACCTTGAAGGCCATGTCTGAGGTGACCAAGTGTCCCTGCTTGCTGCCCCATCTCCCCACAGCAGCCTTCCTCCTCACATCCCTTTCACTGCGCTTCTCTTTTCTGAAATGACTCTTTTCTCTTCCAGTATCTTTCACCAGAAGGTTTAACTGCTTGAACTTCTCCAGAGCAGCTATTCCACCAATGGAGCTTTGCCAAGTGAGGAGTGGGAGCTCTGTCCTGTCCTGGTGGTCCTTCCCACTGCCCTGGCTTTGGCTCCCAGCTGCACACCTGCAGTTTCCTGGCAGTGCACCTGCCTGCATCTGCCATCCCACAAACCCCAAGAAACGTCCCATTTTCCTGGTTTCTGAATGCTGTTACAATTATTTCTCCACCTTCCATAACATCTTGTCCCTTGGTTAAATAGACTAAATTAAAGTGCCAAGAACCCAGCTGGGTGAATAGAGCAGGGCTGAGATTGAATGAAGAAAATCCGTGGAGTTATTGATCCAGTTTGTTTCCCAATATATTTTACCATAGTCCAGGCTTTTAACACCACCCAGGAACACAAGGCCTGACTAATGGCCACTGAAACTCGGTACTGAAGTTTTGAAAAGGTTTATTTAAATGAATTTTCCTTGGCATTTCCTTTACAAGTTATAAAAAACCTCTTTCTTGCTTCAGTACTTACACTGTGTATATTTTCTTGGACTTTCATACTTCTTCTCTCTTTTTTGGAAGGCAAACAAATTTATCTCCAGCTTTCATCTACTTCAAAAAGAGTATTTGTTTGTTGCTGTTATGTCTGTGGTACATATCAAAACCATGCAGGCTTATCAAGTGTTAACAGTGTTTATCTCTAAATTTTGCAGCTGTTTTCAGATACATTGAAATGTGTTTTTCTCATGTACAGCCATATTTCATTAAGAGAATGTTATGGCTTTTATAATCTTTGAGTGCTAGTTTTAAGATAGATGCATACGAATATCTGTCACATTTAATTATCTCCTCCATCAAATTCAGTAAGTGGCCTATTAAGAGCGAAATGACTGGTTCATACACTCATTAGAAAAGGGAGATTTCATGGTACAACAAAGAGGAAACAAAATTTTTATTTCTGACTCTACAAGAAAGAAGAGAGAAATTACAATGCTCAAAGAGGAATGTTTAATCTCTTGTATGAGCTAAAAGAATCCAGAAGATTTGCTTTATGCTATTGGTATGAGCTACAGATCCTTTTATCATTGTATGAAGAGAGTGAAAGTTATAATTAAATAAGTAATTGGTGGCCTATATAAATGAGTTGTTTTCAGCTTAGTTTTCAATGCACAGGCCAAAAAAAAATCCACATGGGCTCACTCCTCACAACACAAACCAGGCATGATTTTGCACTATGATTACTGATTGGAAACGGTTGAACTCTGTGACAAGGCACCAAAGTAATTTTTCCTTTTGCAGTGTAGTCAAGGACAGAGTTATATTCGCAGTCTGGACTTGACCTTGAGCAGCAGGGATGGCTGGCTGGCTTTCCCTCCACTCAGGAGCAGTTCTGTGATGGATTTCTGTGCACCAGAAACAGCTCACTGGTGCCACAGAGGCCCTGGGTATGATCCTGAAGTCCCTTCTGCTCCCAGATGCTGAACTTTCCTGCCCATGTGGAACTGCCTGGTGGTGGCTGCCCCTGGAGCCCAGGTCGGAGGCTTTGTGGCACCACCTCTTCTTCTCCTCCACTTCTCCTTTCTGGGCCATTCCTTTGGTTCCACATCTCCTGCCTCCTCTGGAATGTAAAGTCTGAACCATGTTGTATTTCAGTGGCTGGATCTTTTTTTTCTCCCAGCACTTGCTCTGCCTCACCTTGGAATCTGTCCATGAATATGAAAAAAGAAGAGATAATGTCCATTTAATGGATTATATCCATTTTATAGAAGTCATAACTGAAGTTATTAATATTTTCCATTCCAGGTGACCTCAGCTTCATCCCACAGCTTCTTATGACTGACCCCAAAGAAGAACAGTTGGTTTATTATTTTATAATCTGATACTTTTCCAGGAAGCTGAGTTTCCCTATTGTTTTCTGCACTACACTTCCTCTTCTGCTTTCCTTCTGTCTGCCATACTTTTGGGAATACCCTGGGTTCCTCTGAGCTCCTGTCTTGGCCCTGTCAAGTGGGATTGAGTTCAAGGACAGAGGAGGGCCCTGATCTGACAGTTGTGGACATGGCTTGAGAGGAGAGGCATGGTGAGATGTGCTGTTCTGTTGTTGGGGGGAATAGACACCTTTAGCTTTGTTTATGGCAGTGGTCCCCCTCCCTATTACCTTTTTCTTTCCTTTTAAGACCTTGAAAAGTTTAGATGTAAAACTCCATTATTATATCCATGTTTTGTGGTTTTGTGCACTACCTGGTGACACCTCCCCCCTATTTATCCCCATGCCATGAGCTGTCACAAAAACACAGCTAAAGATGGCCATTTGCACGCCCATCCTTCTTTTCTACTCCAGTTTTCTTCTCTTCCTCCTGATCTCCGTGGCTCAGTAATCCCCATCTGTCCTTCTGCTCAGTCCCTTGGCATCATCCTGCAGGTTTTTCTGCAGGCAAATAAACTCACTTTACAATTTAGGCATCTGAGCTAACTGGATCAAGCAGCAGTTCTTCTGCTGAAGACAGTGAATACAATTTTTCATCTTCATCAACAGCAAAGTGCATTTTCAAGTACTGGATTTGCTGCTGCGCTTCGGAGTGGTGGATTTATAACCTCAGAAAATCAGGATCTGAGGATGTACATATATTATCTCCAAGGAGCACAGCTATCTGTAGTAATGGGGAGATTTTTCTGCAGATAGCTCATCGTGTGAGCCTCATAAAGGTTTCATGTAACAAAGCTACGCGGGGCTTTAAAGCCAGATCTCAATACAAGTCCTAATTTATGTTTCACATTTAAATAAATGGCCAGATTTTCAGAAGTGTTAGTGAAAAAGTTTGCCTCTTTTGGGCTCATGAGGCGGGTTCAGAAGTGAGAATTTGAAAGATGTGCACGTTTTCTGGGAAGCAGAACATGCTTGCAAGAGCAGAGGGGCTGCAACAGGGAAGTGCATCCCAGCCCCTTCCCATTTCCCTTTGCGGCTCCTGAGTATACAAACCCCACAGTGTTTGGTTGGTGCACAAAAAAAAAGTAGGTGGAAAGGTTTAAGTTTATTAGAAAACTGTTCTACTGTCTCTTCTATAATTTTTTTTAGAAAAAAACCACACCAACCCAACAAAAAACACCCAAAACCTAATTAAAAAAACCCCTACCAAACCCACTGAAGCTGCCTGACATCTCTATTTTTTCCCTAAATACAGTTCTAACTGTCCAAAAAGAAATCAAACTACAGTGGTTTATATAGCAAATCTACCTGCTGCTTGTCCTGATAAAGCAGTACTTACATGCTTGCAGGTGTTCCACAATCTGCTTAGAAAATCTGTGAAAGAAGCATCATGTAACATGTTTAGCTACTAAGAGGGAGAAATTGCTACATTATTTCACTTCTTTATTGTTAGATCATTTGATTATTTTGCAAGCCTTTCACCATATGTTGCTAATTGACGTACAACGGATGTGTGCTCTGTTGTCTTCATTAATTTGTAGCAACTAAATATTTTGTTTTTTACTTAAACTCGCTAAGATCCAGCCTGAAAAAATCCATAATTAGGCTCCTACTGTTTGTAGAGTGCAGCAAGGGCATCCTGGCACTGTCAGCTAAGGAGGAGGAGGAGAAGGGAGAGAAGAATGAACCGCCTGAGTGAAATCTCCAGGCAAAAAAGATATTGGCACGAGCAATTATACTTTTGCAGTGTCCCTCAGCTAACTGTGCTTTGGAAAAGGGAAAATCAAATAAACTGTTAATATACTTTCCCGTAATGGTGATATTGCTGGAAACAAATTAGCCCAGCTTGGAGGAGTGCAAAAGACTGGAGCTTTTGGGAGTGCTGGGATCTGCAGCCTCCATCCCCTTTGGCACTCTTTGTGCCAGAAGGAACCTCACAAAGCTTCACCCCAGCCAGGCAAGCACTTCTTTCCTCTGTGTGTTAATTTTGGTGACTCTCTGGTGGAAATTCCCAGTGTTAGCTCTGGTCACTGGAGGTAATTACCAGTGTTAATTCTGGTGACTGGTGACAATTTCCAGTGTTAGTTCTGGTAACTATCTGGTGGTAATTCCCAGTGTTAGTTCTGGTGACTGTCTGGTGGTAATTCCCAGTGTTAGTTCTGGTGACTGTCTGGTGGAAATTTCCAGTGTTCTGGTCACTGGTGGAAATCCCAGTGTTAATTCTGGTGACTGTCCTGCATGGTGCTGCCTGCTCCTGATGTGCTGCAGAGCAGAGATGCTAAACCAGGTAGGACTTCTCAGGCCCTTCAGAAGACTGGTTAGAGTGAGGTTGAACAGCCATGATCTCTTCCCCCCTCCTTTTGCCCAGTCCTCAGAGCAGAGGGGAGGCTGGAATGCACAGCACTGCCTTGGAGCCTCAGGGAGCTGCTCTTTTCCTTCCCTTAAATCATGGTCATTTCACAGCTGGGCTGCCAAACTGTTACCCAAGCTCCACTTTGGCCCTCAGCACTCTGACTTTCTGCCACACATCTCTGCAAGTCCTGAATCCATCCTCCATAAGAAATTCAATATTGCCATTATGTTACAGGGCCTCATTAACATGGGTAAAATCCTCTGGTGAAAGGCACCATAGAGCGACAGAATTTTATCTTTTCCCTTTCTAGCAGTGATTACTTTTCCATCCCTGTCATTCAGTGTGGAATGAGCTTCATATTTATTTAGGACCTGAGAATTCAGATTTACTATGCAAAAACCTCTGCAGAGTTGGCAGCCCACATTTTTTTTTCTAGGAGACCTTCAATGGATGCTTGCAGACCCTCCACCATTTTCTCCAATACAAGTTCTGGGTTGTGTCCAATGCCCTTGTAATTGTCAGCATCTTTTAATGCCTTAAGAGCAGGAAGTAATCAGTGGTCTAAAAAAAAAAAAAAAAAAAGAAAAGAGAAAATTGACCACCTATCTCTCTGGCTAGATGTACATCCAGAAAAAGAACTGAACACAGCAAAGCAATAACAGAAGTTGATCAATCTTGTATGCTGTGGCACTCACAGATGTATCCTCCCAAAGATGAATTTTCTGTCACAAGTCCAAACCACTAAAGCATGAGGAATAGCAGTAGCAGATACCGCTGATTGTAAGAAGCAGGAGTCTCTGATAGTTATCTAAATATCTCATAAAAAATGATTATTTTCTGTCTCCAGGCTTGCCTTCCAGGTAGAAATGGAATATTGCCTCTAAATGTTATTAAGGAACAGATGGGTCTGCACTCCAGATCGGCTTTCCCTCCAATAGCAGCAAAGCTCTTCATCATTGAAAGGCAGAACATTTGCCTGAAACTCATGGATTGCTACAAACCAGCTCTGCTCAGGACAGGGCTGTGTCAGTAGATCTCCAAGAAATAAAACAAAAAGCACCAAAAAAGGACCAGTAAAGCCACCTAGACCAATTTTTTGATTTTAGCATGAAAATACAGCTTGAATTCTTGCTAATTACCCTAAAGGAGAGACAAATCAGCTCAAGTTTGTGGCAGCTGAAGGACAGTGACAGACTTAGTGGCCATAACATGCAAACAAAAGCAACAACTGTTGTAGCTGGCACTTCTGCAGAAGTTTCAGCTGTGGCTTCGCAGGCATGGCTGGCACATGTCTCAGATGTTCTGGCAGAGAAGCCAGAGGCTGGTTTTTCTTGGCATTGCCCACAGTGTGTCACGAGGGAGGAGCACAAGGAAGGGGCTCCTGTCCTGGGTCACTGTCCTGGGTCCTCCTGCACTGAGAGCACTGCTGAGGCTCCCATCAGCTGGGTTGCACCATCATTAACCAGCTCCAAAATCAGACAAAAGGTGCAGGTTCTCTGAGTCCTCCTCAGTATTGGTTATGCAAAACACCCCCCATTTTGGCTTCAAAAATAACTAAAGCCTTCGCAGTGAAATATGGCAAACAGTGTCCCCTGACAGATGGCTCTGTACCTGTTTTAGAGAGGAATAAGCACTCTTAGTTCCTGTTCCAAAGGCTGTGGAGATTAATGGAGAAACTCCAGCTGGAAGGAGTAGGTGTCACACCTTTTCCTCAGTGCATGGTATTTCCATTAGCCCCTTCTAAATCTGCAAATTGCTGAATCAGGCTTTTGTCAATCCACATAATGACTGCAACTCCTCCATCACCAGACATAACTCAGTGCTCACACACTTCTCTCAGAAGATGAAGAAAACAAAATTTGGTCTGTTGCAACAATGTGCTGCCCCTTTTGATGTTGTACCCACCTGTACTGTAACATATTTTGTTTGTTTCATGATAATTTCTGAGGTTTTCTTTCCCATTCTCTGTGCAATCACCAGGTCTCTTTCTTCTGAGTATTGCACAGAAAATATTGGACATATTTTCAATTTATGGTTCCTCATTGTCAGCATTACTCCTTGGTTTCCAGAAGGAAACCCTACTGGATGTGTCACTGGGGGGCAGAGCCTTTGGTCTCTCAAGTTATGTATGCACTTAAAAAAAAACCCTCTCTGAAATCAAAAGGGTGCATTGTCCCCCATGTCTCCCATTGTCCCCCATGTCTCTGAAATTCAATTTTGAAATCAAGGGGGCGATTGATTTAAAGTTCAAATTGAAAGCAAAGTCCTGAAACTGCTCAAAAGCCTGGCAGTATGTCAGCCCCAGCCATGATGTTTTAAGAGCCTCATTCATCCCATGGACATTTTGTGCTGGACAATCCATTAAAACTTTTGCTGTTCAGCTCTCCTCATAAAACCATCAGGACTCCCTCCTTCTGTCTGTCTCAAAAAAAAGGAAAAAAGAAAAAATAAAATCCAATTTTTCCAGTTAAGTCATTCTTTGGCACTGGGAACACAGGAAGTAATTCCTCACTGTCAGCTGGGAAACCATGAAGTTTGACTGGGTCAAACCTTTACTCCCTCTGCAGCATCACTGGTCACACTACCAGCATTACAGCAGGGTTGTGTATGGGGGCAGGACAGGGGGGATGCTGCAATACAGCCTTTTTTCCCACACAAGTGGCCTCAGACAACTTTGCTTTCAGGTCTTAGACCCTAGGGCAAGATTAAACCTTTTTGTCCCCAGTACTTGGCAAGAAGAGGCTGGGAGAAAAATTACAATTTTCAAGTCCTAAGAGCAAGTGTTATTCACTGAAATACAGTGTCAGGTAAATAAATGAGTTGTACAGTCTGCAGCATAGACAAATAATGTGGAAAAGTTGTGAAAAAATAAACATTTTGACTTGTAGGGTCCATTTCAGGTCCTGTTATTTCTGTAGTTTCTTCGCCAGTAACTCGGATCCCACCAGCTGAGACTGACAGTGTTTTACACACCACAGATTTTAAATATCAAAATGACAGTTTCTCACATGTTGTTGTCCATCAGTATGAGCCATGATTGCTGTTTGGAGAAGATGTGATTGCCAACCTGTGGCTGGTGTGATTGCTCTTTGCAATCTGCTGTTCCTGAATGATTTTTGGGGGAGTGTGGGGGAGGAAGGCGGCTGGGCTGGAGTGCACTTCCCATATAAATGTTTCTGTCCTGATTTCTCCTGGCAGTGCTTATGCAACTATGGCGTGCTCTGTGTGCATTTTGAGCTGTTGGTCTCTTTCAAATATTTTTATCCCCATTTCATACCCATTGGCTAATCTGATAGCTGTTAAGAACCTGTAAGTTTTCTATAGGTAAAGAGGGAGAACAGACAATTAATATTACCACTGAGATGAGGGTTACCAGTGATCAGGAATGTATTCCCTGTGATGTTTAGCTCTTCAGAGAAACAGACATTAAAAATCTTTTTGTACTTAATGAAAAAAATTATATTAAAAGGGAATTCATACAGCAGCTGTGATTTAAGCAAGTTGCACAGAGCTTCACTGGTTCCACTGTGCACAGACCTATTTGTTTCCAGACATTGTCTTGGATGTAGAGTATATATGCAAACTTTGTTCCACCCCCCGACATAACCATATATCTGCAGTGAAAAGCCTGGGTGTAATTGCTGGGAGAACACAGAAGTTATTGGCTCTTTAGTCTGCCTAGTCCAGAGGAAAATGATCCTGGGGAAAATTCTTCTAAACCTTATTAGTGGCAGTTGACTTATGACCTATATCACAGTAATTTTTACTTGATATGAATAAAATCAATTGTGTTTCTCTGTAGTGTAACTATCCACTTTCACACTGTTTGCATATCTAATCTGGTTTTGGATTGAATTTAGCTTTTGTCCTCAGTGATATTTCATTTTGGTTAGTGCTGCTATGGATCACCCTGTGCTTTCTTTCATTTTGTATCAGCTTTTAATTTGTCGCCTTTCAGATCAATTGATTGTGACTTCATTAAGTGAGAGGGCAAGTATCAGTAGCAGATGCATTTTTTCCTATCCCCCTGACTTTGTTTCTCTACTTCTGTCCCTTCCCTGGAGTTTCTCTTGCCTCCACATTCCGTGGTCTGCTCTGTTCCTGCCTCTCCACACTGCTAATCACTTTTATTGCCACATCTGCACATTGTGTCTTTTCTCAAACAGGGTGGGCGAGTTCATAAAATTGTGCAGGGGAGAGTAGGAAAGGGATGCTGTGGAGCTGACATTAATGGAGAATCTCATAGGCCAGTGGTTCCAATTCAAGCTACAATGTCACAGCTGAAACAATGTCAGGACCCATTTCACAACCTATTACAAAAGAAAAACCACACAACAACAAAAGCTCATAACCCTTTGGATGTTGCCCTGAGACCCATTCACACTGACAGGTTCTGCAGGATATTGGATGTTCTCATCTCACTGAGCAGAAATCATTTGGTGTTTCACAGGGAGGGTTGGGCTTCTTGGAAGTCGAGCCCCTTCTCTGCTGCTGTAAAAGCAATTTGAAGAGAGGGTCCAGAGTGCTGGGTAAATGCCAGGCAAATAGGATGAAAAAAACAGAAGGAAATATAAAACTTACTGCATCCAAGAAGTAAATCTGAGCCCATGCCAGGAAAAGAATGTCAATACACATGCATGGAAAGGAATGTAGGCTATGTTTTATAGCAATTTAGAGTAACCATTTGCTAGATGTTTTGGTTTACCACTGAAAAATAATGTATATGAATAGCAAAGGCCTTCCTCTTTCAAGAGAGTGAAAAAGAATCTCAAATGCATTGAATTTATCACACTTTTTGTCCATTTGGTGGCAGATCACTTGTCCTAGAAGGTAACAGGCAGGGCTGCAGTGCCACCAGTTGCTTTTCTGTGCACATTCACATATTGATTAATGTCCATCTTGATCTGTTTTCTGAGGGCATAAGCAATGTCCTGTAACAGACACACACTCGCACTAAGTAACTGTTGATTCATTTTGGATGTATGATCAAAACCATTCGGAGGCTTCAAAGCACTTTCTGTTTCATTTCTACACTTTTTTCCCCCTCTTCATTTTGTCCTTGGGGGGAAAAAAGCAGCAAAGACATGCAAATGCAATCACACTGGCCTCAGATGATGAATATTAAAACTTGGATAGGTTCAGCTTTTTTCTGCTCAGTGTTGATGTGTGTTTGTTGCCATGGGTATGTGTGGGCAACGTGTAGGTGGCTTTTTTAATGTTTTGTAGCTCATCAGAAAGTTTATTTCTTTGAAGTCAACAATGAGCATTGTGCTCGTCCATGTGATATTTACTCTTATATCTTATGTTGTGTGCTAATTAAACTGATGTAAGAGTGAATAGGTTGACACTGTAAAAGTTAATGGCCCACTACTTTAGAAGTCCAGATGGTTTTAGGGTCATATTTGTGGCATTAATTTTGAATGTCAGGCTGTTTGAACCCTGCTGGGTGCACTGTTCAGGCATATATCAAAGCAGCATCTTCCCTGTGAATTTAGTGCTAGAATATTTCCTTCTAGTCTACAAAGAAAATCCACCACACAAAGCAGGGTAAGTTAGGACAGAGTTAATTCTTGAGATGCTCCCTATGACTCTGGTGTTCTGAATTAAAATCAGTATCTGTGCAATGTTAATGCTGCAATTAAATTTCATTAGATTTAAAGCTCAACCTTTTCATGGTGAGGCAAAGAACATTCCTATGTAGTTTTACTGATCATTGCAGTGAATGCCTTGAGAAAGTAGGACTTGGAGGCTGAGATCCTCAAAAGGATACTGAGACCCCAAAGAGACTCTGGGGAAAATTCAGGTGTTTGAGATCAAGGCTGCCACTCCACACCCTCCTCCCTCCTTAGGTGTACAGGAGGAGAGGACACAGAGCTATATCTGCTCCTCAGTGTGACCATGACAGTGACCTGGGGTCCCACTCGTGCCATCCCATCACTCTGACTGTTGCCCTGATTTTTCAGCCTTCTGATGTTTTCATTCTCGGACCGGAGAGTTCTCATGCATTGTAGCAAAAACAAAGACTGATGTTTGGTAAACACATTCCTTGCCAGGGGGAAGGACAAATTGATAAACTTCTGAATTGACCACTGGGGTCAGAAGGGTGTTCCTCTCGTCCCCCAGTCCTTGACCAAATCCCAAAAACTATATAAGTTAAGATTCCCAAAATAAAGTTCCCTTTTCCTTTTCATCTCACATCCTGATGGGTGAGTGTGGTTCTTTTCGTGTCCTCTTGTGACATCTGACTGTGATCCACCTCCTCAAAAAGAGTCTCATGTGGCTGGGCTGATGGAATTGTCCCTTGAGGCCCTGGAGTGCATTTCAGGACCCACCACCAGCTGAGAGGCCCAGAAATCCTGGAGCATCAATGCAAGGATGCACACAGGTCAACCTGCTCCTGTTACTGGCAGCCTCTGACCTAACAGAGTGCTGAGTGGATTCCTGAGGGCTCCCCAAAACCCAAAGGTTTTGTCTTTGTGCTGCAATTCCTGTATCCTGTTGTCTCTCCTGTGCTCAGCTGACCATTTAGACCCTCACTGAACCAGGTTTCTGCTGACACCAGCTGTCTCACTGGCTATTAGCCTGTCTCTAACCTCTGTGTTTACCAGGAAAATTATTGAGGAAAAGGTAACAAGGCAATCTGGGCATCATCTGACAGGTTCTGATTGCCTGCAGCTCTCTGGGCAAGGCCAGCATCACCCAGGCAGGAAGCAGAGGTGAGGAGCCCGTGCTGATTCAATTATCACCACTCTGAACTGCCCTCAAAGGCTGCAGGTAGCTCACAGATCAGAGAGAAAGATGAGCTCGTAACCAGCCAAGTCCAAAGGCTCCCAAAGTCAATAGAAATCTTTTCATGGAATTCACTGAGTTTTGGATCAGGGCCATTAGGAGAGCTGTGACAAAGGGGCAAACAGAGACACTGAAGATTCCCACCCCCATCACGTATTTAATAGAGATGGAAGTGGGGAACTTGACATGGAATCACCTCCCCTGTGCAGCATGTGCTGTGTTTCCACCTAAAAAACCAGGTCTATATTCTGTATATGCTCTTTTGGCCTCATAAACTAAACCCTGCAGGTCTTTGGCATGTATTCTCTTAATATCCTACTGTACTTTGTAGGTGAATTCTCAGAAAAAAAAAAATATTGTACTTGCAATTAATCAATTGTGCTGTGTTGTAATTAAATGACTATATCAAAGAGGAACAAATTAAAACTGGATCCCTTAAAACAACTACTCAGTGGTATAATTACAGAATACCCTATGAGCAAATTAGCTTCTGCCTATGTGATATCTGACAAACTAATAAACACCTTGCTGTGTAAATTGAGACCAGGTATATTTTCAGACTCTTAATCACTGAAGCTTACCAAAGAGTGAAATGGCAAATCATTATTTGGGGTTTTTTTTCTCCTTTCTGAGTGAAACACTCCTTCACTGCTAGTCTTAAATCTTCAAGTATCTTAGGAAAATTTATTCTGTTTGTCTTTCTAATGTTGTCTATTCTTTCTTTCTGTCATTATGACTTTTGCCATAGAAGGAAATATCCAGTTCATTTATTCACTGCTTTTTGGTGAGTAGAATTCATCAACAGAGAAACCAGCATTTGGGAATGGTAATGGTTATGAACCTCCTGGCCCATATAATTCCCTTATCATGCTGTTTAGAAAAAAAAAAAAATCTGTGAATGTATGAGAAATCTTCTCGATTAAAAATATGCATAAAGCCAAGAACATTCAACAGGTAATCTCACAATCTTTTCTTAATATCATCTCAAAGAGCTTAATATATGTGAAACATCCTACTAGAAGAAAAAAAGGTCAATAAAATGATGAAAAGTAATTATGCTAGGAAGTGTAGGCAAAAAGAGAAAATCGGAGTTCAACAGATCATTTTAATTTACTGTCACCAGAGACATAAAGTTAACAAATGAGAAGATACCATATTCATGTTGAAGTGTGCAGTAAATATGACAGAGCATCATAAGAAATGTTCTGATATGATTCACTTAAAGCTTGTTCAAATTAATATACTACTTGTTGAAAATGTGTAGGAGCTGTTAAGTTTATTTTAAGGAAATATATTGACTTTAGGGAAGGAACAGTCACTGTGACAGACATTAAAACACTTGAGTGAATTAAGGAACATTATACTGAGTGTGTAGCAAATGAAGGCATGATATCTCTGGAAGGGTTTTACAGTGTGAGAAATCTTTAATGAGGCATTTGAACTGCATGGAAGAACAGCTCTCATAGCCTTTGGAACATGACTACAAAGAAGATATCGATCTGTAGATGTTATCCGATTGTATTCCAGATTAAAAGACGACAAAATCTTCAGGAGGTAACTGAGAAGATTAACCTGTCAAGGAGATACCCCATAATGAGATTATCCCAATGTGAGACTCTTCACAAAGGGGAAGGATTATTAAGAGGGAGAGCTAGTGTTTAAAGGGATTTTTAGTGGGCTTGTTTGTGTGTGTGTGTGTGCACGTGGGTGTGTGTGAACCGGCTTCAATCTGACAGCAGGGCAGAAACACACTGAGAGAAAATACTGATCTGTGTTCCAGGACACACAGAGATGAAGCTCTGAGAGCCCTTCTCTTTCTAAGGCTCATTACAAAGCCCACTATTCACTCTCCCCATGACCCCAGGCTCCACCGTCACTGTATTAAGCAAAATACATTTTACAACCCCAGAGAGCATTTCTGAGAAATAATCAGCTCTGTGCTTCTGTGAGTAGCTGCAGGGGCTACAGGTCAGTAGACTACAATTACCCCTCATAGTTGACTACACTTCCAGATTTGTAGGAACCAAATGGTACTTTTAATACATTCTTAAATACATCTATATAGTATATCTATATCCATGCACATTTCACTCCTTTCCTAGGGGTGACTGGTGAGCCTGTCCCATTGTCTACTGATCTATCAAAATATTAACGTTGTTTGTGATTTGTATTTACTGCACAGACAGATTTTGCTCTGATCTTGCAAATTTTTGTGCAGGTGTTTATGGAGCATTAACTTCTAGAAATTTTCTGACTGCTATTGGAATGGCTTCTACCTTGTTCCAGGCAGGAGCAACTTCACCCAGGGAGTTGCATTGTAATAGTTGCCATTAAAACCTTATCAATCACTAAATTCAGACCAAATGTTGCCTTCTACATAATAGTCTAGCACCATATCAGTTTATTAATAAAGGCTGATGAGCTGATTTAGGTAAGTGCATTTTTCTGGTGTGTTGGGACATTTAGTCATCTTGGACTCACCTCCTCCTAAGCATGAGTTTATGATGTAAATCCCTCGGCTTTCCTGAGGTCTGTGTGCTGTGGGAGCTGTTCAAATGTTTGTTGTTGAAACAGCATGAAGGAGCTAGAGAAAGTCTGTTTTAACAGCCAGGGCATGTCAAGGAACTTCCATCAAGGATGAATCAGATCTCTTTGCTGATTTCCTGCACTCTCATGAAGCAATGTAGTGCTGAGTTAACTTTGAAGCTGGAATGATTACAACTCTGTATCTGTCGTCTTGTTCCCGACCATCATTTATACTCTCAAGGCCAAAGTCTATAATTCATGCACTGAATGATCTTGTGCTGCCTGGGGAGTCCTGACTGCTCATAGATGGCAGT
Organism: Trochalopteron elliotii; assembly: GCA_024734555.1. Lineage (NCBI taxonomy): Eukaryota > Metazoa > Chordata > Aves > Passeriformes > Leiothrichidae > Trochalopteron > Trochalopteron elliotii. The sequence continues at coordinate 588,464 of JANPWX010000387.1, forward strand.
GCTTCCAAAGACACTCCTGCAAAGCTGGACCTGGAGCAAATCCAGGAGACTTTATTAATTGATTCTCTCTTTTAGAAAGATTACTACCTATCTTTGTTCCAGTTTTCCCCTGTGAAAACTCCCTATTTCTGCTGGAAGAAGCTCAGAAGGCCAGACCTGATAGCACCAAAGAATAAAGATGCTCAAGCTTAGTTTTATGGCTGTAAAAAAGGCCTGTCAATCTCAAGAGCTACCTGAGATATTGGATGAGCTCATGAGATATCGGGCCCTTCGAGTGCAGATCTCTTCAGCAGCATGGGAAGGTCAACCTGCCGTGGCATCTTGACAAATGTGCAACGATGAAATTCCTCTCAAATTACCTTTAAAATACTCCATTTGAAAGTCTGCTCAGCTTTGGAGCACAGTTTGTGTCATGTCTTGTTTTGTTTCATTTAATTCTACACAGCACTTTTAACCCTCCTGTTCCCTCCCTCTCTGACAACCAGGGAAAGCAAATATTTCCCTAAATATCTGGCATCCCTGTTGAGGATTTTTTTTTGGTTTGTTCTCTCTAGATGCAGCTCTGTCCTTCCCCTTTGCTGTGTGCAGGTGGAATTCAGGGCTGCCCCACAGGACACCCCTGGGGCTGTGCAGATGAACCCACCAAGCTCAGCCCCGCTCCCGTGAGTGACACCGCTGAGCACGAGAGCAAACCAGCAGACAGAGGTGAAGCAGATGATATAAATTATGCAGATTTAAAAGCCACACCACAGAGAAGGTTAATATGCAAAGTCACTGTACCTGGTAAGTGGGGAAAGCTGTTCATTTGGCTCCAGAAAAGGCTGCTGAGTGACAAGGAATAAGTCACCAGCCCCGTGGCTGAGGCAATGGGATGGGTCCCATCAAGGATGATTTAGGGACTACTTTTCATGTTACACGTGTAAACTTGGCAGCAGGTGTACTTTGAGAAGAGAATGAATTTATTAGCATCAGGGAAGGAGGGCAACAAATGTGATGGCTCAAAGCCAACGAATTAAAAATAATTTGACAAAATTAATTAGGCTTATGCTCAAGTAAATGGGTGATACACTTTTTAGAAGGGAAGTATAAGGTGATACAGCAGGGGACAGAAAATAATTACAAAGCTATACTCTTAGGAGACATCTATCATGGTGGGAGCTTAAAGATGATTTTAAATGATAAATAGATATATAAGAGTAGAGAAAGTCCAGCAATAATTTCAAGAGCACATTGACTGAAACATGTGAAATGTAAAAGGTGAAAAGGAAAGTTGGTTGATGCTCATTTATTAGTATTGATTTGCATTATAGTAGCAACTTTGTATCCCAGCCAAACTCAGGATCTCATTCTGCTCGGCACTGGATCAACACACAGTAAGAGGTATTTTATAATCTAAATAGACTGGAGACAAAAAGAGATAGAAAAGAATTATAATCCCAAATGACAGGCAGAGAACTGAGGCAGAGAGATGGTAAAGCTTGAGCTTTTGGAAAATGTGACCTTTTAATTAAAAATACAGATGAAAATGAAAAATATTTAAATTTTGACACAATTCTCATGGGAAATTTTGAGCTGCAGCTAAAAACCTCAGTGTTTTGGGTAACAACAAAAAACAATGAAAATATTCCTGCATGTCTTTCCCTTTTCTGCCCTCACAAGAAAAGCTTTTTCAAAGGAAGTGGAAGAATGAATTAATTAATATGCACATTAGTTCTCCGCAAGCCAAACTTCCAATTTAAAGAAGCACTAATTTGAAAGGAAATTTTCAACCATTTTATATTGAGTGCTTTGATGTCTACCCACCAGGAGATGCACGGAGTACCTGAACACAACTCTCCTCCACGCTACTATAACCACAAGAAAATCCTTCTTAGAGACAGGGAAGAAGCTGCTTAGGAATACTTCCTTACCACAGGAGGCAGGGAGCTGTTATGGATTTTTCTCTGCCCTAGTTGCTACTTTCTAAAGCCCTGTGAACATTTAAGTTCACGGTGGCTTACTCCATGTTTAACAGTGTAAGAACTCATCCTCTCTACTCAGTGTGCCCTTAAAATGTCTGTGAGAGGAGTGAGGAGCTGTAAATTCATCCCTTGCTTTGCTGTGCACTGGTTTCTTGGGGTAGACAAGCCCACAGAACATCACAGTTATTTTAGCATTATGGGGAAATAAGACAGACACCATTAACATTTTATGAACAGTTTTGGTCCTTGAAATAAATATAAGATACTCAGCAGAGATTGAGGCAGTTAGGGCTGGAGCAACAACAAAAAAAACAAGGGTTCAAAGGTTCATGGGATGTAAGTCAAAAGGAAAGATTAGCTAGTCATAGGGGATTATCTGAGAAAAGAGGTAGATAAACTTCTGACAAAGGTGACAGATTCATGCCAATAAGTTATCTGTGCTGCTGAATAATTCAGGAGAAAGAGAGCAGGGATTGAAGCTGAGGGAAATGCTCATGCAAAAAGAGTTTCAGAACAGTTCTATATAAAAACTTTAGCTGCCCAAAGTCATCAGCAGAACTGTAAGTCAGAAAAGGATGCTACACAAAGGAAAAAGAGAGATCAAAATTTTTACCTTATAGATTTTGTAAGGAACAATTTAAAACCAGCTAGGGATTTCCTCAAAAATCAAATTTCAAATTTTCTTGTTTATTTGAGGAAAGGAACCCATAAGTCAGCACTGGATATTTCAGGCAGAACCCAGCCATTATTTCTTCTCTATTGTATCTTTGGTATTAATTATTTCATATTAATTATTTCATTGCATCCTAGTGCAATGACCTTTCCCTTCTTGCAAGCTTTTCATCAGTGTGAAAATACTGCAGGAAATATTTTGCTTCCGTTTTTCAGATACAGCATTCTATTCTGGAAAAAATATCCATCAAAAGGATACTTTTTTTATGAGGGGATATATCAAAAAGCAAAATCAGTGGAAGTGTTGGCTGAATTATTCCTTGGCCTTTCCAAGATGTTTTAGTAACATCTATCAGTGTCTGTCAAATGTTAATAATACTTCAGAGGAAACAACTTTACATTGCAGCTCCCCTTCAATAAACTTTTGACTTTCAGTGAATAGCTTATAAGTCTGAGGAACTCAGTGTGTGACAGGATGATATCTCTGGACACAGAGAAGTCCTCATTTTTAAGGATTTAGGGTATGACAAGAAAACTATGCCAAGAATAAACTGATTTCTGCTTCTTCGCTTCCCCCCCAACCCCAAACTTTAAATTTCTGGTTTTTTAAAAATACCTAGGGAAAAATGATTTAAAATTTGAAGAATTAAAATGAGCCAGAACATGTATTAGCTGAGGACCCTATTTTTGACTGTTAACACCTTCCTATTTTTATGATGTCAACACCTTCCACGAGTCATCAGAACAAGGCATTGTCCCCTTCCAGTCATAAGCATGGTTAGAATTTTCAAGGACATCAATATGCCACTTAAAGATGACAGGAAATACATTGAGGTCCACAAGTGAAGGGAACAAAACTCTCTTGGGAACAGTATCCAGTGCCTGTTTAAATATTTAAGTATCTAAAGATGCAAGCTGAGGCAGGAGGGGATTTTCAAAAGATTTCTAACAGAAAAAATACACAAAAATGGCAGCAGAAGCAGCTACTGCAGCACTGCCAGGCCTGTGCTGTACCCAGCACGTGAGGAGCAGCAATCTGCTGGCTGCGAATCCCTGTTCCAACATCCAGCACTAAGGTGACACTGGCAATGTGTTTTGGGAGAGGCAGGGGTTAGGTTGCAATGCAAGATGTAACCAGCAGTCTGTATTCTACTGCCAGCTGTTAAAACCAGGTGGAGCAGTGTTCTTTATCCCTTCCAGGACCCATCCTCCCTCCAGGGGATCTCTGCTGTCCATGGGCCATCCAGGCTCACTGCAGGGCTGAGACAATTCCATCATCCTATGGGGAGATGCTCCACCCAGGGGGAGGAGCCCAGCATTCCTACCTGGATAAAACCTGAGATCCAGAACACCAGCACAGCCTGTTTGCTCTGGATTCCCAGAGGGAGACCAGACCCATCTCAGCACCACTGGACCTTCAGAGGAAAACTACACCCTTCTACAGGATCATCTCTGCTCCAGCATAACCACATCTGTCACTGCAGGGGGACTTGACTGGGCTGCTCCCAACACCCTGAACAACAGAGTGTATTCTGACTCTGTCAGTGTTTTCTTTTTGTTTGTTTGGTTTTTTGTACTACTGCATTTTTATTTTAATTTTCCTAGTAAAGAATTGTTATTCCTATTCCCATATCTTTTCCTGAGATTCCCTTCATTCCAAAATTATAATAATTTAGAGGGAGGGGTTTACATTCTCCATTTCAAGGGAGGCTCCTGCCTTCCCTAGCAGACACCTGTCTTTCCAAAAGGCAGCAGGAAATGAGGGTCTGGTGCTTTGTACTGGGGTTTGCTGTGATTTCTCCTCAAATCTGGTCCCTTGTTACAGAGAACTAAATAATGTCCCTTCCCTCCCTGCACATGTTCCCGACAGGAAGATGTGGGGAACACTGCAAATCTTCTGTGTCAGACCTCACTCCCAGCTTAACAAAGAAATAATACATATTTACACCCACGTACTCATCCCCCTGTGTATTTAGCAGAGGAATGTGAGGGATAGCAGCACACATGGGACCAGACAAAAAATGGGAACCAAAATATATTCCTCTTCTTGTGCTGATGGTTTTGGTGCAATAAATCACCCTGAAATGGCTCTCTGTAGTCAAAATGATGTTTCATGGATCCCAGAGAAGAAGTCAAGAGCTCACCAGAGGATGATGCTATGGAATAAAAACAAAACACTGTCTCCTTGAAGAAATCTCCTGCATCTGCACGAGCATTTTCTGTCTGCTTTTCTCTGGAAAAGAGGGAACTGGCACAGCCCAAAGGATTTGGATGGCTCAAGCCCTTGGAGGATGTAATGATGTGCAAAGCTTCTTTCACACACAGACACATATCTATCAGCTGTACAGAGTGCACTAAGCCACAGCCAACCTCTGGAATTCCTATTTCACATGGCAAACAACACAGAAAAATCTCTGCTGCCCCCAAAAATGGAAAAATCAGCAGGAAAGACCAACAAGAAGTGGGGCATTATGTGTTCCACAGTGTGCTACAGCCAATTTGTGAAACAGCTTGTTTATTTTTATCATCATACCATTAACCTGGCTACAGCTGACAGGCACAATGAGGATTATTAGTTCCTTATTTTGATTTGGAAAGATGTTTGGCATTCAGTCAATAGTTTCCTATCCCATTCTCTGGATATTTCCAATTTCTATCCTCAATAAAAAAAATATGAATATGAATATACATATAGCAGAGAAGCAGATAGTTCACTCTTCATGAACAGAGAAAACTAATGCATGTTGTATTACAGTCAAAGTCTGAGCTCCTGCTGGCTGCAGGTCATTGCAATACCAGGTACATATATAATAAATCAAAAGGACAATAATTTATTCTTAGCCACAGAAGACAGCTCAAAATGGTTTCTTCACAGTTTTGAGACATTCCTAAATGAAAAATCTGCAGCAAGATTGTCCCTTCATATGCATCCTTCAGCTAAACTGAATATTAAAAAGAGCACCTGAAAAGACTGTTTCAAGCCAATGTAAAATCACATGGTGCTGTCAGTGAAGAATTCATGGCACAGCACCAAACACACGTCCCAGCTGACATGAACAGAGTAATGGAAATCTTTTGGGATCCATGTGCAGCACAAAAATGCATTAAGGGTATCATTTAGACCCCTGAGATGTACAATGACCTTGTAATTACTGGCTTCACTCTCCAGTGACTTCTCATCAGGTCTGGGACTGCTGCTTAAATTCCCAAGCCTTCTCCTTTGGCTTTAACTCTGCAGAAAATCTTATTGTGCTCAACTACTCCAGATTTTTTTTAGAAAAAATAAACACAGCTGCAGTCACAGCAAGCTGAACCTTTTTCTTCAATATTTCTCCTGCAATTCGTTTCTAAGTGATAACCAACCACACAACCATGTAAGGAAGCTCCTGGACTTTTCCATGCTTCTCCTGTGCTCTTACAGAAACCTTTCAGTCTTTTCTGTTTCAGGGGATAGATTTACCCAAGCATCAGCTCCTTGCCTGGATGTTGTCTCTAATCAAATCACATTCATAGCAGAAAACTGGGCTGGGTGCTTACAGAATTCAGATCAGAGATTGAGTGACACCAGCAAGGAATAAATGAAGCTAAAGAATTTGTGAAATTGAATCCTTTAAGGACATCTTCCTTGCTGATGTTCAGACAGAAAATATTTCTGTAATTATTTCACCAGGATTTATGATTGCAGAATTGTCTCCCAGAGCAGCCCCAGAACAACATTCCCAGATCAGCCCCTTCCACCCAGAGGCTGCACATTCATCTACAGGACACAATCTTCAGCCCAAACAAGTCACAGTGAAAGCAGAAAGATGATCCCATTTGAGTTGCATGGGTGCAAATGCTTGGTTATTAAATACTAACCAAGTATGGTTTTCCTGGGGCTTGGGTTGACTTTTGAATATTTTGTTAAATGCTAGAATTTGCTTGACTAGGGATGGAAAAATCACACAGTTGTTAACTAAAACCAGATTTCCCCAAATCCTCTATGAACCATCTCTTTTTGCTGTTACCACTTCATGCAGTATGAAAATTGCACACATATGGAGATGACTGGCTCAGTAGACTAAAACGATTTCTTACTGAATCCTTCTCCTTTTTACAAATATGCATATCCTTATTTTTCTTTCCTTTTTTAGTGGATCCTGTCTTTGGCATTTGGGGCAACAGTGAGATTATTGGGAGTCACCAGATGGTGCTATTGTACACTGTCTGTCGGGTTCAGTTCGTCTGGCTATCAAGGGAATCTCCTCAAGAAATGCAAAGCATCAGGTGTGGTGCAGTTCCTACCAAAATCTCCAGTAAACCTTCTCTCTTACCTGAACTCCCCTGATGAAGAATTATGTTCATAGGTACAAAATCTAGGGGACCTTTTAGTTTCTGTAGAAAAATAAACAAAATATCATGTGGAACCAGGTCGTCTGCATCTGCATTCCTCACGTGAGTAATGGTCAATGCTATGAACTGGCCATTTATGCCACAGTTATGAATTGCCTAAAGAAAATTCAGAGTAAGAGAGTGCTCCTGCAGAGAATGTACCTGGAGACAAATGCTCCAGTTCTCTGATGGGGAATAAAAATATTTTTGCCTGCTAGTCCAGGATGGAGATAAAGATGTGATGTTTGGATGTTTTATAATACTTGGATAGTTCTGTCAACTGAACCAGCTGCGTACATATTGTAAGAGGCCTGAAAAATGTATCAGCCTGAATGTGTTTTCATGCTGCTTGTTTCGTGGCAGAGAGGAAGGAACAAGACAACCTGTCGTCTCTAACAGCGTCTTACTCGCTGACTGAGGTTAACATATTTCTTGGTGTGGAAGAGATGGTTTGGGATGAATTCCCTACAAATTGGGAGAGCAAGGAGCTAAACTCGACTGAAATTGCTGCTGCTAAAACCCGTGAAACCACGCGAACTCAGGTAAAATCCTGCTCAGCAGTGGGTGCTGGGAGGAGCAGAGTCTCACCAGGCTCTTGTGTAACCACAGAACCGTAAAAATAAGAGGTGTGCCAAGAAAGAAAATCTGGCATAAATATGTGACAGCATTGATTGCTTTAATCAATGCCCTCAGGATGTATTAGCACTCTGCCTCCTTGCTCCTCCGTGATTAATCAATAGAAATGCAGTTTCCAGTTAGGGCAAGTGTCACCAGCAGGCACAGCCAGACCTCCGGGGCTTTTTCCTCAGTGTACAAATCCGTTTTGTCTGTTCTTGTTATGAGGTTTATGGTCTGCAAGGGTTTTGCATAAAGCAGCAGCAGCAGCAGGCAGTGCAAAGCCAGTTTGTTCGTGCTGCAGGATTGGAGGGTGCTGGGGAGGGATGGCAGCAGGAGATGGTGATTTTGGATACAGTCACATCAGCTCACACGGAGCTGGCAGGTTTCTCCACTGGAAAATTGATTCTCCAAACCCCAATATTTTAAATCTGTCCAATATTCCAGCAATATTAGGTCAGAGCTGAAGGCTTGGGTTGAAGGATTACGATATTATGCTTTGCCTCTCTTCTGTTTTTGCATCATCATCCAAGTAATGACACTGTGCAAAAGAGTTCACAATGAGATGGAGATTTTAGGGAGAAACATGCTTTATTTTCTTAACCAGTTGGAAAAAGAGGTTATGAGAAGCCAGGATTCAGCTCCATTTTCTCTTCCATTTCAGCTGAAATCCGCAAAAACCTGGATCAACTCCTATGTTAGCTGGCTGCATACCTGTACACAGACACCTACCTAAAGTTGCCTGAAAGTTATTGATCAACAGATCCCTCCCTATTCATCCTCTTTATTAAGCAGAAAATATTAGTGGTGTTTTCTTTTTCTGTGCTAGTGATCCAATATCCTGTCATGGTAGACTAAGTCTTCTAATTTATGTGCTCACATCTTTTGAATAAAGCTGAAATGTTGTCTGCAGCTCTTCTTTGCAACTGTTCTAAAATGTTGAAACAGCATTCTGTCTACATTGGAATTCTGTTTCATTATTTTCTTCCTTAACTTGATTTGTGATTAAACCCATCTCTTCTCAGCTTTCCAGGCTTAAAAGCTGTTTCTCAGGAAGTTCCTCAACAAGTACTGTTTTCTGCTTTCAGGCTGATGGCTCCCTGGCAATATTATAACTACAAGCTTTGAAATGGTGTTAGATAGATAAATAATGACATTTCCCAAAGAACATACAACCTGACTGCTTCCTTCAGAGACCAGCTTTTATCACTTTCTAGTCAACTTATTTATTTAGTAAACTCCATTAAATTTCCATATAAGTAGATATCCTGAGGACTTTTTTCTGCTGAGTTTACTCGCTCCTTTTGCATCTGTTTTGACTGCTTTGACTTGGATCTAATCATAAGTAAATTTTATTTCTTCCTATTGAAGCTTGATTGTATATGATTATCTCTTAAGACTCTTGGCATGTTTAATAACATTTGATTGCTATTACTTTATATCTCTGGCTTTCAGGGTTCAATAGACTGAAAGAGTTAATTGTTAATAATTATTATTTAATAATTGCTTCCACTGAACCAGATTTCTTCTCTCAGGTGCACCCCCTACCCACTGGTTAACAAACTCATCTGCACCCTTCACTTTGTTGTATCTTGCTTAAATACTTAAATTTTGGTCTCAAACTGAGGGCAATCAGGGAAGCGCTGATTCCAGTAGCTGAGTCAGCATTCCCAAAATCTCCCTTCCTAAAATAAAGCAGTATTTTCGTTTGTGCATTCTGGTCTGAAGTTTTATTTTAATCCCTCTTTACTTAGCAGGAAGAATTACAAAAAAAAAGATGAAAAAAGCTTAAAAACCCCAATTTTTACTTTGCCACAGACCAAAAACAGTTCACATCTCTCTGGGTGCCAGGCACAGAGCCAATGCCTTGAGCTGATGTTTTATTATGGAATGTCCTTGCAGCACTCTGGACTTGCAGGGCTCCAGGGAGGGGTGGCACAGAGGGGACAAACAGCTCACTCCCCTTGCTCCCAGAGCAGCTGGACCTCAGGAATGCTGTTCCCACATTCCACCCACCCAGGTCATTCCAGGATCTGCACTGAGACACTTTCACCAGAACTTTCTAAGAGCTCTTGTTGCCTTGGCGCTATTGAATCTCTTTGAAACCTGCTGGAAAGTGGAGAACTGGCACCTCTCAGCATCTTATTATCTTTGCTGCATCCTGAAACTGTGATGCACAGATTTCCTTAGGGCTGCAGCTGGCCAGTGTTGCTACACAGGATGTGGTCCATGGGCTTTAGGAGCTCACTTTGGCCAGTTTTTGGAACCAGACATTGATTGTTGTGAAGAATATCTGAGAAAACAGGTTTGGCTTCCCCAGATTTAAGCAGCTCTCTGAAGAAAATATTTCTTTTGTTCTCCAGATGAGGACAAAAATAGCTACTTAGAAAATATCTCTATTTCTATGGAATACTTCTAGTACTACAGAATAATTCTTATTTATCTGGATTTTCCTTTTCCTTGCTAAGATCAGTTCAGTGTCTAACACAAGAACAGCTGTACTGGCTCCATCCATCTCACCTGCATTTCCTGAGCTCACAGCATCCTGACAGGAGCACAGCCTCCCCTTGGCACAGCACAGTCCCTGCCCTGCAGCTGCACAGACCCTCTTCTTTCCCCCTGAGCATCCCCTGCACTGATGAGAGAGATGCTTGTCCAGATCAAAAAGAAAGAGAAGGGTAAAATGATGGCCACAAGCAGAGTGGGATGGGTCAGCCCACACACCTCCTGCTCTGCCATGGGGAGGGACTGCTGCCTGCACGTGCTGCCCTGAGGTGCCAACCTTTGCCACCATCGCTGCTCCTGTACAGGTACCACTGCACCAACAGCCCCCCACCTCCCTTCCCTCTGCTCTGCCCCTCTGCCTGCTCAGGAATTCTTTTGTCATCTTTTAGGAATGCATTTACCCTGGTGTCTGAGACACCCACAGCAACAGTGGCCATAAACAGATGCCTAAGGAGGAGCAGGAACAAGCCATTCTCATGATCTTTCCCCTGAGTGCTTTTCCAGCTTCCAACTATTTGCAGCTCAGGGGATTTCCTGATCTGATGTTGTTAACAGTATCATGAGGGGAAAAAAGGTATTGTGGAGCTGACTGTGGCTTCTTTGATCTACTGGCTTGTCAGTGCTGGGTTCAGCTTAAAGTTGAACGTGCCCAAAGCTGCTCTAATAAATGCCAGTGGATTGCAGCTCCCAGGGGACCAAAGATCTGCTGCATGGCAGGCATGAGACTGTGCAGCACTAGTCTTTTACCAAGCATGGCCAGTAGGATTTATTTGATTTACCAAAGTCCTATTTTGACTCAAAATAGGAAAAATATAGGGAATTTAGTGTGTGGATGTGGGTGATTCTCACAGCATTCCATCGCTCCTTCATTCCTGATTAAAGGAAAGCAAATTTCCTGACAAGGGACCTCAGAACAAGGGTTAAGTGATGCCTCAGAGCCCCAGAGTGACCCACTGCAAACTGTTTGCTCCTCCTCTGAAAGGCCCAGTCAGCAAAAAGCAGGTAATTTTATGGTCACAAGCTGACCAAGGCAAGGTAATACAAGAATATTTTGTTCTAGTGTTAGAAAGTCCAGTTCCATCAGTTCAAAAGGAACTGTTTGTTTCATATTGAGGCTAAGCCTAGTAAAACATCCTAGATTGCCTCTTTCGTGGAGTACTGCACACATTAAAAGCTAAACCCAAGAGAGAGATTACAGATGAGCATGAGGCAAGGTAACCTTCTAGCATCCCAAGGGAGACAGCAAAAGGAACAGGTTTTTTCCTCATATTTACAAAGGCTTAATGAATTTTACATAAGCAAGATACAAAATTGAAGACAAACAGTGAAATACAAAGAGATCTCGAGATACATGATGAACCAAGAATTCATGCATAATATACAGTATTTCAAAGGCATGTAAAAAAGCAGTGTAAGAATCAGGTGGTGTTGGTGTATACAGAGTGATTTGTTTGAGAAAGATTCCTCCTTAAGGAGCCAAAACTTGAAGATGCATCAAGCCCAATGCATCTTCTGGATGCAGGAGGGCAGAAAGAATCCCCTGATGCAGGTTGAGTGCTACTTTTTATCCAATTTGATTATCCTGATTAAAATTCCAGGTTATTTTCAGACCTAAAAAACCCCAAACAAAACAGCTTTCTGGTTATTAAAAGAACATTCAATTTTCAAATGTTAATTTTTCCAGCCCTGCATCACAAGGACATTTTTTTCTTAAGTCGTGTCTAGATCTGCAAAGACAAATTTACTCTAAGGCTACACAATATCAGAGAGCTTTGTCATAAATGGTTTGATAGGTATAGAAAATTCCATGAGAAAGGGACACCCAGAAAATTTCCCAATGCAATTCCTACTTTTCAAGACTGAGAAAATTTACCATTGAAGAGAATATCATTGTTCTGAGTTGGCAAATCTACCAATGATAAGGGGATGTATCCTAAAATCAATTTTTGAAGCCAAAGATGTAAGACTAATCAGTTTATTTCCATGCTTAACAGGTGCTGATACCAGAGGGAAAACACTAAATAGCTTATGACACCCTTGAGAAACATGTAAGATATTTATCTGCCTAAAAGCCATGACTGTTGCATAGAGAAAAGGTTGTGAATGTTAATGGGGAAGAAGGAGTTGAAGGATGGAGGGTGAAATCTTGATGCTGTTGCAATCGATGGCAATTTGGGTTCAGTGGGACAAGGATATCCCTGAGCTCACCCTTAGCCTGGCCCTGTTACAGAGCTGGGGCTGCCCAGCCTGTTCTCCACAGTCAGGCTGTAAAATCAGGGAATTACAGAATGCTGGGACTCCTTCCCCTAGACCAGGTAGCTCAGATGTGCCTTTTCACTTTCTGAGGGAGGTTTTGCTCAGGTCTTTTCCTGCAGCCTCCTGCTGGGGCAGCCCTCTGGTACCCGACCCGGTTTCCAACCCAACACCATGCAGTTGTTCCCTTGCCCAGGGCAAATACTGATTCTGATGGAGGGGCTTTGCAAACATATTTTTGTGATAATGGCATGTGAAATACAGAGCTGCACTGGCCAGGACAAAAAAAAAAAAAAAAAGCAGCTGAAAATGGCATGAAAGAGAGCAGTGCCCCACTCTCTTAACACCTCCAGTGCAAGCAGCTATACCCAAAGTCAGGAGGTTTAACAGCTCTGGGCTGATGTGTCAGCTCAAGCCCTGTGCACAGAGATATTCAAAGACTGACACATTCTCCCTCTCTCTCTCTCTCAACTATTTTATTCCCCCTAAAATATACTTATGTATCTGCTGTTCCTCTGTGAAAAGATGAAAGATTAAGCTGGCTTGTGGCTGGGTAAGAATGGTGAGATGTTCTACCCATAAGTAAGCTGCACATTCATGGTAGAATATTTTAAATGACCCTTATATCATAAGAAGGGATTTTTAAAACAAATCCAGAACTGTGAGATTTAAGAGCATATCTCCCACATTTGAATTTTCTAGCTGATATTTGGTTGGGCTTTAGAAACTGTCACACAATAAAGCCATTAAAATTCTATGGTTAATTTATTCCTGCAGTATTAACTTTCCCATTACTCATGATGAATATCTTCAGTTTGGATATGTCTTAGAAGAACTTCTGACAGTGATAACTTGCTTTTTCTCCCATTTCCTGTGGAAATGTTATTTTTTTTAATGTATAAAAGAGTAACTTTTCTAATAAACTTGCATAGTGAATTTTAAATAATGACTTTGAGTTAGTACAGTTGCTACCAAAATAGGGAATGATAAGGTCTTTTGTGCATTTGTTTGGTTAATTATTCTGATTTGTATTTCTGGGCCGAATTCAATATTACTGAGCCTTGGAAAATAGAGACCCCATTGCCAAAACAAATTTTCTCACTCCTATATCCATTCATGTCCTAGACAATAGGTGAGGTCAGAAGGGAAACAAGGAGTCATTCCCGTAATAATGGCAAACAACTAATGAGCTGCCATGCATCATATTCTCCTTGCACGAAGCTGTAATTGCTTCCAGAACACCTGTATTCAGGCCAGATACAATCGCGTAGGAGGGAGGGCAAAGGAGCAGTGGTGTTAAAACAAGGAGGGAGAGGCACATGTGGGGAATGGGAACAGACAGCCCAGCCAAGGAAGGGATGCTGAACTAAGCCGTGGTTCAGTCTGGGTTTTGCATAATGACAGAGGAAGGTCCCGGGTCTCCCAGGAAGGCCACAGGTTCTTTCAGTACACAAAAGGGACAGTGCCTGAGGCATTTAACAATTTACAGCTCTGGGTCTGACCACCTTTATGATCTTAATTAGGTCCCTTTGTGTCGTGTGCCCCAGTTTTCCTTCTGGAATGCTGCAAGAATATTTTTCTATCCCTCTATGCTTTGGGGAGGACACCTATGCTGACGGCCTATGAGATCATAGAATCACAGAATTAACTAGTTCGGAAAAGATTTTTGAGGTTATCAAGTCCAACCTATGACCTAAAACCAACTTATCAACTAAACAATGGCACTAAGTGCCACATACAGTCTCTTTTGAAACACCTCCAGGGAGAGTGACTTCACCACCTCCCTGGGCAGCCCCTTCTAACACCTTTGGATTACTGCAAACAGGGTAAATAAAGAGGCAGAATTCAACAACCTGCCCGTGGATAGGGGTGTAGGATTACAAGTGGCTGAGTTACTGCAGACTGTCACTAAACCGTGGTACCTGGGAGGTTTGCAGTTGGGGCAAGCTCACAGGACAAGCTGAATTGCTGTGATTCTGCTGAAAGGGACAAGTTCATAACAGACATAGGATAACACCTGCACTGCTCCAGGAAACTCTTAGGTGCTGGAAGTCAGCTGAGGAGCAAGAGCTTCTTCCACAAAGGGGCCCAGAGGGAGAAAGGAAATAAAACCAAACCTTTTTCCATGAAGAAGATGCTGTGGAGAACCGAACCCACCACATAGCTAAGGCTCATCTCCCTCCTTCCCCATCTTGGTTCAGATGAAGGTAGAATTAAGGAACAGCTTGCTTCTGGTTCAAGAAAGGATTAGAAATTCAGCTGTACAGTACTGCAAATTGTTACTCTAGAATGATTTACAGTAGCTCAGTCTTAGAAGTTCAAGATATATTTTGTTTATGCTTAAAGGGCTCAGGGATCCAAAAACATGCAAAACCCAAACAATAATATTGTTTTATAATATGGTTTTATTCTTTTAAGAACTGAAAAACTGGATCCTGTGCTCACAAGAACAGGGATTTCTTTGATGATGATGATGATTATTATTATTTGTACAGAAAGGGGTGTGATGGTCTCTTAAGGACTTTTCTAAAATGTAGAATTCCTGTTTGACTAACCATTTTTAGTCCTGTTCTGACAATGGAACACACCCTATTTCTTTCCACTGAAGTATTAATTTGTCTAGTTGCCTGTGACTTGCCTTTTAGCAAGTATGAAAACAAAACCCTTTTACTATCCAAGAGCTTGGGCTGGGATGTAGGGAAACAGCAGACAAAGCATTCAGAAGTCCCACAGGTTTCAGAGAAAGCTGAACTAATGCCAAACTTTCTGTTGCCAGTAAGTCCTTCATGTTAGAAAGACTTGTAGGAGTTTGGGGTATTATAGACGCCCTGGGCTGGGTACGTAATGCAAAGATGTGGGCTCAAATTCAAACTGCAATCCCCCTTTTTCTGGTGTTCTTGTGAACCTTTCCCAAAGAAACCTCAGCTGCACTAAGACTGGAAATCTGTACCCAAACCTATTTTGATGGACCTGCCAAGCAGAAAACCAGAGTACCTGGAAATGCATTCCTCAACTCTCACTAAATCAGCTCTGCTGCAGACTTCTGAATATCTATCCTCCAGAATAAAACATTATTGCAGCCAGTGGCTTCACTTATTCCTGCTGGAGAACCTCAGGCAGGAAGATGGGATTTCACTCCTCTATGGATTCCAGCTCAATCCAGGTGCATTTACTACAATTTCTTATCCTACTGTCACACACGCAGTTGTTGCCCAGGGTTAACACCTTTTTCCAGGCTTAAAGAAAATGCAACATGGTGAAGCAGCCAGGCATGCAGATTGCCAGTACTATGGCAGGGGAAATTAGTCCCTCTCTCTCACATCCAGATTTCTCATGTGACCCACTTTAATGGGAAATTAAACTTCCCTTGTTCTGATAGATTCATAGCAGCTGATCCTCAGCTTTTGCAAAATAGGGCAAATCTTCTGAAGGTCAAAAGGCATTTCTGGCAGCATGCAGTCACTCCTTCATCTGCTAATGGGTCTATCTCTGAAAACTCCTTGTGTGTTGCAGGCAATTACTACTGTTCACATTAGCCTCAGCTCAGCATTGGCCCCTGTGGCCAGATAATGTCATGGAGAGGGACTGAGCTGATGTGTCAAGTTGCTCCACATTTTATAAATGGAAAAGATGGCATTTTGTGTCTAAAGACTACAGACCATATTACACCCATCAGTTAACATGGTTTTGAGTAAGAAAAGGTCTTGGCAGGAGCTTTCTTTGTCACAAACCAAGACCCTCTCAGTCACTGCTGCTCAAGCTTACTACACATTTTACGTTGGCAGCAAAGACAAGCACAGCTCACTGCAAAAGGGGAGTTCTGGACCCTCTCATTAATTATGCTTTAAACCTGAGGCTGTTATTTCTATTACTGTTGCTCCATGGCACCTCAGCTTTATTTCATTTCAAAGTTGCCTCAAGCTGGGGTTTAGAGAGAGACCACCCTCCATCCCCAGCAGCCTTGCCTCCTGGCCAGCTCCTCAGTAAAGTTTTGTAGAGTTTGAACCTCCTCCTGTTACCTAAAGCTGAGATAGAGGTCCCAACTGTTAATTTCTAATTAATAGCCTACCAGCTCTTTATTAATGAGCTAATTAGCAGAGAAGACTCTGCTCCTAACCCCAGAAGACACAGCTGGGCTGGGGGGTCCACCTCAAGGAGTCAAGCCCTTCTCCAGGCCCCCATTGCAGCAGATGCCCACCTCTCTGCTGGGGTCCCCAGTGAACCCCATGACCCCATAGCAGCACCCAGGGCTGTGGTGAGCTGGAATTCTCCTCAGGGGAGCAGTGTCCCAAGGCCATTTCCCAGAGTGGCCGGGCCCTGTGGGTGAGCACTGCCCGTGGGCACAGCTGCCCTCACGCTTGGGCACCATGTTGGGCCAGGGCTTGGCAGCGGCCTGTGGAGGGTTAGCTCCTCCAGGAATGGCTTATTAGCCCTCCAGGAATGGTTAATTACCACTGTAGGAATGGTTATCACCCCTCCAGGAATCAATAGTTGCCCTTTTAGGGGATAAGTAAGAGCAGCAGTGAGTAGAGGTCAAAGCAAGAGGGATGGGCTGCAGCAAGAGGAAGAAGCTCTGTGGAACTAGAGGTAAAAGGTTGGTGAATTGTTTTAGTTTTTTAAAAATAATTTTCTCTTTAATCGTTGCTGGAGCATCTTGGCTGTTTCTGGAGGTAAAGGGTTGTGATATGTGGCTTCTTTTGGCTGGGAGAGCCCCTTGGAGAGGCAGGTCCTGCCCTGTGCCAGGTCGTGGTGCCCAGCCCCTCAGGATGGGGAGGGGTGCCATGGCTGCAGGGATGGCCACCCTCCTGCAGGACCATTGGGAACACCCCAAACTCCTCACCCCCTCTCTGCCCCTGTCCTGGGATGGCCCCATAATCATGTTGTGCCTTGTACAGAAAACAACTGCTCCTGTTGGCTCAAATCTCACATTGCATTATCCTGCAGTGAATCATCTACCCCATGACTTGACTTCTATATTTTTTTAATGAGTCCCTTTCCTGTAAAACAGGATGCAGATATGCCTTTGTTTCTTTCAGTCACCACCTACTTCTGGTTGGTCTGGTAACTCACTCATCTGTTTGGCCCATGTTGGTGGGATTAAGAATGTCCAGATCCCAGTGCCCCCATACAAAGGCTATGCACTCTGTGGAACGGCTGGGGCTGTGTTCTGTGGGATATGCCCTATAAACCCCACCCAGCCTGGCTTATCAATTCCTAAGTGCTCCTCTTGAGGCTGGGAACTACACTTGGTGGCAAACTGGCTCCTTGAAAGAGAAATGGGAGGTGGGCAGTTATATATTTCTAGTCGTAAAGGGCTCTAAGGTTTTTCTTTTTTACCCTGCTAAGCTGGCTTTCTGCCTTTAAAAAAAAAAAAAAGGATGAAAAAGAAAGCAACCTACCTACATTTTTTTTCTTTTTATGTCTAAGTAGTGAACCTTTTGTGGTTATGTAGAGTGTTATTATTGCTACTGGTAGTTGCTGCTGGGGTTTGTTTGGATTCTATTCCAACTCGAGAATTAATTTAAACTCACATGTAATTGAGGTACTGAAACAGAATTATTGCTGCTTGTAAGGGTTTAGACTTGGAAGGGCAGTGTTTTCCCTCAGTTTTGGCCCAGTGGGTATGTAAAGGAAGATGTAAGCTCAAGCAGTAGAACTAGCAGTGGTTGCATCAAACAACATTATTCACAGCTGGAAGCTCCTGCTGATGCTGGGGAGCTCAAAGTGGTTGGCAGCTCCTTTATCCTTCCATATCTGTCTGCCTCCTTTCCCTCCCCACGTTTCTTCTCATCTCCACCAGCACAGCAGCCACCCATGGTGGGGCAGAGCAGAAAGTGATGGCAGCTGGTTCTGCTGGATGAGCAAGTGAGGGGAAAAAAACATCACTGATGAGAGCTGAGGAGACTTTTGATCCTTCTAAAAATGGGGGAAGGGTACTGCTAAGTAAGCCTGGTGACTGCCAAGAGACAACTCTAAAAAGGACTGGAGCGTTGTGGTACTGGGGAGTGGCAAGAGAGGTGGAGCTGGAAATGCACTCAGGGGAATTAATTCCTAATCTTTGGTGCATCTGCCTGTGTAGCTTGCTGGGCTGCAAAATAACCAATCCAGAGAAAGCAGGTCCTTGAGACATCAGGTCCCCTCTTTCAAACAGGAAAACTTTTTCTAATTGAAGGACATGCACCTTCAAAACTCTGTCCTAGATTCCAGTTTGTTGAATTAAAAGCCAATTCTGCCATTACCCGAGCAGTTAATAAAATCTATTGCCTTATGATGCATTTTTTTCTGCAGGCTAGAATGGATCTGTCTTTATTGTGATTTGTGAGATTGAGGGGAAAACATAAAATATAACCTATGTTTCTACTGTGCTGAAAAATTTCACTGTGATCTTCTTCTAAGGCTTGGAAGTAACCAAAACTGCAGAGGTCATTATTTTGATTATTGAAAATAAGTTTACCTTATTAACATTTTAATAAAGAGAATCTCTTTGCAGTGATGCTCAGAGTTGATTTTATTTCTCTCTGTGCAATTCCCTTCTCTAAAAGGGAAAATACTATTGAGACCTGTAAAGCATGATGTTAGACTGAAACTAAACACAGAAATACAGCAAAGCAAAATGCTTTCTAAAGGTGCTGTGTTTGTAGAGGTGCTTGCCCAATATGTGTGATGCAAAATGGGGATGCTTTGTGAAGAAATCATCCTTGTAAAGCCATTGGTTCTGGTCATCAGACTCTATCCAATGCTTTAGTGATGATGCTGCTGATCTATTTGGGAAGTTGGCTGGCTCTCAAGGCAGAGTCTCTTCTCAAAGGCTGTTTCACAGTGAAAATATGCTCAGTGCAGCCGAGTGCATGAATGAAAAAGCCTCTGGTACCTTCTAGTCTGGCAAAATGCAGCACAAAACTCAACTTACTCTGTCTTTTCTGCTGTCCCAGGTAAGAAATGTGTGGTTTTTTCCTTGCTTTCTTTCATCTTTCTGCTTTTGTGCGTTTGGATTTGAAAGTATTTGTAATTCAGCTCTGATTTCTGAGTAATTATACATTGCTCGAATTACTGTTTAAAGATGCAGGATCTCTGCTCTAAGCCAGTTGCTAGGAATGTAGGATCTCATAGTTCCCTGATTTACAATTACAACCAATTTGCCGTGTGATATATAGCATTTTTTTGTTTCCCTTCAGGAAGGGTGGTGGGGGGAATCTTTCAAGTGTCTCGGCTGCAGCTGCAGCGGCAATATTTTCTGTCATATCAAATGCTGCAACTTTGATTTGCCTCTTTCCTCTGTGGCTTGTGCTGGGTAGTAGGTTTATAGGTTGTTACAGGCAGCTCACGTTATTTATTGCTTTTCTTTTTTAAATGAAGGGATTGGAAGGGGGAATATGGAGGAAAAATAAAATCAGACCTTGCAAAAAGCTCCCTTCCCGGTACTCTCCCGATAGATGTGTAATACTCCGTTAGTGACTTGCTATGTAGTCTTTCTCTTATTAAATGTAATAGATCCCCCTCTGCCAGAAAGCAGAGGCAAAACCAGCCAGCCTTAAAAACACGGAGCTGCTGAAGCCCCGCTGCTGCTGCCTGTCAAAGCACGGGGACTCGCTGGGCTTTCACTTCTCAGCACCTCCCGGTCACTCTCTTTTCCTCTGGCTGCTGTTTCAGGGCTCACTTTTGGGCAGCTCAGAGCAGGTTTGGAAACCCTTTGTTGTCGGCCAGCTTAAGGGCATTCTCCCTCCTTTTTTCTTAGGGGATCTGTAAACTTACATTTCGTGACAGCGGGCTGAGATCCTCCGCACTGAGCAGGGACGAAAGTTAATTCCTTTTTGACTTGCGATCGAGTGGTTTTGTTAACCCTTAGAGGGCTGGCGGGGTTTAGTGTCAAACAAGTGCTCGGGACGCTGAGCTGGAGCCCCCGTGTCGGTGTGACTGCAATCTCCAGCAGGCATTTCGGTCTGCTAATCCCGAACAGGGCACTGAGGAGAAAAACGGAGAGGGATCACCATTGGGAGAGCTTTATTGCTGAGAGCAGCTCCCCAGCGTGAGGAGGAGGCAGCAGGGTGATCCACATGCTGTGCAGCAAGGTTAGGACGTTCAGGTCCTGGTTTCACCTGGTCAGGAGTCACTGCAGGGACGTGGGTGGCTGGAGCTGTGGGACAGCAGGAGCCTCTGTGGCTGGGGATTGGGGGTGAGCAAGCACAAAGGCATTTGGGTGGGTTCGGGATGACAACCCTGCTCCGGGCAGTGGAACAAATGAGAGTGGCTGCCTCGGGCCATGGGTTTGGTGCCGAGCAGCGTGTGCTGGTGGCACATGGAGAGTTCCTGGCAGGGTCACTCTGCCAGCCAGGGCTGGGGCTCCCTGGCAGTGTCCGGGGGCAGCCTGTGGCTCTCCGGGACTGGCTCAGCACAGTGGCCAAGCTGCTGCTCAGGGAAGGCTGAGCACTGTCCCGTGGGCTGGGGAAACCCAGAGGGCTCCTGGAGACGAGAAGCTGTCACCAGGGGACAAGAACCTGTCACCAGTGGGCTGAGATCCAGCCTGGGCTGGCAGTGGGAGGCAATGCTCAGGGAGCAGAGGGTCTGGGGGAGAGGGCACAGCCAGTCGAAAGGCAACCTGTGGAGTGGATGTACTGAACTGGTGCTCTCTCATCTTGGCTTTGAGATCTCCCATCTGCTTTGCTTGGCTTTGTCCCTGCTTTCAGTCTTTTTTTTTTTTTTTTTTTTTTTTTTGGTACAGCTTCTCTAACACACCACTGAATTAATCAGCTTGAGTTTCGATCTTCTTTATTGGTTGTTTGTAGGAAAGCAATATGTATGAGGTACAAGAGGATGGACTTCTAGAGCCTATTAAACATAGCTGGCGTTTTTTAAATATTAATGATTATTTAAAATCTGACAAGGTGCAGGCACCTGATTCTGAAGACACCTGTGCACTTTATTGATAACTTTCGTGATACTTCAGAGTTTCTTCCCAGGCTGGGCTGAGTTCTGCTGTACTGCAGGGCTGAGCTTGTGGTGCTTAAGTGCTCAAATTGCACTCCACCTTCTTTATCAGCATGTACAGCTCTATCTTGACATGTCCCTCTCCACCATGTGAGCTAATGCATCTCCAAGTTTACTTTCTAGATCGTGTCTACGAGTTAATGAATTGGGGAATGAAGCAGACTGTCATATGAAAGTGTACATAGTTCTGATTTCAGGTCTAGGTTGTTGAGTATTGGCAGGTTAAAGTATGAATTGGAGTGGGTGCCATGCTATGGAAAGAAATGGGATTTACTGAAACACTGTTTGGCTTTCCTCTTTGACACCCCACATGTACAGCTTTCATGTGACAGGAAAAGTAAACAGAAGAATGTGAGAAACAACATATTAAACAAATTCAGCCATCTGCTTATGTAGTGGTTGTAACACATTTGGGCCTCTTTTTCTGCAAGTTTTCTTTTTTTCTCCCTTAGGAGTAGCAAGAATGTCTCATATAATGCAATGCTAGTGGAACCAGAAAGGACCAAGTCTGAAAGAATTCTTTCTAAGAAGGAGCAATCTAGTCATCTTTCTGTGGAAGCAGAAGATAGTGATAACTTAGTTTCAAACTAATAATAGCAAAGTTTACAGTGTACAGAAAAAAAGTTTGAAGAAATTCTTTTATCTCAATAGGAATATGAACTGCAGAAGGTTTATTTTTAATGAAAAGACCATTTCTAAAATTAGTAGCTTGGGGTTTGTGTTTTCTTGGTCTGCCTCTAACTCAACTGCATTTTTAAAGTACAAAAAATTTGCCTTTTGAGGCATTAAAGGGATGAAAATGAAGAATCACTTTTTCATATCAAAGCAGCCGATTAAGTATGTATGCAAAAACTGTGGTAAACAGGTGGGAAATAAATTAATTTTTCCATTTGCAAAGATTTAGTCTTCACTACTACCAACTGTTCTGTTTTCACCAAGAAGAAAACTGAGCATTAGCTGGAATAAATGAGAAAGATGTTTCAAGTAATCCTTTAATTCAGACTCACATTTAAAACTCCAAAGCATAACTATAATATACAGCTTTATTGATCTGAAGATGACAATAAAAACTAAATGTACTCTGGTAGCTTATGCAGTTCACTATGCAGGGTACAGTAAATGCATACTTTGATCTGATAGATTTAAAAATCTGCATGTTTTACATTTTCCCCAAAGGATATTTTCTAAAACCTATATACAAAATATTTAAGACAAAAGTTGTTCACAGTCTTCCTTTTCTATGTTATGTGTTTCATGCAGAGAGGACTCAAAATTTGTAAGTAAGGCTTACAAAGTGAGGGAAAAACACCATATTTTTTGATAATTTTAACAATAACTGTCATGTTTCACTGGGTTGCAACTAAGTAAATTGGAAAAATGTGTAGATTTTACAAGCTTTTCATTAGAGTAAACAGAGAAACCTAGTCCTCAAACTCTTTCCTCTAATGCAGAGCCCACACTGCTGCATTCTTAAGCTTTTATTTGTTCAAATTTCTCCAGAAGAGGGCTCCATGCACAGCTTGAAAGGCAGCACCCAGGTATTGAAAGCAAAAGAAATTTAACAGCTTCAGGAAAAAAGACAAGTCTTGCTCACACAAGTGTGGTGATAAAACATTGCAGGTTATGCTCAAATTCTGACCAAGTACCTCCCTGTTCTATCATGTTGCTTTAGGTCTTATTGTTTGGGAGTTCAACAGAAGTCCTGTGGTTCTTGCGCTACATCAGAGTTGTAAAAATGCTTTAAAAATGTTAGAGAAACTCAATTGTCAATTAATCTGTATAATTATTTCTACTGGTGAGCACTTTGTGAGCAGGCTGACACTTGCTCCCCACAGTTTCAGGCCACTGGTTTTGGCTATGCAGTCAAAAAACATCTTCCAGTTGCATATCTCATTCACAAGATGGTGTCTCCCAAACCACAGAGCCATTCCAGCAGTTGTGCTGTCCTATTTCTCAAATATTACCTTGGAGGGAAGGTTGGTGCTAGTGAATTAGGATGGCTTTTGGCTACAGCTCTAACCTCTAAAAATATCCTTACAGGACCTGACCACAGTCCTTACTGCTAAGCAAAGGGGGTTTGTTATAGTAGACAAGTGAAAACATGAAAATGCTTCTGCAGTTATGGCAATTAAGCCCCACTTTGTGTAACCCCTGAGACTGAATCCTTCAAACTAAGATGTAGCTTAGATTGAAGGATTGTTGGGACCTGCTTTTTGTTTCTGAGGATCAAAACCTCGAAAAGGTTTTCTTACACGTGTAATGTTTGTGCTGTGATCCACTGGGAGTTACTGACTTGGTTTTTAGTGACTTGGCATCTAAGAAATTAATATTCCTAAAAGCTGTGTCAATAGATCAGTGCAACAGGGACTTTGAGAACCACGTAGATGGCAACTGTGGTGCCCCTTCAAGGAGTTGTGAAGTTCTGCCTTCCTTTTCTTCCTGTTTGCTGCAAGATAAGCAGGCTCTTCCCATTTCATTAATATGTAAAAGCAAGCCAGATAAAAGAGCTCTCAGTGTTCCACTCTTCCTGCATCACTGCTGGAGTTGCATCTCTAATCTTCAGCTGCTGGGTTGCACCAGTGTGCTGTGTGTCAGGGTTTTGGCCTCAGGTTTCAGAGTTCCTAAGACAGCATAAACCTTTCTGGAGGATGGGGGCTTCATTTAGGACTTTGAGTACAAAGGTCAGGTTAGCAGGTTTTTTATTGTTTCATGGAGAGTTACAGGTGCAAAAGTCACTGTTTTGATGTATATCACTGGTATTCCAGCCTCTGTGTCCTGGGGGCATCAGGCTCAGCTTTGCCAGCTGGGAAAGGGAGGGGATTGTCCTGCTCTGCTTTCCACTGGGGTGGCCTCACCTAGAGTGCTGAGGGCACTTTTGGTGATCACAATATAACGAAGATATTAAACTATTAGGCAGTGTCCAAAGCAGGGCAAAGAAGATGGTGGAGGGCCTTGAGGGGAAGGCTTGAACACTTGACTTCTTCAGCCTGGAGAAAAGCAACTGAGGGGAGACCTCATTGCAGTCACAACTTCCTTGTGATGAAAAGGAGGAGCAGACACTGGTCTCTGCTCTGTGTGACCAGTGACAGGACCCCAGGGAATGGCCTGAAGTTGTGTCATGGAAGGTTTACATTTGATACTAGGAAAGGTTTTTCACTCAGAGGGTGAAATAGGTTCCCCAGGGCAGTGGTTGCACCACTGAGCCTGAGAGAGCTCAAGAAGAGTTTGTACAATGCTCTGGGGCACATGGGGTGACTCTGGAGGATGGTCCTGTGCAGGGCCAGGAGTTGGACTCGATGATCCTTGTGAGTCCCTTCCAATGCCACATATTCTGTGATTCTAACTAGAGGTTCATCTGTGCAGGCAAAAAAGACAAATCTACAATGTCCACTGGGGAGGAGAAACAGAATGAGAGGCATTTATCATCCTTAGGAGACTAAGTGGGCTATTGCATTTCCCAGTTAACTCTGGATGATATTACTGGGTCCTTGATCATGGCCATATGGTTGCACTGTGCCCTGCCCTAATCACCAGATGGATGGGACCAGCCCAGATGGGAGGCTGTGTTTTTCTGTCACTTCACGTGTCCTGCAGCTAACACAATGTTAGTGTACACAAATCAGGAGGATATTAAATGCCAGAGAGGAGAGAAAAATAAGGCTTGCTTTATTAGCCACTGTTTCAATCTTCAGAGGTCTTGGAAATTTGCCCACTACTGCTTTTAAATTTTTTTGTTTGTGCGTGATGTGGACTGTATTCTCTGTCAAATGCAAGAATCAAATTCTTTGAAAGCCTTACTGTTTCAAACAAAGGGAACTCATTCTGCTCGTATCTTATCCAATATTCTACTGTTTTGCACCATTAATTTTCTTGGCTAGAGGAAAAAGAGACGGATTTTAAGATTTGGTTCAATGGAGCTGGTTAAAACAGTTCTATGAGCAGACTAAAATAAATATGAGGTATTAAGAGTGGGGTGAATCTTTTCAACACACAGCAGTTTTCAGTATCTCTAACCACTTGGAAAAGCTGATTAAGGTGTTTAAATAAATTCTGATATCTATGAATGTCCATGTATGGATGTCTAATTTGGTATCTTTATGGCCCCTGTTCTTAGAACTGAACATCCACCTTCAAGCTTTTGGAATGTCTCAAAATTGAACATCCATACACAGCTCCCTGAAATGAAGAAGATTTTATTACCTAGGATTCCTTAGGCTCCATTTGATAAAGGTTCTACTCCCAAAACTATAATTTAAATAAATAAAAAAACCCTAGCAAACCCCTAATAACAGCTATCTATTTCGGTCTAAATTATTTCATTCTCACTCTGAACAACTAATGATTAATTCCTTATTAGTAATGGCAATGTATATATTTCTAAAAGTTAATATTTAATTCCCAAGGACTTTGCAGCCTGGTATGTAATGAAGAGCAAATAATTCTTGTGTGTATGGAGGCTGTGTTAACAGCATAGACAGCAAGAGGGTTAATAAAAGTTTGCAGATGTTTTAGGATGTTGAGTAATCACAGCAGATGGACCTTGTGGAACTTATGTGTAGCAAGGACTCGAAATGCTGCAGACCTGAGGTTCTAGGCCATTAAGATGTCACAGACTGTTAATATGGCTCTACACAAAGAAATATTTATCCACACAACTGGGATTTAGGATAGAAGATGCTCACTTTCCAATGTGTGTACCTGTAAGTTCAGGTTACCCCAGCTGTTATTATTTATGTGCTGAAGGCAGCTGTTTGTTACCCCTCTCCCTTTCCCTGGGTGGGGGGTGAGAGCTCCTTTCCTGCTCCAAGGCCAGGGTGACAAACTTGGCTGCACACAGAGCTGAGGGAGTCCTGATTCTCTGCATTGGTGGCTGGCTGCCACACGGGCAGGAGCACAGCTGTGGCACACGGAGAAAGAGCATGGATAACTGCTTATATTCAAATCTGTCCATGAAAGTGTTGACACACTGAGTTTTGTTCAAACTGCTACGGAGCAAAAAACCCCAAACATGTTACAAAGCACTTATCATGCTGATAATTGGCTCATCTACTTTATAGACACTCAATCTCTTTCTTTTCATCTTCTTGGCATAACTTGGAATTGGGCCTCTGTGCAAGTTGTCAGTAAAGAGTCCTGGAGTCAAATGCAGGGGATTTTGAACCCATGAGTGTAAAACAAAAGCTGGCAGTTGTCTGTGAGGTCACTGTATAAAGAGAGAGATCTCAGCTGCCTGAAATAGGAGTATGATCCACAGCTTGTAGAGACAGCATATAAGGATAGAAGCAGGGGAGTATCATGTAAAGCTTCCCCTTCCTTAGCCTGTTGTAATGTTCTTGTGTCTAATTACATTTTCAGCAGTTGGGAACTGCTTGGGAGCAGAAAAAACCCCAGAAATGGTGTCCTCAGGATCTTGCATTTTCCCATAGACAAACTTTATTGCTTTGAGTTCCTCTGCTGCCAAATAAGGTGTATTTATACGCTTCTCTGGAGACAGCCCAGTGCTGTCCCTGAGGAACCATGTTTTATCAGACAACAAACAGCAATAACAAAATGTGAGAACTGAACATAGCACTGCTCTGGAGTTGACAAAGCAGGAAATCCAGAGCATCTGGTACTTTGCTCCCTGAGTGAAAGGAGATGGAATTAGGCATTAGAATTGGATGGGCATTTCCTTCCCTATTAAACCCATTGTTTCAGAGCTCTGTCAGAGGAAGCTGAGCAACTCCAACTGCTCTCTGCAGCAAGAATGGATATCTCAGCTGTGGGTTTGAGTTGATCTCTACAGTTAAATAACCAGCTAATTTAAAAGGTGTTCAGCTTGACCTTCTGCTAAGGTAACTGGTCTTGCAAGTCCTGGGTATTATCCAGGTGAAATGTAAAATGAAATACCTGTGGTTAAAGATAAAAGAGAGTGATATCAAAATAGAACAATACATAAAAATCCGTTTTGATTTCTGGGCATGTGTATTTGCTTGCTACCTGAAGGTTGTATTTTGTGCCAGGCAAAGTGAATTTATTTTTCTCTAAAATGTTTGTTTTCATCATTCATGATCAGATTGAACTAACTGGACTCTGAACTCCATAAATCTTGATTTATGGATATCGATATTCCTGTCAATTCACTGATACACAGCTCTGACCTGAACACTAAACTAGTCAGGTGCATGTTTGATCATCTTTCCCTAATAATGGATCATAAAATGGTCTGAGTTGGAAGGGACCTTATAAGGATTATCTCATTCCAACCCTTTTGCCATGAACAGGGACACCTTCCACTAGACCAGGTTGCTCCAAGCCCTGTCCATCCTGGCCTTGAACACTCTCAATCCATTCTCTGTCTTGCACTTGGGCTTCTGGAGCTGATTCTGTGTGGAATGTGGCAATATCACTGCAAGAGTCATTATTTGGTGGAACAAAGCTGTAGGGATGGTCAGGAAAGCCTGGAGTAATGAGAAGCACAACTTCTTGCTCCCACATTCCCTGCTTCTTGGGAATGGATAAGCCTCTGATATCTAGTTTTGAAATAATTGTTTTCTTCTAATGTTTTTAAACTAGAATGTCTCATTTAAAAATAATAAACGAGAATGTAATCTCGAGTGTTAAATGTCACCAATAGTTTTCCCTAATTGTTGATCTCTGCAGTTTAGTTATCAATGCAAAAATGTGATACTTTGTGTGGTGAGAGTATTGATTGTTTTAATCTGGAAAAAGAGCAGCTGATAAGTTCACATACCATGTGTTACCAGGAAGTAAGATAAGGATGCTGGGGGTAAATCGTGAAATTTTGTCTCTTGTGGAAATTACTTCTGGTCTTGCACATCTCTCAACTTCAGTTTTGTGTGTTTGCAATAGCAAGGCACTGCTGCTCACACCAACACAGGAGCAGGTCTCCAGTGGATGTGGATTGATTGCATTGCCCCTCCTTTTGTTATCTGGGTGAGGGATGGTTGGTGTCAGTGCCATGTGCTCATACTGGGATGCTTACACAGCTTCTATTGCTGTGATATCTGAGCACCCTCCCAATGGTAATGAATTTATCCTTGCTTCCCTAAAATAACTGCTCAGTTACGACAGGGACATTATTCTGGAATGGGAGACAGCCTCCAACATCTGCCTGTTCCAATGACTCGAGCTGTGTTATCTTAGGTGAGTAATGATGTCGGCTGCTGTCACTTGGGCTGCTGGTGTTGATTCAGTGGTGACACTTCATTGTGCTCCAGAAAGATTAATTCTGATTGGAGGGAGCCCAGAATAAATTCAGTCCTTAGGCCAATCAGAAGGTGGTGTTTTCATCAGTATTTTAATAATGCAGCTCAACTCTCAAGAATGTAATTAGTTATGATTTGCCAAGGAACTGCCTATCTCCATACTGTAGTTACTTGCACAGAGAGGAAACTAAGATAAAATATAATCATAAGTTCTTTAGGCATAAGGAAATGGAGAGTGCTTGCTCATAGCTGGTGTTTGGGATGGCTGCTGGCACAATGATCAGGTGGAGCAGAGGAGGAGGATGAGGCTGGCAGTTCTATTTACACTCAAGGCATTTCAGACCACAGCAGTTTGGAGTAGAAAATGGGGACAGATAATGCACAACCAACCCTACTTGGATAAGACAGAGGTTCTGCATCTTTCCCCTGCAACAGGAGACACAGTCTGTGGCAGAATATTTCTCCCACCATCTGCTCACTGACAAAGGTTCCTGTCTTCCTTCCTTTCCTCAGTTTGGAGAAGACAGAGCTGCCAAAATCTTGGGCTGCTCTGGCAGGAGGTGAGCTGCTGGTCATGGCTGTTACTCCCTCCAGGTTTAGCTTCTGGAAGTGGGATATTGCTGACCCAAAGTGTCACTGTTAGGGAGATGCACCCAAATATTTGAATTCCTGGGGAGACTAGGACATGTGGATGCACCATTTGGTACATGCCCAAAACATGAGGCTCTGTGGATTTGTATGGACTTTGTTGAAAGCTAAAGTCTGATTTTGTGGAACAGCTGCTTCTTCCTGTGTGTTTGTCTCTTTGAAATGTGGATTCAGTCTTGCACTTGCTTCCCAATAATAGAATTTTCAAAGCTTTTTCCTCCTTCAGGAGTCAAAGGCACACAAGCACAGAACCTGTTTCTTGCTGTGCATGGGAGCTAAACATGGATTATGGGGTGGGTGAAGGAGTTTGTGTAAAACAGACTGACTTGCCTGTCTGCAATAACTCTTGTTGAACCTGAACAGAATTGTTTCTCCAACTTGTTCTTGACTCCTGATTTCCGCATGCTGTGTGTTTGTGGAGTCTAGCTGGGATATGTAGGAATAAAAAGCCATCATGCACAGCATGAATGGTTCTCTCTGCCTTACCTCCAGGCTGACTGGAAGCATCAGCATTCCTGTAATTTCCTTGTTCAAATTACTTTTTTCTCTTTTCTCCTCCATCTGTTTAAAATAATTCAGATAGTCTGAGTTCTTTTAGTTTTTATACTCAAACTTTCCTCCAGAGCTCCTAGTGTTGGGGGAGAGGGCGAATAATTTTTACTACTGTGAATAATTTTACTACTGTGTTTTAACTTAGATGGGGTTCAACAGGCTTTGATTCCCCAGAGTTAGTGCAGTGTTAAGTTCTAACCTTTGGCTAATGTGGTAGGGAACTGTAAATGTTGTAATGTTAATACTTGTGCATCTGGGCCACACCTTGTGCTTTTCTTGGTATGTTCATATCATCCTATTTCTTTTTTCCCCTCTGTCCCTTAGAGCAGTCTAGTCCTTTCTGCACATGTGGAAAAGAGAATTTAATTTATCGTCCCCAATAATGGTGTTAAGTTGATGATCTCCTGGAGTCAGAAGTGCTGGGGTAGTAATTTGTTAATAAACATGCTGAGATAGCTGCTGAATTTCTTCTCTTTTTCACTGGTTGACTGAAGAGTACAAGAAAGAAGAGCAAACCTTAAAGCATAAAAATGGAAGGGAAAGCAAAACCAAGGGGAAAAGAAAAACGAAATGGTATTCAATGTTCTGTCACTTTTTGCAGCTGCTAGGATTTGGAAAGCAGCCTTTTGTATTTGTGATACAGTCAACAGATGTATACAGGAATGGAGCACAGCCTGCTGTTGCCTGATTTCCACATCTTCATTTACAAATCTTCCCTGAGAGCTTAGGCTGACACCCATACCCAGAGCTCTTGCTCATATCTAGATCTGAAGTTGTTGGCACCAGGAAGTGGTGATACTGTTTTATGCACATTTGTGTATATCAGTGTGCTGGTTTATGAGAGGCAGGAAATTTAATCCTTTGTAAAACTCTTTATCCATTTCCAGCCTTCATTACCTTCCACAGAACTCTCCTCTCTCTTGCATTTTATATTTTGGTGGGGCTTTATTATCATTTGTTCTATGTCTTGATGGACAACATTTATCCCTACTGCTTTGAAGTTGGTGTATTCATTAAATCCATTCTACTGATTCTTTGGGAAACTTGTTATCACACAGATGAAATAAACGTAGAACATCCCTTCCTCTGACTGACTAATTGGAAGGGGAAGGAATGGGAGTGGAGAGAACAGAAGACAACTGGGTATTAATTGTGAGGCCAGAGCAGCCTTCACTGCAGGACAACACTTTGCAGTTTCTTTTGGACCTGTTTGCATGTCACTCCTCTAACTGTATGGAGCTGGTTTGTGTGTATCATGAGTGTGACTCACCCCCTGTCCCCTGTGTGACACCAGCAGGATTTTAACTGCCTAGTAATGGAAGTGAGAATGTCCCAAAGAAAATAGAAAGGGTCAGAGAACCTCAGAGGGGAAGTACAACTCTGTTATGGCTTTCTAGCAATAAATATGAAGCAAGGCAGCTACCAGGAACAGCTGAATGACGGGGCATGATGAAAACGGGGCAATGATGAAATGATGGGGCAATGCTGAAAAAGGGGCAACTGTTAGGAAAGAGAAACACTCCAAAGTTTTGTCAGATATGATGTGACTTCCCCTATCCTATCGCCTTTGTTAATATATAATTTCACAGATTTATCTCTTATTTTTCTGACAACTCTTGGAGGCTAGCTAAAGAGCAAGAGATTAAAAGGAAGAGAACCTAGCTTCAGGCACATTTGCAAACTAGCTGTTGGTTTTCTGCAGGTCCTTCCATGCTTCAAACAGAAACAATCCTCCCCTGACAACTGACAATTCATGTACAATGGATTTGCTTCTGACATTGTACTTCTGGGGCCTTTGTATGACTCGTGATTCATCTGGCAATGCTCGAGTTTAAGCACTGATAAAGGCAACACAGCAGAGTGCAAATACATTTGACCTTTCAAAACATTGAATAGAAAATAAAAATAGAAAAATAGTTACTTTGCAGTTTTTCCTTGTACACATGTAATGACTGCAAGCTGACCAGCATTCTGATTTCTGCCTTGGGATCCTGGGTAGCACAGAGGCCTCCAGGCCTGAGCTCCACTGTTGTTCTCCCTGTCCCACTGTGTGTGATTTAGCCTGGCATTGCTGTAGAGGTACAGGTCAACTTTGATTTCCCCAGGTTAAGGATTGGCCTGATCTCTGCTGCATCCAAAAATCTTCACTGTTTGGTATGCTATGCTTGTATAATTGGCACTCTGGTCTTGACTGACTTGCCTGGTGGGCAGGTGTCTGTATTCCAAGTGTAAAGTTTCCCTGGAAGTGTCACTTTAAATCAGTCACACTGACACAGAGCTAAGGCTCAGGCACCTGTGGGAAGTTCCTGCCAAAACCCTCAGCCAGCTGCAGCCATGGTTTGGATGCAGCCACCTCTGATCACTGCTGTGAGCTGTTTTAACAAGGGAGTAACTCTGTGGGAGCTCTGTGGGGTCAGGACCCTGCTCAGTCAGGGCTGCAGAGCTCAGTCTCACTGGATCCCTCCTGGAGGGGCAGGGGATGGAAATAGAAATGTGATTGAGGCACATCAGCCCTGTGGCACTGCCACTCCCCACGGCATCACTGCTGCTGGGGAGGATGTGCAGTTCTGAATAATGCTCCAAACATGTGGGGAACTGAAGAGCCTCCTTTCTTTTCCTCGTAAAACTGTTGTTGATTTGTGAGCACATTCCTTTCCTTTACAAGCAGAGGAGGTACATGCAGTCCATCTCTCCCTGAGATGTACAGGCTGTGCAGAATTGTGTGCCAGGTTCTGGGTTAGGGGGAGGTTTTGAATGAGGTGACCAGGTTAAACTCTCATCTTGAACCTCTTTGGGGAAGGGAGGGAAGACTGTGCAGCAGCTGGGTAGGGCTCTGATTTGGCCTTGTTACAGCTATTCTTGATGTTTCTAAAACTACTTTCCAGTAACTGCAGTGGAATTTGGATGCTTTTTTTTGTCTGAAGCTTCTTAGCTATAAATGATAGCCCATCTTTGATTTATCTGTAGTACCCTGCTGCCTGTCATATGCTGGTCAAGTCTTGTGCAGCAGAGAGAAACATTTTTCCTTTATCCCACTTTCTTATTCCTTGTTCCGTTGTGCAGTCACCTCCTGTGGCTATGTTTACATGAATTTCACTAACAACAAATCTTGAGGAATCTGCTTAAGTAATAATCTATTTTTCTTCTAAATTGCCCCTTTTCCTTGTTTTTGTGTGAATGGATAAACTATCTGATCATCTTTCTTAGCACCTGTAATGAAAGCTCTCTCTGGTTTTGTTCAAAGCTACTGGCAAATCTTCAGGCTGAAACAAGGATACTGGACTGAGAGGGTTGTAGAATTTGTGGACTTAAAAAGAGGTAAAAAAGGAAGGGATAAACTGGTATTCTGTCTTATTTAGTAATTCTCTGCTGTAAAATATGTAACTAGTCACTGGATAAGCAGCAGTAGTGAATCAAAATTGAAATTTGCCTTTTCCAGACAAGGCTCTAACTGTTCCCTTCAAAGTTGTTCTCCTTTCTGCCTGCTTTTGGGACTACACCTCTGGCCTTTTGGCCAAAGTGTTGTATTTGTGTAACAGTCCAGCTTTGGCTGGGAAAAAGCAGGACAGTGAGTTTAGTCAAAGCTGTGGATTTGTGTGCCCTTAGTTTGGAGTGTGTTTTGAGTTTTGGTTTTCCCCTAGCCCAGCAAACTCTGTGTGGACTTTGATGTTGTTTCTGTGTTTTGGCTTCTCTTTTCAGACTGTGCTGCTTCACTAGGAATCAGAAGTGTAGGGCAGTGCCTTTTCCCATCCCACCAACCATACGCATCAGGCTGACCTTTGGCTCGAATGCAAAGTTTGGTGTCAACCCTGTGCCATTAGCAAATATTCCATAAATCATAGTGACAAGGTTTCCAGGCAGCTGTGGCTGGGGGCAGGTTGGCACTGAGTGTGTCTGAGTGACAGAAGTGATTTCTGATCTCTGTTAGCACTGAAGGGCAGGCACCAACAGGCCCAGGAGAGCAGGGCTGTTTCTTGCTCCATTCCTTGCCCTGTTTCCTGCCCTCCCTCAAGCTGTGCTTTGCCTTTGCTGTTCTTGTGTCAGAGCCCACTCCTGGCACCAAGGAGTGGCTGCTGGTCCTGGTGGGGATAACTTCACGTGGAGCTTCAGCACTTGGAGCCTCAATTCTCTCTTAACAACCTCATCCTTGTTGAGCATCTTGATTTCAAGTGTCTGCTGAAGCACTGTAAACAGATTTCCTTCGGCTCTGCAGCACTCCATGCTGTGTTGCAATACATTCTTGTCTACTTTAGAGCTGTTAGTGATTCATTAGTTTTCTGTTCCAAAAACCAATTCCAAAGGGATCACTCATCTCCCTAGAGCAGTGAGGGTATTTTCAAGCTGGCTACACAGTGCTGTGGTGGTTTTTTTTTTTTTTTTTGAGACTTGCCTGGTTCAAATCATGTGGCAGTGAAACTGCCAAAGGCTGCCAATTCAGTGGAGGATTGCACACAGATTCCATGGGTGGGAACTTGCAATATTATTAGACACAGCTAATAATAGCTGCTCTTGACTCCTGAAATGTCAGAGTAGTCTTGTGGGTAACTGCACTTTGGAAAGCATTAACTTTATTTTGCTACCAAGAGTAATCCCTGACATGCTCAATGCTGCATTATGCTT
This sequence comes from Trochalopteron elliotii, assembly GCA_024734555.1. Classification (NCBI taxonomy): domain Eukaryota; kingdom Metazoa; phylum Chordata; class Aves; order Passeriformes; family Leiothrichidae; genus Trochalopteron; species Trochalopteron elliotii. The sequence continues at coordinate 622,854 of JANPWX010000387.1, forward strand.
GCAATATAGAAAAATACACTGGAAATGAAGAATTTTAATCTGTCTGTGAATTGCCCTGTGTCAAGATCCCAGAACTGCAGCATCAATCTGGGAACCCAGGACTATGTTTTCTCTGAGCTTTTCCTGTCCAGGGATTCCTAAGATCTAATGAGCATGCCTCTGGAAGGGACCTGGAAACATAACAGTGAGAAATCTCTGGTGTGCTATAAAAAGAAAAAGATATTATAACATAAAGCAGTAATTCAGTTTTCTTTAAAGGGGTCAGTTGCTGCCTGACAGACTGTCCTGCAGTCAGGTCTCCAGGGTTTCTGGAGTTTCTGAGTATATCTTTGCCCTAGAACTGGTTTCTTCTGGCAGGGAAAAATAACTCTGCTTTTCACAGAACTTCCAAAGTTTTCAATTGTTTTATGAACCAAGAAAAAACAGAAAATAAAACAACTCTCCAAGTGCTCTGTGGAACTAAGTTAATGCTCTTTCTTACATCAGCCATTTATTTCTTTTTGCTGTCTAGTGCACCCAGCAAGGTACCAGCAGTACGTCTCCAGCTGCAGGATTTACTGTAAGATTTTTATGGACTGCTGGAGACCAGGCAGGGATTTTAATATGTTGGCTGCAGAGTGGCAGAAACTGATACATAAAAAACTATGAAGACTGGAATTTTTAGTCAAAAGGTGCCAGCATTTAGAAGAATGGGAAGTTAAGCAAGGAGCTTTTGTTAAGTTATAACTGAAATCATATTCTGAGCAGGTGAGCTGAGCTTTAGGAGATGTTGGACACTTGTCTCCTGGGATTTGGATTAACTGGGGCACCTGCCCCTTGCAAGTACAGAGCTGTTGGGCATTGCATGCAGCCATGCAGTGGAGAGTGATGCAAATATGGGGACAGACAGATGGCCTGTATTCCAAGTGGCTCCTCTCAATTGTGTTTTACAGCTGCTTATTACAGTTACAAACACCTGGATGTGTCTTTCAAGGCAGAATTACATCACTGGGGGCCATGATTAACATGACATAACAAAGGGACCTCACTTCCTGTATGCTACTACATCTCTGATGTTATTTTTCTGATTTCTCACGGAAGTGAGATGATAATATCACTTAAGAGCAGAGGAAACCCAAGTACAAATCAAAGAAGGAGCTTGTGAAAAGTCTTTTAGGAAGTCTTTATCAAGTGGGCTCATCTTGCAGTCACAACCCAGGATTCCCAAATCACCCATCAGTACACACTGACCCTGGCACTGAGAACCCAGAGCAGCCTGGCTTGTGGGGGATCTTGGAAAGAGTCTTGTATTCAATCTGTTTATTTGAACTAATTACTTTAATTATAGTAATTAGTTTGTATCTTAATGAGCAATCCATCCCTCTATTTGTGCAGTACTGCCAGAATTTAGTCCTCATCTTAAAGCCATGTTGCAGCTTTCTTGTGCCAATGAAGATGAATTTTCAGTGCACTTGGGGAATTGTGGTTAACAGAATGACTTCACCCGAAGGGGAAGCTTGATTGTTGTCATTTTGTTCTTGTTCAATAATCTGAAATACATCATCAGCATCAATGCTTACTTAAAGAAAAATAAGGTTAGAATCAATGGGTTTTTAAGAATATTACCCTCTTTCCCCGAGGTTTTGGGTTTTTTTTCTTCCAGAAGTACTCTGTCATTTTCTTTGCTTGGCAACTTAAATTAACTTGCTTGTGAGCATTTAAAGCAAATTGTGTGCTTACAGATCTGAGAAAAAAAAGCAGAAAAGATTTATGTCACAATAAGTTTTTTATTCCTCTTGCATTTATTGTACCTCCTCCCCTCTACCCTCTAAATCATGATAATCAGGCACTGAAAAACATATTTTATATGAGGATCCAGTGAGTCCTGGCAGATGGATAATGGATCACTCTCAGCTGCTCTTTGCCATTGCTGGATAAACCCCATCTTGCACAGACTCACAGAAGTCATCAGGCTGTCCTTCATTTCAAGTTTGTCATCCTGCTAGGCAGAGGCACTTGGGGAATTAAGACATGAAATTGTTGGTATTCTTAGAGAAGCAATGTCAAACAACCTGCTGGAACATGTGACAATTGCTGGATCTGTGTTTCTGTTGTTCATTCAACTTGCTGAAAGAATTAGGTTCCCATTCTCTCTGCGTGCTGTCTGCAGTTTGCTGTGATCAAAGAAAGGAGTGGAGGTGGTCTACTAGGAATGCTTCTCTCCTTCTGTATGAAAGAACAAATTATTACAGTTTCCCCCTTCACTGGAATGATGTGTTCATCTACCTGCTTCAGAGCAGTCAACAGCTCTTTGTGAAGTATGTCACATTTGTCACCCTTTACCAGCATTTGTGGTTTTACTCTGAGCTAGTCTGAGGAGGGAGGCAGTGAGACCTGCCCAAACTTCCCCAAGGTGGTGATTTCTTTTCTGTGCGTAACATCTGTGCGGCCCAAAAGGAGGATGTGACAATCCTCTGTGTCCCCAGTGAAGTGCTTGCTACAAGTCCTACATAAAACAACTGGCAGCTGACTGCTGCAAATGGATTTGGCTTTTTTTCTTTGTAACACAATTCAAACTAGAAGTTAAACCTAATAGCTAAGAGTTAGTTGTTTGAAGAATAATTAATCAGATTCCTCAATGTGAAACACTTGGTAAGAAAGCAATGATAGCCACTATGAGTGTTACAATTTAAACACAAAATTGCATTATGGCATCCACATTTATATTAGTCCTATCCTAGCACTTTTTTCCTTAGACTTGTTTTAGGTGTAATGCAGCATTTGACTGACAAGATCTTGAAAATAAATGCTTTCTTTTTAAAGTTTTTCATCATTTTGACATTACACTTGAGAGCAGTAATTGTGGTGTCGTTTCTGAAGTCCGAGAGGTTTCTCTGTCAAGTGTTAATAACAGATAAACATTTTGTTTGCTTTCTGCATTTAATGTATTGTGGTATTAACAGAAGATAGAGATCAGATTTTCTTTCTCTGATGAGTCCTTAAATTCAATTAAGCTGGGATGCTGTAAACAACACTATGATTTGAAAGAGGATAAACCTCCCTGAGCTATTAGGGAACTTGTATATGTCTGAATGTCCTTGCTATTATCATAACTTTAATCATTGTAAGCTGCAAGCCCATTCAAAGTATTATCTAAGCCTGACAACATCCTCAGTGTTAGTACAATGCATTAAAAAAAAGCCTTTTGTGCTATCTCTGTCTCAAGGACAAGCCACCTAATTAACAGACCAGCCTGAAACACACACTGTTGTGTTTGTCTTTATTAAGACATAATGAATTGCGGAACTCAAAGTTGTTTTTTTGAATCAGAATGATCTGAGGGAAGTGTTTCATGGCAGAGAGTGGAGAAATTTGAGGGCATTAAGTACCACAGTGAGGAGAATGTTAAGTGTATGCGTATCCATGTTGTGTGTATCCATACATATGTGAAAATGTGTATGAATAGATGTAGGATCATGCACACAATGTAGAACAGGCAAAAACCTGTTTTGTTGAGCTATAATGGCTTTTTTTTCATTCCTAAAGGTAATAATTGGTTTGTAACTTTTTTTTTTTAAATCATGTTCATGCCTTACAATTGAAGCTTCTGAACTTTTGGGATTCACCTCAGGTTCCTCTAATTGAGTCTGACATATTCCTATAAAATCCAGTCAGAGCCCAGTCTGGACTCTTGCTCTCAGGTTTTGAACCTATATGTATTTTTGAACACACTCAAACTCACATCAGTGATATGAAAGCAACTGCTCAAATGAGCTGTTTTGAAGAGCAAGGGCTGAGTATCTTTACAGCTTCCAAGTAACCTGGTCCAGCTGTGCACTAGACTCGTGGTTTATGCTTTTGCTTAATTCTTACAATGGGAGCAGTGATAAAGCAGCAGCAGCAGCTGCAGACTGGAAATATGCATGGAGTAGTTTGAAGAACTGGTCCATGAGAAGTACAAATGAAAACTTGCCAGGTTTGATAGCTTTTGAAATATCTGGTTGTTATCCTCAAGAGCTTCATTCAGGACTACGTGGATCCTTCCTTCCTGTGTGGTTTTGGCAGGCTGGATCTGATAGTTTTCAACCACGAGTGCTTCCCTGCCTAAACATGCAGCTTTGCAGATGGATTTCTTTGGACAAGCATAATTCATATGAATTATATCCACAAGGACTTGGACCTCTATCAACCCAGTAGGAATTGTCACTTTAAGATTCTGGCAATACTTGCTCACAAGAGAATACTGATGTGATATTTAAAAAGAGCCTTGAAGCAAAGTGTCAAAATATGACCAGACCTTAGAGATACATCAGGTATAACTATATGCAGGGCAACTTAGAGCAAACCACAAAATGGTGTTTTTATTTTCCCCTGTGGTGCGATGTTATAGCAGAGAATGGTGTGTTAAAGCAGAAAATGGAATGTGTTTCCTTTTTTTTCCCCTCCTGCTTTTAAGTACAGTGGCATGTCCTAATTTAGATCTAATTTTCATTCCTGTAACATTGCTTGTAATAACGTCTAAAGTCCTCAGAATTAATTTGACTGGAAAAATTCCAGAAGGACTTTCAATTTTTCTAATTAAAAACATTATAGATGTCTTAATTAGGCGCTGTTATTAATAGTAATATTACTCAATTTAGAACTACACACTTAAGATGTGGTTACCTCTAGTGTGATTAGTCAGAGAAGCTCTGCTACGCAAGGATGCACACTAGAATTCTGAACAGTTAAATATTTAGAGCCAGATGCTCAGCTGTGTAAATTGTGTGGCGACTGTGGCCTCAGTGGAGCTAGACTAGTATACATTAACTGGGGATTTGCTATCTAAAGTTATAAACAATCATTTCTGGCTCATCTCCCTCACTATTTCTCTTTTTCTTTTCCTTTCTTGAATTTAGCTTGTTTTTTCTCTCCATGGTAGAATAAGCTGATGAAGTACCATATGTACATGTTCCTGCTCCAGGATAAGCTGTTTAACCACTAAAACTCAGCTAAAGCCACTCTACACTTGTATTTTGCTTCCCCCCTGTTGTCCCAGGGGGGGATTTCCCTGACTTGAGTGAACCTGCTCCTGATTTAGAAAACAGTTCAAGGACCTTTTCTGTGTCTTCCACTCTAATGGGCTCTGTTACAGGTTCCAGGTTGTAGCAATTTGCTTTGCTTGGCGAGAACCTGCTGCTGCTACATGTGAGGGGAAAATTAGGTGGAATGTTTTATTTGCTTGCCTAGACACAGGTTTACACAAACTTTTAAAGTACTCTGTAGACCAGTTAATGTGTGTATTTTCCTGTTCAAAGATTGAAAGGAGTTATTTAGGTTTACTATATTTGTGCCTGGCTCCGTTAGCACAGAAGAGCCCATGACAGTGTTCAGGTCTATAATTACTGTGGCTCCTGTTTGATATTACTCATGTTTATTGTGATTGTGGATGGGAAAGGTTGTTGGCTACATGGGCTATTGCTGCTCTGTGGCTTCAGTTGGGGAGCTTCTACAAAATAACATCTGTACTTTGATTACCATCAGGTTATAAGACTTTGTTAAAAAAGCCACCCCCTTACACCCCTTAAAATCACACAGCAATTCTTTAAGTTTATTTGCAAAGTGAGGTGTAAATTAAATTGAATGTAACACCCCAAATCTTTGCATGTCCTGTTGCTCAGCGATCCCAGGGTTTGTATTCTGCGTGTTTTCAATGTGTAAATCGTTACCTAGGCTGTGTAAGAGCTCATTTGTGTGGCAGAAAAAGCTGCTTTTTGTGTGAACTGTGTGAAACCCAGATTGGTGTCATCCTGCAGGTAGTCCAAGCACGAAATGAACAGTTATCACACGTTCAGGTTCAGGTGGACAGATGTGCATGGGGCTGTTAAAGGCATCTGGATATATAATTGGTATATGGGATGGTACTGAAACCTCAAAATGCTATAGACATTTGCATCTGTTCACTGATGTATATAATGACGAGTTATTTGGGGTAGTGGGGTGTGAAGCCTAAGAGGATCTTAATGATTTTTCCTTTAATAAATCATTTGACTACAGTAGTGTCATTTTTTATTAGCTTGCGATTTTGTAAAAGTTAAGATTGAGCATAATGTTGCATATAATTCTAAAACATCTGGTAGTAATATCTAGTAGCAGCTGTTTAGTACCTGAAATATAAACAAAACATGATTTTATCCATAGCTGTTATAGTTAATTTTCCTGGAAGTACTAGTTTTGGAGTTGATGCGCTATGCAAGAGATCTGTTCAGGACAAAGAGTGAGTGAAAATTAAGATATTGTTCAAAACCTGAGCAAATAGAACAGGTCTGCATAAAGTGTTGACTAGGAAAACAGCTGTTTTCCTAAAAAGATTTTGTTTTCTATTGAAATGAAAGAAACTTTAGAAGAAATCCTAAAATGACTGATAGTCCTTAACTATACTGTGTCTCGGTAGTGAAGTGCATCCCATTAAAAGTTTATGATCTGTTATAATTGTGTTCATATTGTATTTTTTTCCAATCCCTATTCCTCTGAGGAAAGTTACCCATTGCTTTGACTGTGGTGATATACATAAAGCTCTATTACTGGTGCTTGAACACTAGAAGGAAAATAAAACAACCAACAACCCCTCAAACAAAGCAGTGTGAAAATGAGGTGATGGCAGTTCACTCACTGCATTTCCTGTCTGGTTCTCTCTTGGCATTCTCAGGAAACGTGGGGGCTGCATTGTCACACGGAGCAGACACAGCAGAGGTGCCTTTGGGCTGCTGCACTTTGAGCTGCACCTGTGATGCCTCCCCGGGGCCCCCTCTGCAGTGTCACATTTCACAATGTCCCTCTCTGTCCCGGGGCATCCATCACATGGATTTGTTCTTTGAGGCTGAGGAGATGATGCAGCATCAACTGCTCCTGCAGAGACTCCCCTTGACCCTGGGAACTCAGCTTGTTTTTCTAACATGAGCAATGCCCATTTCAGGCACACCCAGTGATGGGAATGTGGTTTATGGGAGAACTGAATGTGCACAATCAAGGAATATTTCCTGGGCTGTGTCTCCATAAACTGCTCCTTTTAAATCTTGCCACTGTGAGAAGCAGAGAGGTTTGCCAAGTAATCTGACTTTAGTGTTGCTTGTAGCAGATTCTGGTCATTCTGGAGTCAGTGGTGGGATTTATATAGAAGCAGAGTAAGATCTCAGAATATTGCAGAGCATCGACAGCCATACATGTGGCACTAGCATCTTTTCCTTCTCTTTTGGTGGTCCTTTCTGGGTTCCTCTGGGGTGTGAATTCTATTTAGAGCACCAATATTTTAGCAATCCTTTTATCCACTTGTGTAAACTACCTGTACAGAATAATATCACTTTAAGGGTGGAATAATGTTGATATTTGACACTAGAATAGATTTTTTCACTCTGTATGATGAGGATCCCTGAGGAGGGCAAATGGTTACCTGTGATGCTGGATGTCTGTTTTTCCTTTTCACTAAGTTAGGACACAGGAGGACTCTGTAAGAATATGAGCCCAATGAAGTTTATTTCTGTCTTGGGGCATTGAGTTTCTTTTGATGTTTGCCTATTTCCAGCAGTGATTAAAAGTCACCCATCCAGCATCTTGAGCTGTGCCTACCATGAGTCTGTACATCTGTGTTGCAGAACAAGTAAACCTTTGACTATGCAGGGACAATTTTTGATTCATTCTGTGCATGTGTAACTAGAAAAATTCCCAATTTTCTGTAATAGTGAAATGACAATTTTATTGGATGATTCTGGTTCTTTACCTATAAGTTGATTTTAAACCCATTATGCAGTATGGATGTTCAAGTGTAAATAATTTATAATCATAGCTTTGTGCTGGAGGATGCTAAATATCAGTAATTTTGTATTATAACTCATTAAGGATGACATTTGGGCTCCCAGGGGGCTGTTGTAAAACTCCCTTGGCCTCAGTAATGTCAGGATTTCACCATAAGTGTTACCTAAAAAATAAAACGATGACATTTCACTTCTTACTAAATCCAATTAATCTTCATTATTTGCATAATAATTTTGAATGTAATCTTATTTGAAAAGCTTGGGGAAGTGCACCAAAACTGATGACCTAGATTCTGCAGTTTTTAGCTTGTCTGTGAAATAGAAGGGGTTTTTTTTGTGCATACATAGCATAGCTGTAGTCATTTCTAAGTTACAGAATCTTGGTTTGGTTGTGTGCACAGGATATTCCCTGGGAATCCAACCTGAGCTGATGCTGTCTGGAACATGATGCTCTTTCAAGCAGCAAATGCAACAAATTGTCAGCAGGTTACAGCTGGAACAGGGGAGTTTTCCTTCTGCATCAACAAATTGGAGTCTGAGAGTTGTTTATGTTGGAAAGACCTTTAAGGTCAAGTCCAAACCTTTACCCAGCACAGCCAAGCCCAGCCCTAGGCCTTGTCCTTAAGTGCATCCTCTTTTTGCATGAACTGCTTTGCTGTGTTCTGTTGGACAGGTTGGTGCTCCTGGTCCTTTTGTGCATGGGGGTCTTGGCCACTGCTGCTCCTGAAAGCTTTCTTATTTTCTGTGGACTTTCCTCTGGTTTGGGACTCTCTTGTGCTCTTTCCTGAAATGTTCTACTGCAGCTTGTGCTGGCACTGGGTCTGCTCACTGTGGCAAATGAGGTTCTCCTCCTGAGGAAGAGCAAATTGTGGGTTTGTGTCATCTCTGGACAGAGAACGAAGTGGAGTGTGAGTGAATGCTCTTGGCATTGGACAAGAAAATAAAAGGACACAAACTCATTACCTTGTCATTGTCCCCTGACACTTGGAAAGATGGATTGCCTGGATGAGAAGGAGTAGGCCAAAATTAAATATCTCAAATAGATGGAACTTTGTCCTACATCCTCTTGAGGTGACATAAGCTGTTGCAATATGTGGTTAAGGCTTCCCTAGCAGTGGCCAACTATTGTGCTGGTTTTGTTTTATTAAACTGTCTTCCCCTGCATGCAGAAGGCCTGTTAGAAATGGGCTCTGCCCTGGGTTAATCCCCAAGTGTGCCAGGGTTTTACTGGGAGCTAACCCCTGAGCTTTGCTTAGAACCAGCTGCCTCTAAGTATTTGCACACCATAAGAATTTTTTATTTATGTTATATTTGTGTCCAATGATCCCTGTGTAGGAAGTAGAGTCTGTGGGCATCTCTGGGGTTCCTGGAGCTGTGAGTCTGAAAGTTAATGGGATCTTTTCAGTCCCTTGTAGCCAATAAGGTCATAAAAGGCAGCGGGTGCTTTACCTTGGGTTATTTTCTTTCAAACTGGTTAAGACAGTAAAGATTTATTTGGTGTAGAGCATGCATGCCAAGGGTAATCACATCCAGAACTTTTTTGTGGCTGCTTTTCTAAACTATTTCAACCAAAGTAAGCAAAACTGTCCCTTTATAAGATTTTAATTCACTTCCTTTGGGAGATCTTTGGTGAAGATATTGCAGTGCCCCCCTATTAGAGAGAGAAAGAGATTTTGTTAGACTTCAAAACTTAGCTGGAGGAGGCCCTGAAGGATGTGGTCTGACTTTGAAGTTTTGAGGAGGAAGTTGGGCTAATTGACCTCCAGAGTCCTCTTCCAACCTCAAATATTCTGTGAGTCTGTGGTGATCTTGTTATTTGCAATGTCCTTCTTGCCAAATGTTCTCCTTTCTCCTTGTGGACATATTTATGTTACAAACTGAATTGGTTTGTGGTCTTATTGTACCCTTTAAAAATGAGAAAAATAAAATCTGTATATTGCAAGGAAAATAACTCCCTGACACAACCACAAACTGAAAGTAGGGGTTTGATACCTTATAAACAGGTGGAAAATTTTCTTAGACTGTGAGCATTTCTCCTTATGTCTTTCATTCCCTGTAAGTCATTCTGGCTTTTTGATGGCAAAACGTATCAAATGCAACTTCAGTAATTTCCCAAGTGCTGTTGGTAGCTTGTGTCATCATGCAACCTACAGTTGATAGGCTTTGAATGTGGCTTTCTGTATCAGCAAGGTAATACAGCCTTTCTATTTTACTGTGCCCCAGTAAGAGGTCTGCTGCTGTGGAGGGCATTCTACTTGATACTTGCCATCATATTTATTTTCTGAAAAAGAGGTTCTTTCAGTGCACAAGTGTAACAGAGAAGGAGACCTTTTTGATCTCACAATTAAAGAAATTCTAAACTCTATGAACTTGGCTGTAGCAACTGAGTTGGGCTTGAATTGTGCCAGTGTTTAGTGGCTTTAAGTGAAAATTTTAATGTCACTAAGTCAGGTGTGGAGATATTTATAATTCCAGCATTTGCTTGTTTTCTTGCATTACAGCAGAATCTGGACATTCTGTATCAGAGACCCAGTATATTGCTTACCTTTTAAAGCAGTTCTTGTATTTCTTATTTGGAGGAAGAGGCAAGATTTTCGTAGGGTTTGGGCACTTTTATGGCCCTTTACAGTATCTGCTCCTATTTATTGAAATGTCAGCTCTCTCTTCTACCTGTGATGAGAACAGTGGTGTAAATTCTTTCTCCTGTGCTGCCACTGACAGGAGGAGTTACCTGCAGCCATTTGCAAAATGACTTTATTATCCCCATTTAACTGTTCTTTAAAATTCCTCTGTGTTGTAAGGAATCAGTAACTTCACTCTGGAGTTACTGGCAAGCAACACTAATTGGGACTACCCTCCACTCCTCTCTGAATTATTTGTTGTGTCCTAGGCTGGATGCCTGGGGCATGAGATTTTTACTTACGAATTCGTGTGTGGACTGGCCCTGACCTGGGGAATCCTTCCACTGTGTGTGTAAATAACAAACACAGATGTAAACCCTAGAGAACTTGTCAAGGCATCAGATCAATCTGAGCAAGCTGAGCATGAAACATTCAAGGTATTGACTCTGCACCTGAACCTCTTGAATGTACTGGTGACACTTGTATGTATTCACAGGCAGATTTCCTAATGGTGTTTCCTGTTTTGCTCTCTACTGACACTCACCAATTAGTGAATAAAAGGCAGCTTTGAGAGCAAGATTGGAGAAGGAAATGTATTCATCCCATCCAGATTTAAGAGCCTAAGTTAGATACCTAGGCTTTCCAATGGTAATTCAGCCTTTAGTAGGCAAATGAAAGCATCTAAATTAGGAATCTGCTTCTTTCTTCTGCCAGTATCGTGAAGCTGTGTGCCTGATTCTGACAAGTTCTGGAACGTGAATAATCTAAGCTGCTGTCTCATTTATTTTTCAAGCCCCTGTGAGCATCAGATGGGAAGACTGGGCTGTAACAGACCTCTAAACTCCTTCACTGGGGACTTTAGAGTGTCCCCATCTGCATGCAAGTTGTGAAAGAGGAGGGATTAGTCTAGTGAAAGACCCGAGAGGCTGGTTATGCTGGATGAGAATGTTAACAGAGCTCTCTACACTCTTTGTTTTGTTTCTCTTTCTGTGAGAACTGGGCAAATACCTCACTGGAAGGATTCAGTTAATGAATAGAAAAGAAGTAACAGTTTTGCTAATTGGTTTGCAGGCCTCTGAACTGTGTGAGGAGAGACCAAGTGAGCATAATTTAACTTTCTTCTCCTTGCAATCATTACCCAAATACTCTGTGCATTTTAATGATTTCACTAGACAAACCTTTGCAATGTCATTTTCTTTGACCCTGTGCCACTTCTTATGGCACAGAAAAAAAGAGAAGATATTTTGAAACAACATTTTAAATCTGGTGCAAAAATGGGACCAGTGAGGGTTTTTTTTTTTTCTTTATTTGTTTGGGGGTTTTTTTTGCTATTTGCATGTTATGTCATAGCACTTAGAGGCATGACACTTTATTCTGTTTTATGACACAGGATGCATCTCTGGCTGATGTACTGGAGGCCAGGTTGCTTTAATGCTGTCAGCCTGCATTAACTTTACCACTTCAATGAATATGGGCTAAGTGAGATATGGGATGAATAACTCAAGTGGCAAAATGATGTCAAATCCCACATCTTGTCTTCTACAAGCTGCCAGTTATTTATTAACAATTAGCTTCAAATATCTTATTCAGAAGCACCAATATGCTTTGTGAGCAAGGAAAGTGGAGACAACTGGTCTTTGCTCTTTGCTGGAGTGTTTTGCTTACAAATCAGAAGTCTGCGTCTTTTTAAGGATAATTCTACAGAAACTCCTGTGAAATCTTTGAGTGTTCAGATGGTTCTTCCTCGGAAAGAACTGCTGAAATCCACAAGTGAAACACAAGTTATGGGTGAGCTTGTAGAGACTTGAATTTTTAGCAGCGTATTATTTGTAATTCAGCTTGGGCCATCAGCTTCAGTGGTTTTTTATCAGTGCCATCAGCAGCTTCTAGCTCTGAGTTACTGGATCTATGCAGAAAGGAGTTTAAAAAAATGATTGCCACCATCCATAGTGCAGTTATGCACCCAATATCCTTTCCTCAGTGAAAGAAGAAACAACACTATGTTTTATAACTTGCCTTATGAAAGGTCTTGTTTTCTCAGAATATTCTTAATTTAGGCTAATTAAAGGTTGATATTCAATCTCTTGTTTCTCACCATATCGAATGCATGGTTTTTCTCTTAGTCCAAAAACCTTTTTCCATCTTCATTCTCTGTTGGTCTGTGCTCCTTTAGGGAGATGTCTGTTCTAGCAGCAGAAAGGGGACAAATCCTGGCACCTGGAAAATAATGGGCTGAGCTAAATCCATGGGACCCTTGGGATGGGAGTGTTGGCAGGTGCTGAGCTTTGGCATTGGATCAAAACTCATATCAGAGGGTGCATGCAAACAGGGAGAAGAAATCATTTAAGGACCAGTGCAATGTATATAATCCTCAGTTGGTTACGGCAGCTGCTCTTGGGAGAGCATTAAGAAGGTCTTGAGTTGATTCAATAGACCTAAAGGAGCACATCTGGTGATCTCCTTGTTTTCTCTCTGTTAACTGAGATTTTTTTCCCCAAAAAGAGAAAGGATGACTGTGACTGTTTTGGTGCTGTGGGAATGCAGCACCTTTTAGTGCAGGGGTTAAGCAAACATCACATGCTGCAATGCAGTTTGTTCTTGGAGAGGAAGATGATGATAACAGAGGATTCAGGTGCACAATAAAGGTGAGACACAGCCACACACAGCACTTGTAGCTAAGCCAACACTAAAACTGCCAAGTAAAGAGGTGGTTCCATTCTTTTCCAGTCACTTCACGCTTCTGAAAACAGCTAATTAGGCCATGTGCTCATGACCTGCAGAAAGAAATTAAACTGGACTTCAGCCTTCAAGAGTGATGATGGTTGTGCCTCTTATGCTGCACAACCAGCTGCTGGATGAAAAATACCAGTGATTATACAAGCTGTATACTGATTTACTGAGCCTTTGGAGTATTCTGCAGTGCTGGAAGAGCTCTCTGTCACAGCCCTGTTACACACAGGTTTAGATACCTGCCTCTTCAAGTACTCAGGGTGTTGCAATCTGCCATCTATCTCCTCTTGATTATTTTGTTAGAAGAGGTTCTTGAGGAAAGATGCTTTTCAAAACTTGTCCCACTGTAGAGTGCATCCTCTTCCCCTTGCAATTCCTGGTGCCAAGCCCGAGGTACATTTGAACAAAGGTTGTCTGGATATTCAGGCACTGGTGTGAAGGAGGTTAGAACATAGCAAAGAGGAGTGGGGGAGGAGAGCACGTATTCAATAGAAATACCATTTATACAACGAAAAGGGTCTAGTGCTCAAAAGAATAAAGATCCAGAGGCAGCTCTGGGTCAAGGGTTCATTCCATTTCTTCCTTACAACCCAAAGATGAATGCCATGCCCTCTCTGCTTTTATACCACCCACTTACCCTGGTAGAAGTGGTGACTGCTATTTGCCCAGGACAGGCTCAGGGTGCCCGAGGAACAGGGAATTCTTGTGCTGAGTGCAGGGCACACCCTCAGAGCAGAGCCTGGGGCTTGCCTGGCTCTCCTGGTAACAGTGAGGCATCCATTAACAAACACTGACAAACCACACACTTTGCAGATCCTTTTACAGGCCTGCTTCTGATGCTCACACCAGGAATAGTGGGCTCTGCTGTGTTCTCACCAGCAAGAACTTTAATGGGCTTTTTCCCCTGTCTAACTGCTCATTTGACAATTTATCTCAATGGTTTCTTGGCATCTTTGCTCAGTTCTCTTGCCAAATCGACAAATACCTACTAAATGTTGGCTTTTGACCTTGCTGCCACAAATTCAGCATCTGTGGATGACTAATTGAAGGCTGGGTACCAGGAGTGAATGTCAGTGCATGCTACAGTGAGTCCATGGCAGTCAAGCTGGTGTAATTCTGCTTGTCATGGATGGAAAAGTAGGGGGGCATGACAGCTGGGGAGGATGGGTTGCTTTTTTCTGTTCTGCTTGCTTGGCTGAGATGGAGCAAGGTGTTGCTGGTTTGAGCATCACCTGGTTTAAAAACTGAAGTTCTAATTTAAAAAAAAAAAAAAAAATCCAGACAGTGTTCCCTATTACGAGAGTTTTGTTCCCTATTGTCAGAGTTTTGAGATGTTTAATTAGCAGTTTCATTAAACTACCTTTAGATGTTGATGTAAGCTGTACAGTGTTTGTCGTAGGAGTTAATAGTGACTGACTCTGGTGTTTTCCTGCAGGCTCTGTTGCTTCACATTCCCACATATCAACATGTGGAAAGCGATACTGAGATCTCTTCTAAATCACTTTAGCCTCTAAGCAAGGCACTGTTGTATCTCTATACAAGAGCTTGCTGTTTCTGTCTTATAACCTTAACTGTAAAGACAAAACATCTGGGCTGCTGCTGTTACTAGGTTGGGTGGCAGGGTAATAGTGGCTCTCAAATTAGTTAACTTTTTACAGTTGTTTTATACTAGAAGGTTTCTACAAATGGAGTGTCCTGAAAATATCCAGCTATGGGAATTCTAAATGGGAAAACTACACCTTCATTAGGTTTGTGGCTTGGATATGAGACAAGCAGAAATTATTCCAGCCCTCCACATGATTCCAAATGCTCCACTTTGAGCCTGGGAGCAATGTAGGAGAATTATCTTAGATATCTGCTACAATTTCTGGTTCTTGCATGAATTTTGATATTGGTTCCAACAGATGTGACCAGCTGGAATCAGCAAAATGCAAGATTAGTCCTTGCTTTTAAAATTAAATTTTGTAAAACTTGTGATTGTAACAAGCTTAGTTTCTGTTTCTTCACTGTCTCTGTGTATGACACTGACCACTTGCTGCATATTCTCTGTAGTTTTGTCCTCTGAAAAATGTTTTTATACAGCTGAGAATTCTTTTAATGAGAGAAAGGGAGACTTAAGGATAGAGGGAGATCAGTGGCCATTCTCAGACTGACATGGTTGTTAAAAGCATTGACAGACACAGCCTTTGATCTGGTTGTCTGAGAAGTTTTCTTTTTCAGTGCTGAACCAGGAGCAGTCAGACTACCATGTTCAAACAGTTTGTAGTCCATTCCATGATTTAAGAACACTCCTTTAATAACTTAATTCTTTATAGAAATCATAATTCATTTCATCTTAAAACCTCATATACCAATTGCCAAACTTTTCAACAACTGAGGCATGTCTGTCACGTTTTGTTAACTTTCAGTCTTAAATCTGTGCCAGTCTTAAATCTATCCTTGAGGACATTTTTAGATTCCCTCTTGCTGCAATCCTGCACAGTTTTAAATTGTAAACCTTTCTCTGGGAATCCATAAATACAAGTGTGCCATGTTAAATCTGGAAATATAAAACTGAAGTCTGTAGGGAGAGGGAGCAGCAAGAGATGTTAAGCTCCTCTGTCTCTGCAGTGAGCTCTAGGAGCCAGCTCCCAGTGGTGAGATCAGGGAACAGAGTGTGGGAGGATCTGAGATCCCTTCTCATCTTGCTGCCTGCTCTGGGAAGGTCAAGAGTTTCCTCTTTGCTGGCTTCCCATACTGTCAGGATGAAATGCTGGGCAGATTGTCCCTTCCCTGCCATGGGCACACTTATGCTGGCAAGGGGAAGCTGGGGTAAAAGAGGAAAACTCTTGTCTTCCTTGCTGCTTGTAGAGCTGGTCCCAGCAACTCTTGGCAGTTTACGCTCCTGTAGAAAGACAATCAGAAGTTGAAAGCTTTCTCTGCTGCTTTCTCTTTTTCTCTTTCAATCCTCTGTTTTCAGAGAGGATAAAACTGGTTTTGCCCTTTTTTCTTTCCCTGCTTTGTCTCTTGATGCTGTTATTTTCAGCCTACTGTGCTCTATGCAGGTAACCTGGTTGTATAGCAAAAAAAATCTTCTCCTTTAGCATGAAAATGAAATTTCAACTTCTACTGTAAAATGCAAGTATTGTTCCTACATCTGAATATAATAGTAACACAACTGAAGTGAAAAAGCACTACTGCTATGAAATTATAGGAAATTCTTTAGCTGCAATTTGCTCAGGCTCTTGAATGTAATTAATTAAAGGGAGGTTCCTCATTACTCTCTCAAAGACTATCAGCTATGCAGATTTGAGGTATGATGAGATAACCATATAGCAACTTAAAATTAGATATTTTAACATCTTTAGAGAGCACAGAAATACTATGGGATGTGGCTCATCAGAACCACCAGGGAAACATCCAGCATCTTTCACAGCAGGTACTGACTGACCATGTCAAACCTTGCTCTGTGACTCTTTCTGACTCTGAGCCATGAGATCACTCAGCATACACACAGGGCGAGTTAATTTGGTAAAGAGTTGATAAAAAGGCCACTAAAATTGCTGATAATCTCTCTGTTGTCCTCAGTGTGGTGTGCATAATATTCTGTTCATGGTGGTTATGAAAGAGTTGAGGTTACACTGAACAAAACCGTGACATTTTTATTTAGCTTCAACCTCATAAATCATCAACCATTGTAAACTAACTTCTAGTTTTGTTATTCAAAGAAAAGTTTCAATAGGAAAACTTGTCATATATTAACTTTGAAATAATTGAAAGTACCAGAGACTCTTTGGAAAGGCTTTTCTGCTCATTTAATTAAAGCTCACCTTCCTCCTGGAAGAACTTATTAAAGCAAGATTGATTTAGCTGAGTAACTCCTTAGTAATACCACTTACAACTTTGGAAGAGGCATGACTTGTATCTTCTAATAGGCTGGGCAATAAACTTGTGTATATATGCCCCAAACCTACCAGGATAGGCCATTTTAATAATTCCTTACAACTGAAAAAATTGACTAGTTCCTCTGCTGCTGTTTGACTGTTGCAATTGGAATGTTTTGTCTAAGTGCTTGTAAAGTGTGACAGAATTCACAGCCCACCAGTTTGGAGCAGTTGTGTTCCAGCTGTGGACGAGTCCTGTGGACGCTACTCTGAAGCTCCATGGAGATCAGGCAGAGTTGGAATAAATAAATGCTGAGTGGATTACATGATGAGTAAATCTATAGGATGGTTGGGGTGCTGGAGTACAACTCACTCAAGTACATGTACACTGTACATGGTGCTTTACTGTGGTCTGTGCAAAGAAAAATTTATTGAGAGATTTGTTATGCAAATAAAATGTCATAAGAGCTGGCACTTCAAAGGCCCGTGCGTGCATTTGCCATGTAATTGCCTGGAGAAAAAGGCTGTTTGGATGTGGAGCCTTTATTTGCATTTGGAGGATTAGCTGACTGTTTACTTTACTACCCTTAGATTTTAAGTGCTCTTAAGCTGTTTTTCCAAGAGAGCTGAATTTATTCAGTGTAACTTCTTGATTGACAGAGCAAGAGGAGCACATCAAGCAGATGTGCAGGACCTTGCAGCAAACAGCTCCTTTCTCTTGCGACCTTGTAATGTGTAATGGAACCAGTGGGTTTGAGTTAAAAAATAAATAAATACAGATTATTACTAGCATTGCAGATTTCCCGAGGAAAAAAATGTACATAGATGAGGATAAAGATTAGAGCTGACAGAATAACGTTTCTTCCCTGTTAACTTTATCATACCTTAAAAATATTCAATGCATATAATTTATTTTCATTTTCATTATCTTCCCAGCTTAGGTGACATGCTCAGCTTCCAGAGAAGTTAATGGAAATCTCAGTACTGACTTCAGAGGACTTTGGGTCAGGCTCTAAATGACAAAGAATGAGCCCCAAATATTTATGCATATTTATGAATTGAGTGAAAATTTGTTAATGAAATGTTCATACACACTTCATTCCAGGCTGGCTGCACATTCATCTCAGAAAGCACATAAGGGCTTTTCTTTTAGTGTTCTGTTAAACGCTGACCAAAAAGTCAATGAGATTTTGCTGGAATGAGGCTTTTGGGATTTGGGCAGTATTCGTGTACACAAGTCTTCAATATTTATTGCTCAGGATTGATGCTTACGTGATGAACAGCCACTTCATGCATGAAGAAAAATGTGTATAACTTACAGCTTGATCCCAGCTGTGCTCTTTATTCACCACGTCACACACCCTGACCAGCCGTGACTGGTCCTCAACAGGAGCCCCAGGATGTCCCTATTGCTTCCAACCTGCCAGTTTTCCCTATGAAACTTGAGTAAAAAGAGACACTTGACTCTGTCAGTTTAACAACAGATTGACTTATTTATGCTAATTCAAAACTCCTGCATATGAGAGGGAAGCGTGTGGCAGCTGGTGGGAAAGCTGAATCCTTGTGCTCCAGGAGGCCACATCTTCCAGGCTGAGCAGCTGCTGTCAGGAGATATCAATCATTGTGCCAAAACACCTTGACAGTGCCCTCCTGACTGCCTTTTTCAGAAGCAAAAATTGGATTAGATATGACAAATGGATCTTTCCTACGGAAAGACTGGTGTCCTTTGGCCTGTGCAAGTACAGTTCTTTTCTCTGTGTGATACGTAGGCTGTTGCCCATGGATTATGAATTTTTCCTCTTCATCTAACATGAAAACAAATGAGGTTTTTCCCTCTCTTGTCCTTCTAAAGTTACTCACTGAACATTCAATCAAACTACTTATATTTGCATCTTTCCACTATTCTGACTTTGAGGCTCTGTTTCAAAATGTGCCTTGGCATCAGGACTTGATTTCAGCCTCCTCCTCTTTGGTTTTATACTGAACACTGCAAAAAGGAATATATCTGTATTTTAGATATACAGAAAGCATTTTCATACAAAGCATAATTGGGGCTGACTGGCATGGAGAAGGTCACTTCTCAGCCTTCCTATTGCCTGAGGTAGATTATGTCTAAATTATCAACACCTAGCTGTGGGATTTGCTATTGCATTAGCAAATTACTTTTAAAAATAGAGATAAGTATTTGCTCTTGGACACAGGAGCTTCATTCCCTCTGTGCACACACTTCATCACACCTGGACCACATACTGATGCTGTCCTAATGTGGGCCCTCTTTAAGAGACAGGAGACATGATCTGTGCAATTTTGCTGAGGATTTGACTGCTGTGGTAAGGGGTAGAGCCATTTTGGCTTCATAGCTGGACATTCACCTGAGAGCTGATGACTGTTAATTCTTCTCTCTTCAAGATGAGTTTTTATTATATTAACTTAGTTAATTGGTTGTACATGATTCTTTCCCCTAGAGACTTCTCTCTGCCAATCTTCAATTAAAAGCAAAATGTGCACTGTTCCTTTCTATAGACCTGAAGGAAAAGCCCCTTGGATTAGGCTTATGAGACAGAATGGTTCTGTCTGAGCAGCCCTCACTGAAATATGGCCAAAATCCTTCCATTCATAACCTCATCTGGTGTTCCTTGCATGTGAACACTATTGGCTTGCACTTGTAGTTTTGTGCTTTCAGCATAAGGATTGGCAGAACAGATGACTTCTCTGATTGCTATAATTTAATAGGTTCCAGATAGATGAAGCAGCTGCTTGTTTATGCATCAATTTTGCACTTTTAACAGTCATTAAGTGTGCAATTAAGAACATGCTTTTGGAAAGGCTGGTGATGCCTGTGCCCTTGGTACACCCTGAACACCTCAGAACAGATGTCTAGAGTCTAACAGGAGTGAATGTTTTGTTTAAATATAAACTGAAAGTGTTGCAAGTGGAACAGATTTGAGAAATGAAAAAGGTGTCTTTAGCTCTCAAAGAAGCCTTTTGTTTTCCTATGATCAAGGAGGAAAGAGCTGGTGAGAAGAGGGACAGGTTTTACAGGTTGGTATCTTCCCATGTGCTGTTGACACCACCAAGACAGTTGGTTTCTGGGGCCAGGCAGTTTTGTGCCCCGCCTGAACAGCAATTAGAACGGCAATTGTTCTATGGATTCAGGATCCTGGTGCTTTAGGGGGTACAACCTTCTGGAAATGCCACTGCCATCGAGCACAGAGATGGAAGGCAAAGCCACAGGGAATGTGCCAAAAGTGGGTAAAGGGCCATTCCTGTGCTGGTTGCAGAATAGCCAGAAATTTTTCTTTCTAGATTTGGGGAATGAACCCTGGGTTGGTTTCTCTTCAAACCATGAGCATTTTACTGGAACTGAAATGCCAGGGAGCAGCAGCAACTGCACCAAACTTGTCAACAAATTCTAAATGGGATCCACTTCTCCCTGGGAGGGGATAGAGTATCCTGATGCTGTTCCCAATGGCTGAATGCAATTACTTTCATATTTTGAACAAATTAGGAATTGCTATTGATCTGATCCTTGGCACTATCTATGCTGTGGTTTGGGCACATTATCCAGGTGTGTATTCAGCAATTGTCATGCCTTGACCAACTGCACAGAGTGGAAGCTTTCTTGCTTTGGTGATCTACTGCATCTCTTACAGGTGTAGTCATCCTTGGAAGGTTATCCCTGCCACTTCAACAGGGAAAATGGGACACCAGGGCATGTTCTGTGACATGATTAATGGATATGTGAATAGCCCCCTATGACTTATGATATCATCTCCATTATCTTGCTTGAAAATTACCTTCCATTGCTGCAGAAGGGCAGTGTTTGCCCGTGTAGTTTATGGCACTCATAAACAACTCCCACCAGCATCTTTGCTGTCATGTCCTGTCTCTCACCTTCCCCTTGTACCTGTTTGGAAACGGGCATGTGAAACTGCTCCTGTAAAGTCCCAGCACGGGCTAAGCTGTGAAATCCCAGGGCTCTGCAGTGAGAGCATTGATCTCCTGCTGAGTCATCTGTGATGACAGATACTGGAGTTTTACAGACACGCAGAGTCACTTTTGCTGACTTATTCATTTTAATTTAGCTGGGTTTCATTTGTTCTGGTGACTGTTATTCAAGGTGTTAATATTTCTTGAAGAGAAGTAAGAGCACGAGCAGCTCTCCAGGCCTAGCCGTAGTAAAAATAGCAAAGGTGAACTTCAGAGAAATCTCTCTCTGGCTTGCCTGTGCCTGTACTCAGTTTAGAGCAATCAGGATTCTACATGCTTATGCTGCTCAGTAATTTAAAATGCAATGCAGTGTGTGAACATATCACTCTGATTCTTCTGAAAAATCCAAACATGCATTGACAGTCCTTTCTTTTCAGAGTATGAATAGGTTGGAAGTGCTCAGCTGTCTCTTGAAAACTGTGATATAGCAGTGCTTTTTCTCTTTGGTTACATTTTCATTGATACTCATGTTTGTAGTTACCCAGCTTATTTCAAAGCTTGTCAAACTGTTGAGTCAGAAAAAGGAGTAGAGGTGATCTGTGCTGATGTGAAACTTCTGTTTGCACCCCTTTTTTTATTGTCATTACCTGCCTTTGTTCAGCTGATGCATTTGGAGTTGAGAAAGGCTTTGAGTTTTCTTGCTGTCATCTCTGGCTCAAGTTTTCTTTCTGTTCTTCACTTCTGGTCTCCTTGCCTTCAAGAGTTAGAGATGACTTGTGCTGATGTAAAGGGAGTTGGAACATGTACATTCCATTAATGCTATGCTGTTTAGTCCTATGAATGTCTCGTGCACCACTTTTTAGACCTCACCTATGGATTGTGGGTCCTCTTTAGCTGGGCTTCCCAATTTCCCTTTTCATGGTGTGTTGATGGTTTCTCTATTCTTTATACTCTTTCAGCAGTCAAGCAAAACCCTCAAGTTTACTGTGACTGGAAGGGCACATTCTGACAATGGAATCCTTTTTTTGGTTAAATTTATTTGATCATTTGAAGCTGGCAGTGTGTGCCTTTAACACATATGGAATGAGACAAAAGATGCTCTAAGCTTTACGGTGAAGGACAGGAATACAGTAGGTTAATTTTATATTATAGCAAATTTCCTTAGAATTGCAACTTACTAAAACCTGTAAATACCTGTATTTGTCTTCTTTCTCTATAATTCTAGAAAAATGTTTCCTATTTCTTTGTTTTCAGTAAGAAATGGTCAAACTGTACGTATTTATTTTAAAAGAATTTTTGTGTAATATTCTTTGTATTATATATTAGCATAGATGCTGTTTTGTCTACTCTCATTTTGGCAAGGCTTTCTCTAGTATACTGAATGCCAATTCATGGCTTATTTTTTGAGCTGCCTTTTACAATGCAGGTAATCATGTTCCTTGCAGAGAGCTTTCTTCCTGCACTATTGTACAAATTAATCTGGGGGACAGACAAATCTTGTTTTATAGAGCTACAAAAAATTGATGACCATTGCTGCTCTATGCTAAGAGATGCATCACTGTGTACAGAATAATTCAGTGAGTGAGAAACAAATTTAATGAAAAGGATGAACAAAGACAACTTTTGGAGGCACTTTGTCCATATTTTGAGCATTTCTTTGCAGCTCTTCCCAGATAAGGTGTGACCTCACCTCAGTGCCAGCACTGGAGTCACCCTGGAGAATAAGGAGGTGATTTTCTACAGTGCCAGAGGGCTGGAAGGGGCAAGGAGACTCCACAAAAGTGTGGCTGAGGCAAATGAGGATAGGGCTCCTGAGCTCTCTCAAGAGCTTGATCTGAGCTCTCTGCAGGGCTGCTGCTGGCTCTCACAGCTCTGTCTCTGAGAGGCAAAGCAAGGACATGTGCTGTGGCCCCTCATTTCATAGGGACTGATTTCTTCCTTGCTCTGCCCCTCTTTCTTACCTGCCTGGAGCAGGGTTTGCAACTGCAGCACTGCAGAGCTCTTCTTCAGGTTTGTTGTTCCACCCTTGGAACAAAATCCAAAATCCAGGTCGACTTACACTGCTCTGAAGGTTTGAAGATCTGTGTGAAACAGAGGGAAAAATGGTGAATATTCCATTCCCAGTTTGTCCTGGTGCCATGCACACAGTGCTCGCTTTGCCCACTTGGGCATATTTAAACCAGAAAATGTTCCTTAGACCATTCATTCTGGCCATTAGGAATTAAAGGGTTCTTTCACAATATCCCTGCTGTGACAAATTAGAGGTAACAATTCTAATGGACAATTAACAAAAGGATTGTTGATTTACTACTAGAATTTCAAAGTAAGATTTCAGCTTTGGTAACTAAAATATTAATCTGGAGGAGACGGTTGGTTATTCTAAATTACATTCTGACTGCAACTTCACTTTTGCTGTATTTCCTGAATTTGTCTTTTTAAATTTCTGTAGGTGTTCATGCTACACAATCTTAATGCATCATCCATGCTTGATATAGCAATAAACAGAGCTGGCAGTACAACACATTTTGTAAAACCATAAATATTTTTATCTGTCTGGGAATGGGAACACAGTTATAACTAAGACAGCAATGAAAATTTTATTTACTCAACAGAAGTGATGTCAGGCTTAAACGGAGTCCTGATCTTCAATTTCTGTGTTCCTGACGCATATTTAACCTTAAGGTTTAAATGAAACAAGCATATTTCAAGTTTTTCTCATAATTGCTAGCAGTGGGAAGTGCAACTTCTCACAAGATTCAGCAAAGAGCATTTGATTGTAAATTTTAGAGCTCAGGTCAAAGTACTTTTAACATGAGTTTTCATAGGAAACCATTTTCTCAGGAAAGTGTTTGAGAATTTATTGGTTTTGCTTTGGCATTCTGTTATGATCCCAAGTCCTAAAGGTTTTATAATTTGTTTTTTTTTCTTAAGCAATCAATATAGACACTCTTGAATAGCCAGCAGGAAAAGAAAATTTGGAGAGCTTTAACTGAACTGCTCTCAATTTTGATCTGTTGGCTGCCCAGAAATTCCTATTTGTACCATCCTAAGATGGAGAGCTAAGGAATGTTTTTCTGACAAAACCTTAATCAAATCAGCATATTCCCTCAAAAGGGCTGCATTTTAACAGCTGTAGATCATTCAAAAGGAAATGAAAACCTAATAGCAATTCTAATTGCATGGTATATGATAGATGTGAGTGGTTGCTTAGATGAAGATAGCACAGATGGAGCATCCCCATGACCTTCCCTGTGGGTTCATTCGAAGCATGCAGTCCAAAACATTTCTTCCTTTAATTTAGATATCATAGAAAAATGCTAATATTGCTTGGTTGGCTGAGGAATTGGAGCCAATTTGAGCCATACTTGGTCCATCAATTTTCTCGTTGTGAGCCAATCCCTGTGTCAGTAGGAACCCTAGCATGCTTTTATTCCAGAAGCCCAGATAATTATCTCCTGTAGAAGGATTTAAATTCTCTTACTCCAGTAGGTACTTTAACCCTTAGGATGCTGGTTCTCTCTAGATTTTAATGTTTTATTGAATGTGAATGCATGAAAATATTATGCCAGTAAATGAGAGAATGAAGCATTAAAATGTGCCACAGGAATGGATTAAAACCTAACATAAAATATATTCCAATGCTCAGTGTCCAGTTAATATCAGTGTGATTGCATTAGCACATAATACCTGCTATTAATTCAACTTCAATTATATCCTACTGCTCTTCCTATGAGCAGTAGGATAAAATTGTTCCTCATAAGAGAGGAACAGAGTGACAGCCTGTAGTGAAAATCAAGGAGAGAATCTGTTTGAAGAGTTCAACTTTTGTCTTTTTTTTAAACATCAGCTTCAAAAGGAGACAATGGCTGCAGGATTGCTTGAACCATTACAAAATCTTGGTCCCGATTCAAAGGACATAGAAATTATTATTGTGTTAAAACTGGTCTTGCTGAAGCTTTCATATCAGTGAATAGCAAACTGCTGAAGTGGAATTTGAGTCCAGGTGATGGAGGACTCTCACTGTCATGAAGCCTCAGGCCACAGCTGAGAGTGTACAACAAGAATTCTGATATTTCTAGATTAAGACTTGTTTGGTTTTGTTTTTTTGTTTTTTGGTTTGGTTTGGTTTTGCTACTTTTGTCACAAAGCTGCTCAATCCAGTTCGCTGCCAAGTCCATTATGTGGGAGAGAAATTTGTGAATAGCTCCCTTTTTCCTGTGAACCCAACTTAAGCAGCATGTCCAGGAGAGCAAGGGGGAAAGTTCATTAAAAATTCAAGACTCCCTTTCCATGTTTGCTATTTTGAAGTTACAGGCTGTATTTTTGGCACAGATTGCATCTAACTTAAAATAACATGAACAAAGATAAATAATGTAGCACCAGTGATGAACAGTCTTAAGCAAGAAACTAAAGTATCTTTCTTTGTTTCCCGACTTATACTTTATGAAACTTTGATTAATGTGGCTTTGCAACATCTGAGCAAGTTCCCTGTATTTCACAGAAGGGTGAGGGTGGCTGTGGAAACCAAAATAATTCATTTTCTTCGACAGGAGTTGCTTCAGTTGCCCTTCAAACCTGGGTACATCAAAAGGCACAATGCCCCTCACAGATCTAAGGATCTCCTTGCTCTGCCGCGAGGAAATCCTCACAGAGAATTCTGTGTGTGATTTGAATGAATTAGAGTGTGATGGTATCCTCCACACGTCTCATGAAAGAGTGACCTTCCTCTGCTCCTGCCTATGGATCCATGGAGGAATCACAATCTTAAGGCTGCTTTGATCTCCTGAGCGTGTGCTGGTGGGAGCAGAGCAGCTGATCACTGCCCTGTGATAGAATCTGCTCTGTGTGCCAGCCTTTCAAAGGCTTTTTTGTCATCTCTCTTGTAATAAGATGGCTATGAACGCTTCAGAACATGAGTGAGACACAGTAAAAGCACAGAAAAAGGAATATTAGGCTCTACACAGCTTATAATTAAAATCCTAGAGAGCAATAGCTGTGAAGTGAGTAAATAAAAGTACAATAAAAGCAAGCAAACAAAAAGAAAACCTCCACTTGATCCTGGAAAGCACAAAGGGAGGCTGCTTCGTATGCAAGGCTTTCTATTTCAAGTCACCTTATCACCAAGACAGCTTTCAGTTTAGGATGACAAACAAAAAGCCCCAAGGAATTCTTTGCCCATTCTGAGGGAGAGACAAGGCTCCCGTGCAGATGCCTGGCACGTTTGAGCTCTGTCCCACACTGAGCACTTCCACAGCTTTATACCTCACTGCTATTTCATGATGCATCCAAGGGATTAACTTGACAGGGTGAAAAACAGCAAGATGTATATTTGAATAGAGATTAAAAATACAACACAGAGCGTTCCATTCTCCTGTCAACAATTTCAAGGTGAAAAGACCAACAACGTATCAAGTAATAAAAACCACTTTGCAGAGGTTAGCATAATGTAACCAAGGAAAAGGGAGGGAATGAGGAAAAGAGCAAAACATCTTTGGTATGCTTCAAGCATTAGAGCTCTTAGCTGTGGTCTGAAGATCAATAAGGCAGAACATTCTTTTTATTATATATTAATACAGTGTGAGCAGCAAGCATAGCAACTGCTGGGATCATGTGACTGCTCCATATACGTATTTTTCCACTTTGTCAAGATGAGTAGAGTTAAAATTTCATTTTGTCAGATGCAGAGTTAAAACTCTAGAGTGGATGAGATGTATAAATCTTTTTTCATAGCATCTAGAAAAGAATGGAGGGGCTTGTTGTGACTTTCTATTGCCCAAGCCAGCAGCTGAAACACTTTCTAAAGCAGCCTGGTGGGATGCTGATGGTGAGGTGTAAGATGTGTAAATAAAGGAGATTCTGAAAGCAATTGCATTGAGAAAAAAATCCAAAATTAAATGACCTTGGGAGTTCCATATTTTTATCATATCAAGTAATTCTCTTGTTTAGATTTTTTTTATAAAGAGGTTGAGCCTTAATTTGAAGACCTCAAGGGATGAGAGAGAGTCTGATGTGCCCATACTTGCACCAGCTGATTAAAAACTTGAAAACTCATTGGGATCTACTTTCCTTTAGAATTATATTGTGCTACAAGTTTGAAGTACACCAGAGTATGGTGTAAATTTGCATGCTGCTTTTTCAGATATGCATTTTCTGCTTAATGTATGAAGTTTTACTCTTCCTGCTATCCATTACCACCAACAAAACCAATTAAGATTCTCATTTCTACTGAAAATACGTAACTTAAAAAAATATATAAATTCATGCAGATATTCAAAAGTAATTTAGTAATAATACATCAAAAAGAATATTCTGTGGGGTTGCTGAAATCCAATATTGCAAAGGTATTTTTTCCCAGTCTCCTGACAGCAGTTAAGATTGCTGTGCTGGTGAGGTGGGTCACATCTCTAACTTAAATTGTGCTGTTTCTCATCACTAATCATAGTTGTTTGAAATGCACTTCAAGACCTTGTCTACATCTGTCTGCAGCACTGCTTCTGTTAGAAAAACTCCTAAAAGGGAAGTTAAATCATTATCGGTTGAATGTCTGACATAGTCTTTTGCAAATTTATATTAAAATGATTCTGTGTTTGAAAAAAATTGTGGGCTTGACAGGTGCATTAAAGCTAAAATATGTTTGCTAAGGTTAAACAGCACAAAGTCACATTATTGCTACTTGTCTTAGAGCTGTGAAACTAAGAATTCACCACAAAGCTAAGGAGATCTCTTGCTTTAATGGAGTTAGTTTGAAGCCATACAGTCATGTGGGTGTTTCGAAGCAATAATAAAACTGTAAAGCTAGTGACCAAAGAATGAGAATTTCTATACAGCGTTTTGTAAGAAATTTGAGCAAAGCCTGAGGGTGACATTGCACAAAGGATGTGTCACTGGTCTTCCTGTGCAGCTGTGTGAGCCTGTAATAAAAGTCCTAAAGGTTTCTGCTGCAGCAGAGTTGGGCTGATAATAAATACAGCGTGTAGGCTGACGGGAGATGTTCTTTTAAATAACATCCTTTAATATGTGGTACCTTAATGCCTTGTGGACTGTCCCAAGCTCTTCCCCTGCAAACTGGGGTAAGGTAGAGTTACATCAGCAGCTGATGACTTCTCCAGCATGAGCAGCCAGGATTCTTTTATCCTGTTTCCCCTGTCTCTGCCCGAGCCATCTTTCCATGCCGTGAGTGATCCAAGAACTGATTAATTCATGTTTGCAATGCGCTCGAAAGCTTATCAAAGGAAAGGCGCGACAGAAGAAACAATTTTATTTTTATTCCAGACTACTGGCAGAGCTTGTGAGCTATGGCTGTGCTGGAGCTTTGGTGCTGTTTGTTTTGAGCAAAGAACTTCAGTTGTCATCCCGTGTGTGCCTGTGCCGGCCCACTGCTCTCACACAGCTCTTCCCTTGCAAATGAGATTCATCTGTGCTCCCTTGGAGCAGCAGTGACAGCACCAAACACCTCATGGCAACGCTGATTTGATTCCTTTTTTCCCAGCTTTTTTTTCTGTTGCAAACAAACTAAGAAGTTCCATCAACATTTTTATTTCAGTCGCAGCCTCAAGGAGTTTCCAGGAGAGAATGAACTGGGTCAGCTGGTGACCTCCATGGTGTCTCTGTAGATCTGAAATGGGAATTTCTGTCTCAGTCTTGTGACTGAAATACAGCTTATCTTTAAATCAATATCCAATGTCTTTCTGAAGACTGCACTGATGGTCTAGCCAATATATATCTTGGAAAGTTGGAGAACAACTCCCTTAAACTGTGATCCCATTTCAAGTCCAGAATTTCTAGTTTGAAATTCTAGCCTGTAGATCTTGTTAAGATTACAGATTAAGGGCTTGCACCTAAACACAGTAGAGTTCAGGGGAGTATTTCTATTGAGTTTGACAGGCATAAAATCAGACCTGCTCAGAACATGACAAATCACACTTGTAAATCTTTGTAGATCAGTATCATTCATTCCTTATCTCTTGTGAATGTCTCCTCATTATTTCTATTGTCAAAACTTGAAGCTTTTCATTTTCAACCCTCTTTTCTTGCCTTGTGTCTTGATAGAACATATGCAATTTCATTAAATCCATGTCATCTTCCTATTCCAGGCAGTGAAAATAAAATCAGAGGGGAACTGAATGTTTTGCTACATTCAATATGTAGTGTCAGGATGAAAGATCCCTGCAAACTCTTGTTTTCTGAATGTTGTGCTTCTGTTTATATGCATAGTAAATTCCCAGTGTGATAGATCTCAACACTTCAGGCTTGTGGGATAAAAAGATGCATGTGTTCTGAAGAATGATTTATCTTAAAGCCCGAAAGCTGTGGATGATCTGTAAGTGCCACTAATGCATTTGAAAGCCACTATTGCACTGATTAGATCTAAAGAGAGTTCTTGTTACTCTCCAGTGACATCTGTTACCTGTTTTGCAGCTGTCATGTGAAAAAGCATGTGAGTACACTGGGCACACTTCTGGCAGGTGCTGCATTTCAGGAGGAAGTGAATGCAAGGAGCTGGGAAATGTCACTGCAGTTTCAGAGCAGTGGCTGCTGTCACCATGGGCTGAGCACATCCTCATCCCCAGCTCGTGGTGTTTCTCCCTCGTGTTTGTGCTTGCTCTGAGTGTGTTAAGCCAAAATTATCACCTAGAAATAACAAGAGTTCCTCAATTTTATGGGCTAATATCATTTTTTATTGTCACTCTTCACCTCTTTCAAATTCAGACCGGCTGTTTCATTACTAAATAATTTCCTGCTCCCTCCTTATCTCTGGAAAGATGAACAGATCAGCCTAGCAGCAAAGCTGAGCAGAAGCTTGGCCTCTGGGAGGGCTCCTCGCTGTCTCTGGATTTCTGGGTTCTTCCTGGACAGCTTTGGCTCTTTCGGTGATCTCCAAATTTCCCTGTTTTATCAGATCACAAAAAACCCCCACCAGTGGATAGAATTTATTTAAATACATGCTAATGCCACACTGGTTGTCATATTAAAAACTATATCATAATTTTAGTCCTCAATAATTGCATTCCATGCATGCTACTGTCCAGTCGGACTGTATGAAGAAGGGCAAGGTTAAAATTGAGTCAAAAAATCACAAATGCATGTCTGTCACCTGGCAGCATGATAGAGCTCCTCTGATGTAAGGTTCAACCTTGTAGTGCTCCTGCTGTCCTTAATGTGGATTTAGTCCAATTTAGAAGCAGCAAATGCTTTGTTCCCTGCAAAAGCCCAAAAGTCCTGCAGAGGCAACTCAGGCTGAAGTAAAATGTTTGCTTTGCTGGAGTGGCACTTAGACATTCAGTAGGACAACACTGGCAAAGTTCACACTGGCTTGGAGTGTTGGAATGAGAATACAGAATTATACAGTAATTCCACAATGGTACCCAGTTGTGTTAAACCTTTCTGAGGAGAAAAGCAATCAGTCTCTCACTTTCAGGGTGGAACCTAGTTAAAAATCTTGGTTTCTCTGCTCTGTTGTGTGAATTATTTTAGACAGCTTCCAGCCTGGCTTGGAACAAAAATAAATCCATCTATTAATGTGCACCTTAAAATACTTATATGAAATTTTGAGGGTTTGTGAGATGTTCCTACTGGAATTACAGCCAACTTTTAGTTCTGTCTTTTCATTTATTGTTGAAAATGAGTGCATTGAGACACTGAAGTGATGGGACACTCATGAATTGATGTAGAAATGAAAAGAAGTAAAAAGGTGGATTCCTATCCAAATAGCTCTTGACAAAGTTCTTTCACAATTTTTTGTGTAAGTTTTCTTATTGAGACTTTCTTAAAACACTGAAAAATGTTTACTTTCTTCTTTAAATCAGGAAGTCCTCAACAGCTCTGATGAAACTGGTAGACATCAGTCACTGTTTGGCTCAGAGTAGAAGACACCCAAGACCCTTTACTTAAATATTTTAACTTTTCATGGGTTAAAATATTCCAGGTTTCTGGCAAAATGAAGAGAAACATTGTCTTCTTCTAACAAAATTCCAGGTTTTTGGCTAAATTAAGAGAAAAAAGGTATTTTCTTCTAACAAAATGGCTTTCAAAAGATGCAACACTGACAGGTCCTAACCACAGATAAGTTTCTCATAATTTGTGACATGTCCCAAAGCCTGTGATGTCGTGGTTTCATAGTTTACTTCACTAATTCCTACTGATCTATTGTAGTGGGCTGAGCCAAACAGATTATTTTAAACTTTGAATCTATCTTTATACTTCCTACTTGCCTTGTTAAAAAGAGGAATTAGAATTAGTCATCCTCTCCTTCACTGCTTGTTAATAACCCCAGATACTTCTGTGTGTTGAGCTGAATTCCCTCATTTCAAATATGCAACCCTGCTTAACCTCAGGCTCTGCTCTCAGTGTTGGGTTTAGAGCTGGTTTAAGTTGCTTTAACCGTCCTGTGGATGCTGTAGTTGCGTTTATTTACATCAGCTTCTTGTTCTGCCTCACAATTTCCAATGTTGCAGAATAGAGTTGAAACCAAACAAAAAATGAGGCAACTTGAGCAGGCATCCTGTGAGGTAATTTCTTTTTTGAAGTCAATTTTGAAGAACTTATCTGAGAGAAAGGTTGTGGACGGCACTTGGTTTTAAGGATATTTACAAGAGGATGGCGTGGGAGTTTGGAGGTTGGTTTTGGGGATGAAGGAAGGGATCTACTTGAGTTTCCATTGCTCAACACATAAAAATGTGTAGCACATAGACTCTACCTCTTCAGAAATGCAAAACTAATTACATCTTAATTTGCATATCAAAGCAAATTACAACCTAATGAAACATTTGCCTGCCAAACATTTCTTTATCTTAATGAACAGAAAAAGAATACCTATTATAGCCTGATTAAAATGTCTTTGTACTTGTCCAACAGGTTACACTCTGTATATATAAAAATATTGCTCACCATCTTACTGGCAATGTGAACAAAACAGATTCTAATTTACAGCATAAATTTTATTGTTTGTATCCATAGATATAAAAACTGATAGGGAAAATGTTTTGCATTTTCATTGGAAGCAGGAGAGAGAAACAGTAGAATTTTGAACTGGTATTAATTATTCTATTTGGAGTCCTATATTATAAAATAATGCTCAGAATCTGAGAAATTTGTACTCTTACTTCATACATTACTACAACTATATACCATGATCACTTTTTTTCCTCAACAATGTTCATCTTGTGAAACTCCCCTCAGTGAAACTTGAGAGAACTCAGACAGAAAAGGCTCTATTACTAAAAGCTAGTCCTGTTGGGAACATTTTCTTTAGCCCATGTTACAAGGAATTTATGGAATACACCAAGGTTGCTACAACTTTGCCTGTAGATACAGTGCAATAAATCTGTTGTACTGTGAGTACATATCTTGGGGTGGATATGTTTTATTTGCTTAATTTAAAATCTACATGATGTAGCTGTTTTGGATTGTTCTCAGTAATCTTTAGTAATTAAC
Organism: Trochalopteron elliotii; assembly: GCA_024734555.1. Classification (NCBI taxonomy): domain Eukaryota; kingdom Metazoa; phylum Chordata; class Aves; order Passeriformes; family Leiothrichidae; genus Trochalopteron; species Trochalopteron elliotii. The sequence continues at coordinate 655,200 of JANPWX010000387.1, forward strand.
CAAAAGCTGAAATAAATTTGCTGAACAGAACTGTTCTTAATACAAATGTTAAATCATCTTCCCCCAGTGTAATTGTACCTGAATAGATGCAACTGTAACACAAGCCATAAAAGGAGATAAAGCAGCAACATAATGTACAATTTCTTAGTGCATAATGGTAACTCTGAATAACACATGCTCCGTGAAGAAAAGTAATTTAAACTGTATTACAACAAATGTCATATTTTAAAATGGAAACTATCCATCATGTGTTGAGAGAAAGTGTTGGTGAACTACAATAAGTCTAAGGGATGTACTTAAAAATTCTGTTAGGAGTCCATTAAAAATAAATTGATGGACTTGCTTTTAGGACATTATAATAAATTGCAAGTGACAGATACATGTATGTTCTCTCCTCGTGGTGTGTAAAGCAATAATCACAAACTTGGTGGACAGCAATTGTACAGAATAATCAAAAGTGATTCCTATTCTACAGTGGATAAAGCCTTTGTTTTCGGAAATGATCAGTGCATTTATAAATCATTGGTAAAATTGCCTGATATTTAATTTAGGTTTTTATTCCAGTGGGTGTTAGATTTATAGCAGCACAGTCAGTTTTAACAGTGCAAGCCAAAGCATGGAAACTGGCAGTAGAAGACTCGTGTATTTAGGCTTTGTAGTGGTTCTCTAAAAATAGAACATATGCTTATTAAATCCTTTTAAGCTCATAGATAATTCAACAGTGCATGTGTATATTTTATGGCTTTCAATGAAGACTTCCTGAAGAGTAGAAAAAACACTTTTTTTGTAGTTCCCTTTTTAATCCAAAACTGTGAGATTTCACAGAGGAAGGGAGCCTGGCGTCCTGCTGACCTTAGCTTGGACTGATGCACATCACCAGAGGGGGTGGAGGTTCTGGAAATCTGCAGTGTACACTGGGGGGATGTCTTGCTGTGGAGGCCTTAAAAAACAAGGAAATAAAAGGTCTGTCCCCATCTAAATGTTGTTTCTTAGCTGAAGTAGTTTTTTTGTTTGTTTGTTTCCTAAATTTGGATTAGTTGAAAATGTACAGCAGCCTCTGCACATTATGGGAGGTGGAAGAATTTACAGGGTTTGTTCTCCCTTCCTCTCTAGATATGCTTGAATATAAAAAAGGGGGAAATTCTACATATCAGGTGTTTCACACCCTCCATGATCTGCTGGAATATGGCAAGTGAGTTTTCAACAAGCTCACTTTGTTGCCTCAAGAGACCTTGTTCCCTTTACTCCTTGTCTGCAAGAATATCTAGAATGTAGCCTATAATTTTGAACCAAGATTTGTATATTTAAAAAAGAAACAGTTTTGAGTCAATCTCTCAGTTGCCTCCCTTCAACATTTTGCCCTTAACTTCACTGACTTTGAGTTCTGCTGTTTTCCTGGAAACTGTTTTTCTATTTTGTTGCTCTGCTTGAGGTATTTTTAATAGAGCCTTCTTAATGCTGCTTAAGAAACACCCTTTTGATGCAGCCAGTTTGAGTCCATTCAAACACTTGGAAAAAAGAGGGGGAAATGGTTCTGAAAACTGCTAGCATGTGGAAGGTGAAGGGCTGTGTAAAAATTAAGTGATTCCTGCTCTTGTACTCCTATTAACAAAGGGTGTTTGTAAAGCCAGTGTGAAGCACTGCAGAACTTTGCTTTGGTCCAGACAAGAATATGAGGAGAAAGTATTTGACCTTTAAAGTGTCAGCAATGCTTTGGCAGACAGAATGCAGGCTGTAATATTTCAATGGGGTGTGACATATTTCTTTAATCTCCAATCCATGAAGAGAGAAATTGAAATCTACTGCCTCCCCCTAAGTGTGTGGCTCAAAAATAAAACTCCAGAGGCCTGATTTCTGTAAATGCAGACTTTGTTCTTGAGAACTAGAAGGTGATGGAAGAGGGTTTTGTCTTTGGGTTTTACCTTTGCCAGAAGGAATTTAACAAGTTTCCCGATTTGCAGCTCACTTTAATAAAAAAGTGGAGAGTGCAGCTACAACCTTCAGAGACACACACCCAACCCTATTATGGGCTGAAACTTCCTGTATCCTTACTGGCCTTTAGCTTTACCAAGCTGCAAAGATTATTTGTTGAGATGGTTGTTAGTAACACTCATGAAATGTTTCAATCTGCCATGACTCAGGGGGAAAAAACTTGTGTTTAGAACGAGGCTAAACAAAACCTGAGAAATTCAAGAGAGAGGAAGAAACCACAGTTTGGTTATGATTATAAGGGTGTGGAATCGTTGTTTAATTATTTTTCCTGTGGGAAGTTTTGAAGAAGAAACAATTTTTGATTAGAATTGAATACTGGGCTGAATATCCCATATTTTTTGGCAGATGACTGCTTGAACCCGAAACTTTGCTCTTCAGCTACCTGTGTGTAATACATAAAGAATAAAGATAGAATTATGTCTCACTTGAGAACCAGGCTATGTAGCTCAAAAAATTATAATTTTAGAATTCATGTCCTGTGTGATACCTTTATACATGCTTAACTGTCTCTGTGTATTAATTTCTTGCAGGGTGTACAAAAGTTTAATGTGCTGTTCATGTTCATGGGTAGCGAGGAACCCAAAGTTTCATCCTCCTTTCCTTAATGTGTTGACAATTGGCATTAGTGGATGTGAAACAGCAATTACAGCTTTCACACACCTGACCTCCCAGGCTCAACAATGAGCATCCATTATCCACCTCGGTGCTCTGCAGCAGGGAGGGAGGGAGGGTTTGCTGTTATAATTGCCCTGGTAAGTGGCTTTAATGCAATGGGAATGATTTAGGAGAGCTGTAGCAGTGAGAGGTGAGACTAGAGGCAGTCCTGGTGTCCCCTGTCACAGACTGAAGAGCTTTTTTTAGGGAATGGTCCCTTTTGAGGCTATTGAGTTGTCAACCTGACTTTATTGGGCTGTTACTTGTGGCAGCAGTGAAATGTGTCACAGCTGCTCCAGACTTCCTCTGTCAGTCTCAGCAGGCCATGAAGATCTGTGTCCCCGTTTTCCTTTCTTCACTCCCTTCTAAACAAAGTGTCAAACTTTCCTCCCAGCTTCAGTATGAATAAATTCATAAATCGAGAAGCCTTCCAGATTCTGCAGGGATTTAGTCTGTGTGGAAAAAAGAAAGATGTGAATATATGTTTGTCATTTCAGACATTATTAAACAACACATTCCAGAGACAAATGCACAGGTTGGAATTAAGTTTAGAACGTAACTCTCATTTCTTGCCCGACCTGTAGTGATACTTGAAAATGTATTTTTCTAAATCTTCACTCTGTACTCCCGAGGCTGAGCATCTTTTTGTGCTGATAGCTTTTCTCCATATTTATCTCTCAGTGTAAACAGGAAGGCTCACTTTTCTCTAAGCAGGAAGGTTTATTTAATGAAAAAGAAACTTTATTGAAAATAGGGTGATGTAATCTCCAGGGCACCTCTGTCCAGTCATACTTTTATATTTGAGGAAATAGACCTCCTCAGCCTCATCATACAGCACAGATGAATACAAGATGAGCTGTGAAAAAGGAAAATTTGGCCAGGCTTGTGGAGCAGATTTTTATTTTTTTTTTAAATTAAATCCAGTCTGGCCACTTCTGTTAAACTGTGCAGGTAACCTTTTGGATTCCAATATTTCCTATTCCAGGTACAGTATATCATAGAGGTAATTTTCCTGGCCTTTTCAAAGGTGGTCTTAGGGGTGCTGTAACTCATCCAGTCTGTACATCCCTGGTGTTGATCCTGAATCTTCATCTTTTCCTCTGGAGTTACAAACTTTGCTGAAGTGGGAGATCCAGCTCTGCTGGTTTAGTCTCAGCACAACTGAGATCCTTCAAAGCAGAGCAAGGCACAACGGCCTCACTTCTGTGGAATTTCTGAGTGCTGCTCTGTTATTTGACTTTTAGTATTTCTTTTACTTGGAGACAGTGGATGGAATTTTGAAAATGCCTACAAAGCAACAAAGATACTTATTTTCAATGAAGATTTGGTGTTCAGGATGTCACCAAGTAATACAAGTGAGACTTGCTGCTGCTTTTTGTGCCAACTGATTTGCCTTGCAGCTCCAGCCATGTCCCATTGCTCTGTTTTTCCTTGCTTACATAAGGTCAGAGAAGCTTCTTCAGTACTAAATTCAGGATGCAGCTCCTGTTTCAAGTGTCAGCAGAAACGGCCTCAAGTACTCTGACTGATTAGGAAGGACTGAAAACCAGTGCAAAGTGCTTTGTTTATCAAATGAGTCTTGTTCTGCTCATATTTGCATGCACACAACTGTAAAATGTCATAATTCAAGTGGCAATTATGGCAACATGTGCAAACTGGGTGATTCTGCATGCAGCTGGCCAGTTGTGCATGCACAATTACCCAAATTACAAATGCAATCACAGATAAAGCCTATAAATGCTCCTCAGCAGTCTAAAAATTGCCTATTTTCTATCACAGGATGATTTTTGGATAAAGCTGTGATACATTTGAAGTTGTGGATTTTTTTTTGTCATGGTCAGGAATTTACTTGGTAGTGAGGGTCTTTTAAAATCGTTAACTGCTGGTTCCTTGTGTGTTTTTGAACACAAAAGTCCAAGATACAGTTATAGATCAGAACTTTCCTTTTCCAGGCCAGTGTATTCCTTCTTATGTGTTATTTTCACATGCATTACTCCAGCAATATTTTAATAAAATGAGTAAGGTATGTACTAAAAAAGTGAGTTTTCTACTGAATTCACTGATTCTGAATAGCTTTGCATGTCATTTTATTTAGTTCTTAGTCTAGGAAATACCACCCTTGAAATGGGAGCATCTTGTGTGCCTTGATTTGCTACCTCCAGGTGTCTGAGCTTGAGATGAGGAGAAGCTGGACAAGGCTCTGGAATGGGACTTTAACAAGAACCACAATATTAAAAAAATGGATTTTCTAAGTCAACATAGTGTAACCTTTTTTCATGAAAGTAAAAAGTAAATTCATCCCCAAATGTTCCAAGTTCACAATAAAATATAAGAAGGATGGGAAAGGGCCTTTGGGAGGTGAGATGCTCTAGAGGAGCATGAGAAGAAGTCCTGGAAAAGCCAGAGATTCTCCAAGGCAGAAAGGTGTGGCCAGGGGGAGCCTTGTGGAGCCAGAACTTGCAGCAAGAAGTGGAGCTAAGAGTTCAAGGACACTGTCAGAAAGTATTTGATGCAGAAGCTGTTCCTCACTTTGCTTTCCAACAAAAAATGATTGAATTGAGCTTTGCAGTGTTGGAAAGTGTGCTGCTTCTTGGTAATGAACTGGCCACAATTCATCAATATTCAGTTATGTAGATATGAAATTTATATTAAACTTTAATGTTACAAATGACTCATTTCTGCCCCTGGTTCCCTTGTAGGAACAATGGAAAAATACATTGAACAGTGGCACATAAAATGGAGTGAATAAGAACCATTTCTTTATCTTCCATCAAAACTTAATTTCCTGATTGAAATATTTCATGTGGATAAGTAAAACACAAAATAATGAATGGGTTCTAAAATTCTCCTGTGTAAGCAGGCTGATCTTGAGCTGGAAAACAAATCCTTGTGGGCTCAGGATGGCTGCAGGCTGTTGATAGGAGTGGGAAGGAGAGGGGAGTAGCTGCATTGCAGGGGACCAACCAGGAGATAATAATTCAGCTGTGGGTGTAGGGATGGGTGACACGATAATGCCTTAATGCCCTAAGATTTTATCAGTGCTACTGGAAGGGGAGGAAAGGAACTAAATGGAATTTTCTCTTTGGTACAAGCCTTCTCAGAATAAATAAACCTCTCCTGGGGGTAGCACATCCCAAGTCACAGATGCACAAGTTTAGAAATTATCAGCTTGAGCATCTTAGCTGAAATTAATTAGCTGGAATGATCATTGCTATGTGAACTAACAGGGTCCCCTCTGACTAAGTGGAGAGGATCACATGCTAATGAAGACAGAACTCTGCAGTTGGGAGCCAGCAGTGCACATCCTCCTGAGCTGCTCCAGAGTGCCAAATGTTATCTCCAGGATCTGGGACACAGGCAGAATGTCCCTCAAGGATGCAGTGCTCCTTTTACTGGACACATTTATATATATATGCCATCCCAACATTCAGGAAAAGCAAATCAAGCCAGCTCAAGATATTTTTTTTTTTAAATTTGTTATAATTGATTTGTGTTTAGAGACATTCTCCTTCAGCTCTACCTCAGATGTCAGTTTTGATTCTTCTTTGGTGCCTGGACACAGCCTAACACAGCTTCTGCTTCAAAACATTTATAATCCAAACAGTCCTGACTGACTTGAGTAGATCTATGTTTAAATAAATGTGGGAGACCAAGGGATGGGAAGATGGGATATCTTGGCTTGTGGTATGTAAATATCTAAATGTTGTCTGTCAACTCTTCTCTCTCTCAAATTTCTCTGGTTTTTTAGCAGCCCAGCTGCTTGCACAACCTTCTTTTACAAACATTCAAATCTCAGTTGCCCAATGACTCCTTTATTTATTTTTCAGACATTTTAAAGTAATTTGGACAAATATAACATCTTTAGTGTAGGAAAAAAAAAAAAAAGACAGGACAAAAAATAGCTTTTTGGAAAATGTCCTCATGAGAAAGTCAGAAAGATGAACTTAAAATACTAATTCCAGGTAGTGGAAAAAAAGTGGAATGAACATAAATGAAAAAAAAAATGATATCAGAAGAGATTAGTTTATTTATCATGTGGCTGATTTGAGCCCATCAGCCTGATGTGCACAAGGACAATCTCTGTCCCAGCCCCAGTTCCTCAACAGGAGTAGCTCAGGAGCATTAGATTGATTGCCTCTAAGTGTTATCTACTCTTCATAAAAGGGAAATTGTTCCTCCTCATTCTTTTTGGCACCAGTTTTAACCTTGTTTCGCCTAAAATATGGTTCCTTAATGCATGAAAATTTTAAGTATTTGGACTATCTATGAAGGCTAAAGAAGTATATTGGTGGTAAATGTGATTATAAAAGGTTCTTTAATAGACTCTAAATGATGCTTTGACTGCAGCTCAGCAGTTTGGGGCTGGGGCTCTGCAGCTCTCATTCCTGCCTCTCCTGCAGTGGTGCTGGGCCTTGATTTGGGAGCTCCTTCAGGAGCTCTGCTGTGTCTGATGGATGCAGAACCTGCCCATGCTCATTTCACCCACCCAGTTAATCTCTTCCAGGTTCCTGCTGTGATGGTGGGGCAGCCAGGGGGCTGCATCCTGGTCAATCAGTTCACTGAGCTCTGCCCTGGAAATAGCTGATAGGAGAGGAGACCTAGAGGTGCTGATAAAGCAGCCAGGCTGACTCACACTGCTATGGCCACTACACATCTCCTCTGTTAATTTGTCAGATTAAGCATCCACTGAGATGTTCTCTGTTTATCACCACAACACAGTGGCTGCTTCAGCTTACAGCAGGCTCCTCCACCACCAGCAAACTGATCCTTCTTCTTTAGTAGGTTCTTCACTTTACAGCAATTTAAACATGGTCTAAAAAGCACCATGACTTTATTTCTTAAGCTGGAACTTTTTTGGCCATGGCTCTGATCAATTCTCTCAGTAGAACAGTCATTTTTAAAATAACTCCATTTATAGCACAATTGTTTGCCAAATTCTCACCTCTCTGGCAAGACACCACTGACTAATTACACTGCCACTGCCTCATGCACACCATTTATCACCATTCCACGTGAAATGTTATGGTTCCTGCAGGGCTGGGAACTTGTCCTTGCTCTGCTGTGCCTCCAGATCCAAGCAGAGGCTGATACATCTGTGACTAGTCTGGATGCAAATCCCTGAGAGGTTTAAGGCAAGAAAATGTTTGCTGTGTGATGTAGGTATATATGGCCCAGGCAGTGTGTTGCCTTCACATTTGTGGCTAAATTCTAATGAAAATTATAATTGTAGCTAAATATGGGTTGGCCCCATATTTGTAGCATAATTATAATGAAAAATGGGATGCTAGAGGTTTGTGGGGAGTTGTTTTCCAGTGTCCAAAGCAGCACACCCAACAAGCCCAGGGGAGAGTCCTACACTCTGAATTAATCAGAGGATAACATCAGCCTCCCTGTGCCCCTGCAGAAAACCAAGGTTCCCTTCACACTTCAGAAAAGAAATGATGTCAGTGAAGCTATTATGTTTCTGTAGCTTTAAGTAACTGTCACAAACACAATTTCAAAGATAATTTCAGATGGCTTATTGGATTTGCTTCTGAAGCAAATTGTGTCATTGCAAAGACAAAACAAAAATCCCCACATTAGAGCTGCTTTAATTGCCTCTTAATGCGTGCTGTTACCAAAATTAGAAACATGATTAGAATGAAACAGGTTTTTGTAAAATATCTTTTTTCATTAGTGCTATCTTGTTGCCCCGAATGATTCTTGTATTCAGACAAAAATGTAACTGGCTTTTGATACAATCTTGTTCTGAGCCTGTCAGTTCATATTAGAACATGTTTGGTTTGTTTTTTCTCCCCCTCCCCAATTCAGTTGGCTTCTGAAGTGACCTCAAGTTCACTTAGGTTTGAAAGTGCCTTCCAGTCTACAAATTGGAGTATTTTGAGCTGGAAGAATGAGAAACACTTTGGTATAAATGTCTAAATAGTATTAATTTTATTAATAGCATGCAGATGAGTTTACACAAAAAGCACACGGACAGATGGTTTCTTTTTACCTGTGTCATTGAGCAAGGAAATGTGATATGAAAGAATGATTTGAAATGCTCTTTTGACTGCACCAGCTCTGAAAATAGTTCAGGCAAAATCTGCTGCCACAGGTGTTGGAATACTGGTGGAGTTAATGACCAGTGTGGATCCATGGGGAAGATGCAGGTGCAGTACAGCCTCATCCTGGTTCTATGTGGAGCTTATTTATATGACACCTTTTTGTTTATTTTGTTTTGTTTTGTTTTCTTAATACAAAACCACTTAAGCCTTCTGAGCTTTTAGAGGCTTGCAGAGGATGTTGAGAGGGAACAGCTCCTGGCTGTGATTTTGTCATTATCCTGCCCTTAACCCCTTTGCATCCACACTTTCATTGCTCAGGAAGAGTTTGGAGGCAGAACTGAACCTTTTATAAGGATCTGTAGGAAGAAAAGTCCAAGCTGTAATTCTGCTTGGTGTTAGAATGGCCTTGAATACAGGCTCTTTCTTAACTAACTACAGATATTAATTATTTTGGTCTTCAGCTAGCCAGAGTAATACCAAAGTTCTCATGCTATTTCTTATTCCTGATATTGCTTCAAAGGTATTCCAGTAACATTGTTAAATATCTCCTAATTTGATTAAGAATGTAATCGGACTGTTATATAGCTGATTCTCATCTTTTATGACTGATAATTAATTATTGAAATGCAAAATTTGTACACTCTGTACTAAATATCAGGATCCTCTTGTATTTTTGTATGGTTGTATCATTTTGATTTCTTTCATCACTTCTGCAGTACAGCTACTAATGTGTGATTTTTCATCAAGACAACACTTACACACATTGCTCTGTTGATTAGCAGTTTACTTTTTTCCTTATAGAAAATGATTAAATTTCCTTACCAGTAAATTAGTGTTAATGCAGAATCTAAGGAAAGGCTTTATTATTACTCTTCCTGGCACAGAAGAATACCAGTTTCCAAAGATGTCTCTAAACTTGGAGATAAAATTTTTCCTATCTCCGTTTTCATCTCTTTTCTCATTAGCTTTGTGCTTTTCACTGTCTTTCTCTTCCCTTTTTGTACTGGGGTTTGTTTTGGTAGGAGGTGTTCTTTTCCTGAGAAGGAAAACGGAATGATGGTCCTTGAGCCTTTAAAATAATTATTTAATTACACTCTGGTTGTGTCTTAATATTTCCCTGAGACCCCATCCTGCTAAATGTGATGCTGAGCAATGAGAACATCTCCTCAGAGGGTTTTCCAAGGTAATTCAGATAATCATAGGCAGCTGTATAGGGAGTTTTCTCCTGAGGTCCTTTGCAGACACCAAAAGAGAAGGATCTGTATTGATTTTGTTGCAGTTTTAGGGATACAGGTATTTTGGAACTGGGATCCACCATTTACGCATTAAAAGGCTCTCTGAGAATTTCTCTGAAAGAAAACCCTACATGGTATTCTACACTTTTCCCCTCTAACAACCCAAAAAACTCCCCCCTTTGCCCCCCAAACTAAAACTCTTCCCCAAAAGACTGAGCTGTGCTGCAAGCTCCCTGTGGCTGGAATCTTCTTTCTTTTGGAGAAGCCACCTTCACCAGAAAAATAATCACCACCTGCTCCCCATCAAGCTGCTTGCTTCCCCTTCTCCACCCAGTTCCAGTGTTCCCTCTGGACTCACCAGGGATACCTGTCCCCATGTTAAATGGGCCATCTCCAGACTGAAATATCCCAGTGATGTCTGAACTCCAACAACAACAGTTCATTTGTATACATTGTGAATGATAAACAAAAAATCTGTCTGGAACCAACCTATTATAAAGTCTGATCAGTTCCTATTTCAAGTGACACTCAGCGAGAGCAATTCTAACTCTGTAATACGTGTGACAGCAATTTCCAGAGTTCCTGCTATTGTGTGGCGTGAAATTGTCTTGTATCCAACTTCCACAGCCAGAAATTTGAGCTGATAATCAGAGCAGTAAAACTGCATCCTGCCAGCTCGTGTCCTGCGAGCAGGGATGTTTAAAGTCACAGGTCACAGTGTTACTGGGTACAGATATCTACCATGAGTGTCTCCAGAAGAACGGTGCCTTTTAGCCTTTGGGTTGACTGAAAGTATGTGCAATTTATTTTAAGCAAGGCTCCATCCTTTTGACATGAGTCACTGGCATTTCTGCCCAGCCCTGGCACACTGGGAGAATTAGTTGTATTGTTTCAGAGGCAGGGGAAATGTTTTCAGATTTAAAGGATAAATGCTTTTGTGCAGCGGTAATCAGTTGTTGTAAACATTATTCTAAATCAGACTGATTAATGATTGCATTATGATGGGTTCCGAATGGACACAAATCTGGATGTTATGCTTTTGGCAGTGAGCAAAGACCATGTGCTTTGACTGCTTGGCTTGGTTCAGAAATTGATGTTCCCTTTTGATCGGTTCCTGTAAAGATCTGTTTTTCCTTTCCAAATGCCTGGAAGAAAAGATGCACAACAACATTATTACTTTATATGGTCCAGACATAAAAACTGACCAAACCTGAGGTTTTGATCTATGGGAGAGTAGGTCTGTTTAGACATACTGACAGTTTTGCAGGAGGTTGTTAATCTTAGAGATGTTTGTGCTCTGTTACCTGAATATCCTTCTCTTGGATGAGATAATCCAGACACCAGTCAAAAATGGCTGGAGGAGCATGTATTTATATGCAGCCTTGACTTTGCAGTGTGGCTAACTCATTTTCCATACTCATGCAATTCAGACCGAGTCCCTTGAGGGGTGGGAAGTTGATGAAGCAAAAATGAAATGTAAAATAACTTTCTAAACATCTTTACCACTAAGCAGGAAAGTTTTGTGTTCTTTTGCTTCATGAGTCAGAACGATGCATGTTTATAAAGCCAGCAGAATGAAGTGGGGGTGTTCTGGGTCTATTGAGTAGATATTTTTAATAATTTTTTTTTTATCCTTCCCTGCTCCAAAGCAGATGTCATAGAAAAAAGTTGGCTCTTATTTCTTTATGTTGTTTTCATTTATTTTTATCTGCTTTTAATCTTTTCAATGTTATCTTCTGCATTGCAGCTTAGTACCTTTAGCTGCCAGATGTTTGTCAAAATGTCATCTTGCCCTTTCTTATTTTTCTCCTTTTATTGACCCAATGAGCATCCAAATGTAAGAAACTGCAGCTTAGTGTGGGCATAGAAGAGAGATATAAAGACAGATTTAAGGGATGGTTTGAAGCCGTAACATCAGCAACTTCTGTAAAGCCTTTCCAGCTGGGAAACTACACTTGTGTGTGTTAGGCTGGAACTTGTGTTACTCTCTGGGAATTAAAATTTGTGTGATTTCATGTGACCTCAGGAGCTTCTTTCTGTAGCTGGGTGATTGTGTTTATCCATGGGTTCTGTACAGTTTGGGGGTGTGTTGTAATAGTATTGAGTTTGGGCATGTCTGTAGATGCTAATTTCTTTGACTGGAAATATTAGTAATGATGAAACTTTGGAGAACTCTAGTAAATCTTGAATTCATGTTTAATACACAGCTCTTAAATCAGACTAATCTGTAAAGCAGAGTAATGCACCTGATGTTCACAGCAGGCATTTGGAACACCAGTGGAGACAGGGGTAGGATAAATCACTCTGAGTAAGGGTTTAATTAATTGCACTTTGAATTCCTATAAGAGATACTGTCTTTGTGTGGTGAATACCATCTCCTTAATTTCACATTCAGGTTTAGACTGGGTAATAAACAAACCTCCCATTGCCTGTGGATTGACTTTAAAAAGTTTTAGTCTTATTAGAGAACATTTGATTATAGACTAATTTGCTGTGCATCTCTTAAAAAGTTCAGATTGATTCTGAGGGATGTGGGCAACTTGAAATTATCTTACTCAACCAAAAGAAAGTTACATCTCCATGGACTTACATTTTAGTTATTGATGAACCCTTTCCAGCAGTGGCTCTATCTTGACTATGTTGTTGTTGGAAATAAAGCATTTTAGCAAATACTTGAGTTTCATTAAAACTGTTTTCAGTAAATAAAGAAGGATAAAAATATATACCTCTTTAAAGCAGTTGAAGGTAGTTTTGTGGCTGTAGTAAGAGCCAAGGAATTGGATTTCCCTGAATAAGAGAAGGTGGCTTTTATCAATTACAGGAGCAGTTGGATCAGGCTAAGTATATTCATATATGTAGAGAGAGAGCCAGATTCTCATAAATTCCCCATATTTGGGTGCTTTATTACATACATCCCATCTTGTTTCAGTCCTTGGCTCTATCTGACCTCATTTTCCTGGCTGTTTTAATAGTCAGTGAAGAAGATTAAGCATTTTTTTGCTTATATTCTTGATCTTTTCTTTATATACAATCTTAAAATAGGTCTGAATAGTCAAATTAAAGAAACATTTCACTTGCCATGGATCAGAAGACTAACACTGGGGGGATCACATTTTGGGAAGCTAACTTGTGGACAGCTGCTGGATGATGGAATGTGGAATAGATGCTGTGTTAGCTCAATGCTGAGATTCCAAGCAGTGCTGCTTTGCAGGAAGGATCCACACGGTTTCACTCTGCATCTCTGCAGGGTTTTACCACCAGGGTTTATCTGAACAGTGGAATCCCTTAACCACAAGACTGATCTCTGCTTCAGGAACATGGCTCGAATACCAAAGTTATGCCAAACCAAAGACCTTGAGGAAGTTCAGGCTGTATTCCCATGAAAACATTCATTTTTGAAGATAGCAGATTATTATTTCTGGGAGAATTAGCTCTTGGATGCTGCCACTTAAGTCTTTGTCCATTGGGAATAAGATGCTTATAAATCAGACAGGATGAATTTTCACTGGCATTTTTATCTATGTGGATTCAAGAAACAAATCTTTCCTTCACTCCCACTTGAAGGAAAAAAATTAAATAGTGTAAGTAAAAGTCTGTTTGGTTTTCACAGGTGACTGCAGACTCTTCTTATCTTGGTACAGTTCTTTCTCAATATATTCTATTCTTCTTTAGACATATTGCAGTGAGGTTAAATTCTCTAATGAGCTATTCAGCCATGTATGAGAGCACAGCTGTTAATCCAGAAATTTTCAGTAACTAATCAGGACTATTTCTGTTGTGTAAAAGTGACTGTAAGGTGCATCCAGCTCCACGAATCAAAGTGACCTGTACAAACGTGATCTTCATTATCTGAAACTGTGGACAAAACCACAGATAAAGCTTCCACTCACCTTGTACACAGGAGGATTTTCACCTTCAAAAGCACTCTCTGAATTGAATTTTTAAACTATTTTTTCCCCAGAAAATTAGATGGTATGGGTTTGAAACAATCTAGCCCTCAATGTAAGTTAGTTATGCCTACCTGCCTTAGCAAAAGTATTTATCTTTTCTTTTCTTTTTTTACCCTCTTTCTATTTTTTTTCAACACATACCATTATCTACCACACCAGGGAGTAAAATAAGTTAAGTAAAAGGAAATCATGGTTAAAATCACAAGTCAAGAATTAGCTTTCACTTTGGGGGGAAAATTATTTAGCACAAAGCAAAATACATTTTAGTGAAGGAAATAATGAGAGACTTACTTATGAAAAATACAATCATTTTAGAAAACCTTGTATACAGTGAGTAATAATCAGTTCTCCATAATATTAAAGAAGGAGCACTCTAAATTTTTTTGACATCCCTAATCATGGAGCCTGGGGAGCTGTACAGAACATTTGCATTAAATTACTCCTCATTTTCCCAGCCCTATCTGCCCCTTCCTTGGGTTTCGCTGCCAGTATTTGTGAATTTGGCAGAAGCCTAAAGATTTCATAGCTAATATTGTTGTCTCCTGCCAGGAATATCAGAGTGAGGTGCATTAGATGCTGCATGGCAATTAAGGGTTGAGGGAAATCACTCTGATTTTCATGTGTGGCACCCAGGTGCCATTGCTTGTATCAGATTACTGGAGTGGTGTTGCAGAAGATGCTCCCATGCATCACTTCTGATGTCCTGGGTATTTCTGTCAGAGCTGTTATTGTGGTATTTCTGTTAGAGCTGTTATTCTGTTATTTTGTTAGAGCTGGGTATTTCTGCCAGGTGAACTCTGGCGAGGAGCAGGTGAGCCTGCAATTTCCAGAGTGCAGTGGCAGAGGGATGGAGCAGCTCTCGTGGCTCTGTGAGCTCTGTGTGCCTGCACTGTGCTGCTTTTCCCTTGATTGCAGAGCAGGCAGCTCTGCCTGACATTTCCTGCTGTGGCCTCACTTTCCCTTCTTTCCCCAGTGCCATTGTCTGGGCTCCCACCTCAGCACTGTTCAGTGGGCTTGCTCACAAGTGGTCATTTTTGGCCCAATTCTGCTTGCATTTCATGCTTTTTCCCTACAACAAAAGTGGTGCCAGCCCAGCTGTATCAGCAGAACAGCTCTCTCCTGGGGCAGATCCAGCCCTGTAGGAATGCACTGCATGCATGTAAATATTGCCCTTCAAAACCAGGCTTTTCTGCACCTTTTTAACCCACGTAATCACATTAAGTCAAAACCAATGTAGTCAGTGGTGAAAACCTTAATACTTTTGGGGAATAAGCTCTCACTGTAGAAATGCATTAACACAAGGGCAGGTAATGGGGGGAAGAGCCTTAAGCTGAAGGAAAGTAGATGTAGACCAGATTTCAGGAGGAAATTCTCTCCTGTGAGGGAGGGGAGGCCCTGGCACAGGGTGCCCAGAGAAGCTGTGGCTGCCCCTGGATCCTTGGCAGTGTCCAAGGCCAGGCTGGACAGGGCTTGGAGCAACTGGGACAGTGGAAGATGTCCCTGCTCATGGCAGGAAGAGCTTTAAGGTCCTTACAACCCAAACAATACAGAATCTATGATTCTATGAAGATTTATTAGCATTACTCATTTACAGCTGATTATAAAAACAATCCCAGTGTCTTTAGAGAAATGGTGTGTCTGCTTTTGAAAACCAGAAATAAACATGCCCAAGAAGTGTGTAACAAACCCAAGTGTGCACATGTAGGAAGTCCCCCTGTGGCTTTTAACCAAGGTCTGTTCTGCTGGCCAGGATGCTGCAAGATGAGGAATCTTCCCCCTGCTTGCTGAATTAACAGAGGTGTAATGTGTGTTCCCTCCCTGGGCTGTAATTATAGATGACACCCTTAGGAAAAAGACAAGTCTAGAGCATCTGGGTTGGGACTTCTGAGATGGAGTGAAGCAAAATTTCAATTAAGTGCAGTGGATTAGCACTGGCTGGGAAGTGGAATTGATATTCTGAAGGAAAGGGAAACACTTCAAGGAAACATTTGAATTTTCCCCAGTAAAAATTATTACAGACCTCAAGTGCCAAAACAAACAACCAACCCACTGGAATTGTCTAAATGCCATATTTCCACATTATTGAACCATTGTGTTTTGATATTAAATATAAAATTCTTTGGCATTATGTAACTCAATATTATGCAGATCAGAAGATTAATTCTTTTGGCATCACTGAAATCAGGTTTAAACAGAAATAGATGCCCTTGAACTGTTTTATTCTTGGTAAAACTGCCTTTTCTAATAAAAAGCTCCTGTGTTGAAAACTAACTGGTCAGCTCTGTGTTTCAGCAAAAAATTATCCCATTTATGTCTCTCTGGCTCTCTCCCAAACTGTTTCTGCTACCAGAACTCAATTTCTATTCTCTGATCTGCAGAGAGGGTAAAAGTTTTTGGCATGCATATCTTCATGCATGCTGTGTAAAAAAGAAATAATAATAAATATCCTTTAAAGGTTCTTCCCATTATTACTTCCCCTGTTGATATGACTTCATGTGGTATAGATTAAAATTAAGATTATTCCCGTTAAAATACACAATGTGATTCAGGCATCACAGGGACACCTTCTGAGTTTTTGTGGGCCACCTCCCGAAGCCCCACACCAAGGAAAGCCTCTCTGGTCTGAGGTTGGTAAATCTCATTTCCAAGGTGTGGAAAGATGTTAATATTTTAGCAGTTGTTGGGAGTTTCAGTACCCTGTGACACATGCTCTGCTCCATATTTAGGATTTCCATCACATGAGAATTCTGACCTAATACTTTTACATCCCTTCCTGAAGCAAAGTCCCTAAGTAGGCTATTTCAGTGGAATAGAGCATCCTCTTGTCCTTGGTGCACAGACCTAAAGTCATTAAACTCAAAGCAAGAATTACTGAGGGAAAATATTTGCCATTTGCTATGCAGTATTTTGGACCTGGGTGATCACCGTGTTTCTTTTTTGACTTTAAAATCTATTTCACCTCAAGAACTCTAGAATTCCAAGAAGATTTATAATTGTTTCCTTGGAAATAGTCCCAGGGATAGTATCAGTATAATGCTACAGGGAGCCAAAGCAGTCTCAAAGCCACAAGCTTCATCTGTCATGTAGGAGACTTCAGCCTGTTGAAGAGCCCCCTGCACAGAGATTTCGGGGGAGGGAAATTAAAAACGCAGTCTGAAGCACTCCAGTGATTTACCACAGAGTTTGCAAAAGCAACAGGACTTCTAAGTCTACCTTCCCTTGCTGTATCTTTCTCATTTATCACAGCCCTTCAAGGAGTTCCTCTTTGGGAGAACCCAATTCCCTGCTTGCTATTATGTCTTCTCCTTGTGATCATGAATCCAAACTACAGAAGAGCTGTTGGATGGGATTCTCTTGTGAAAGGCTGGGGAAGCTGCCTCAGGAGTAAAGTTACCAGTCTGATACATTTTTTCAAGCACATTTCCTGGCTTTTTTCACTAAAGGCTCAATGAGATCGCAGCTGTGGAGATCTCAGCTGGCAGAGGCAGCTCTTCCCTGTGACACGTGGCTTTTGTTTGCCACACAGGTAGATTTGGTATTGAAATGGGCTCTGAAAGCAAAGTGGGAAAGGGAAAAAGCCCCTGCTCGGTGCAGGTGGGCAACAGGAAAAATTGTGGATTGGTGAACAAGCCTGGCTAAAGTATCCTGGGAAGAGGCACAGGAGTGTAAAAAGGATGAACCTATTTTATGGCTATTTTCTGTGTGTGCTCACTCCAAGTCAGCTCAGGCAGGGATCTCTGGGAGTGGGAACGTGTGCTCTGAGTGGAAAATAAATCTTTGGGCAGCAGAATATCATCCTAATGGGATTGTTGTGTCTATCCAGGAGATGTTTTTAAGGCAGCAAGGAAAGAAGTAAGAAAGTTATCATCAAATTATATTGATATAGAGCATTTTTATAAAACAATCTTAAAAGGACTCAGTACAAAGGTGTATTAGTTGAAAAGAAAATGTTTAGAGCTGAAGTTGTGTCTTTTTTTTTTTCTTCATCTTTATTTTCTTTTAATGAAGTCTTCTAAATGAAAAAGTCCTGTAAATTTGTTCTTTATAGAAGTGAAAAATACTGCCTGTGGAGCTGCTGGTGGTTCATTATTCAACTGAGTAAAGTACCTTGTCTTAAAGGCTGTTCTTGCAAATGGTTGTTCTCCATTTCTGTCAGCCTGTCCTCACACTGTGGGTCCCTCACTGAGCCAAGGCATCTAAAAGTCAAAACCTCAGTGTCTTGGTATGTTCAACACTGAATATAGTAGCAAACATATATAACATATATGTGACATCTTTGCTTTGTTCCTTAATTGCTCTGGATTCTTTTTGGATTGATTTCTATCATGGAAATAAATAGAAACATTCTCTCAAATCCCATTTTTAAGTCTATGACTACGAACTGAGAGGACTGGGACAGCAGAGAGGTTAGGGAACTTTTAAACAGGAAACTGCTGGTTGTAATTTGCTGGCAAGGGGAAGAATTCTTAGGGTTCTTATCTGTGATCTGATCCAAAGAGAGACTTCCAGTAGACATTGGATCAAATCAGATACAGTTTTTGTGGCTTTGAAATAAGAAACCTGGAAAAGAAGATAATTCCAAGGACTAACATGGCCTGGATCACTGGTGTGTGCCTCCACTATGCAAATACTTCCTAGATACAAAAAGATCAATTGGATGATCTAGTTCTCATGCTTTGCATCTTCCCTGGCTCTTGTGAAATTGCACTGAAAATATTAAAACCTGTTCCATGATAAAAAAGGTGTTTTGAAGCATCTACTGTTGATTTAGGGAGTAGGTAACTAAAACAGAACTGCAAAGGGGAAAAGGAAGAACACTAACCAATGTCAGGCAATGAAGTTTTCAAAGTCTCAGAGAAAGAACATGATAATATTTTTTTTTTTTGCTCTGGGCTCTGACTTGCTGAGATGAAATGCAAGATAGCAGGAAATATTTTCTATAGAAAAAAGAATGTATTTCTATAGAAAAATAGTATATGAGTATTATAAAATATATATGTGATAGTCATTTCACCATATCATTTTATGACTTATATTAAGATACTCTGCCCTTTTTTCTGCTTTTTTGTTGGGTCCTACAATATTTTACCCTTTCTATCCATTTATTCTTTTTTGTTTCTGTGCAGGAGATACCATAAATCCTCCCTTTGATTGTGCATTGATGTAAAATTGAACAGCCCCATGTCATAGATGTGCTGCTGTCCCCTGGCAAACCTTGGCAGATGTTTGGATATTTATCACTCTCACTTCATGATCTCTTTTTATTATGAGCAAATATTTTGTTGCTTATCTGATCCCAACCCCATTATGATTTCTGGACAAGTTTTGATTGGTTTTCATAAGTTTTGGAACGTTTCTTAAGATCTTTCAGTTCAAAAGCAACTTGTGGCAGTGTAGAAAGAGGAAGATCACTGGGACCTTGGCAGCTTTCTCCCTGCATTTCCTCAGAGTCTCTTTCCCTTCCTAGAGTCAAGTCACAGGCTCCTTTGCTGCTCCTGCCATCCAGAAGAGCTTTCCTATAGCTCTCTGCCTCATTGATTCTCCATCTGTTTTACTCTCAGCATCTTTCTGGTGACCTATGTTTGCATCTGGTGTAAATATGCTGCTATTCAAAGTGTTTTTACCCTGTCACTTGCCATTTCAGGGGATGATTTATTATAGCAGGGGCTGTGTGCTCTGTGCTGGGGAAAGGGAGGAAATCCAGGCATGGCCTTGAGGATTTCTCAGGTCTTGCTTGAGTGGGATTGGGAAGCACGAGGCAATGCTGTGACTGATGAATCTGTCTCCCCAAATTATGGGGTAAATGAAGGAGCTGGGGATCAGACAGGCAGAGAAGGCAGCTGTGCTAGGCACATTTCCTGATAGTTGTGGAGGACCTGAGCCAAACCTCATGGATGTCTGTCAGAAGCCTGCCAGCCACTCTGAAAGACATTTGGAAACAAATGCTGGAGGTTTGACTCGCTTTTCTGAGTTCGAGGACAGTGCCTTCATTACCATCCACTTCTCCTCTCCTTTTGCAGTTAGAAAAACAATATAATTCATATAGATGGAGCACCACATTACTATCTAATAGCAATTTGTATTCTAAGGCTGTTCAGATTTTTCTCTTATTTCAACTCTAGATTAACAGGGGAAAGAATTACAAAAGAATTGCTGTTGGAAAAGGAATTTGAATACAGACCAGGTGGCTAATTTGCTCCCATTAGTTAGTATGTTTAACAAGGGAGGGTGCAGTCTGCATTAAAGTCTCTGGAAGAACATCTCTATTGCTATTTAGCATTTGAATTTTTGCCTGCTTTCCTTTGTGCTGGAGCAATTTTTCCCCCAAAACACTGGGCAAAGAAAATAGCATATGGATGAGAAGTGGCATGTCTGAACAGCTACGTGTGTCTATGACATGAATTGGTACAGAAGAAGAGAATGTATCATCATGCTTTGATAACAAGCAAATCACTAGCAATTACTTTTTTTCTTTCAGAGAAAAGAGGATCACTTACAGTACTTCAAAATAAGACTTTTTTTTCCCCTCTGGAGAATAATAATCATTCTCTGTGTAAGCAGAGACACTATCATCTCTTTCAGTCTGGCTGAGTGTGAGGTGTCTGAATGCATCTCTGCAGTTAGGAAATAGATTGGATAGGCTGTGCTGATGTCACTTCTCAAATATCGCTGACTCCTGATCCAGTTGGATCAGACTTTGATCTTTATAACACATCCTCTATTCTGAAGGAGAAAACGAGTAGAACAGATTGTTTTCCATAAGGTTTTGGCAACTAGAAAACATTTGTGAGGTGATAATGTAGTGGTTGCTCATGCCTGAGTATGTAGAATGAAATTCTATAAGGAAAACACTTCATTTCCTAGCAGAAGCCCATGGCAAATAGAGGTGGCTTTTACCACAAATCACAGGTGGGGAGGGGAACCATGCTGCTATTGGACAATAAACTGTACATTCAAATAATGTAGATTGATATTAAGAACCAAAGAGAAGTGCAAATATCAATCATTCTGTTAAAACTAGTCTTTTTTTCCATGCCTGGCTTTTTATTTGCATTTCGTTGCTATTTTCCAATGGGATTAAAATGTTCAACAGTTTCATGGTGAGGCTTATTTCTTTAATACTTGAAGAGGCCACGTGGAAAAAGCCTGTTCCTCTGATTATAAACACTGGTACATAATTAATGAAATGAAACCAGTTTATTTGTTAGCCAGTGGTGCAACATGCAAGAGGAAAAGCTGAGGCCTGGTTTTTTAGTTGCATCTTTGTGTGTATTTCCTTTTAGCTTTGTTGCACCACAGCAGGCAAGAAATGTGCTGGAATGGCTTCTGAAGTTAATGGTGCCTCTCTCCTCGTGTTTTCATCAGCCAGCTGCAATATCCAGGCTGGCCTGGCTGCTCTGGTCCTTGCCCTACCCGGTGCCCCGGTGTCCCCTGCAGGGCTGTCCCTGCAGGGCTGTCCCTGCCTCCAGCAGAGGATGTGCAGCTCTCCTGTGGCACTGCAGTTTGAGCTTTGCGTCCTGGAAGCACAAACAGGACAATTTCTACAATTTCTTCAAGGCTTCATTCACAGAATCAGCCTCTTTTTTCACCTTTTAAGTTGCTCCTGAGCTATTGAAAAGCTGTTTAAGTTTGCCACCTTGCTCAGTACATTTGCCCTCTCTCTGCTGCTATTATGGCAGAGCCATGGGGGGATAGCATTACACTGGCTCCTACTGTGCCCATCAGAATTACAGGAATCAACAAAGCAGCTGTAAACCTGTGCTAGGAGCAAGCCAACGATGGAAAAAATACTCATAATACCTGTCTTTTGGTGTCAGTTGTTGTCTGCAAGGCACAATAGAACATCTGGAAGCG
Source organism: Trochalopteron elliotii (assembly GCA_024734555.1). Classification (NCBI taxonomy): domain Eukaryota; kingdom Metazoa; phylum Chordata; class Aves; order Passeriformes; family Leiothrichidae; genus Trochalopteron; species Trochalopteron elliotii. The sequence goes on from JANPWX010000387.1 coordinate 676,932, forward strand.
AGAGCCCTCCTATTCAGGGAGCTGAAATTGCATTAGCTGCTCTGGCATAAAGGACAGGATTAGAATGACAGACCTCCCCACTGAAATATTTGCTTTTGAATAAACTTGTCAAATGCAACAAGGGGTGTCATGGCAAAACTTTCCTGCCTCTGCTGTGAGAAGAGCTTCTGTTTCTGTGATGACAAGAGAGCTGTGTTTAATTGAGCTGCATTTTGCTGCTGTCTGCTGTAGGCAGATACAATGAAAGGGGACAAAGGCCAAGTTCAATTCATTGCTATCAAGCTTCCCTTCTTCTAGGAGCAGGTAACAGCAAAACAATTACTGCAGACTTAAAGCAGGTGTGTTGTGGCAAGAATGGGGGAAGCAAGAAACTGCTGCAGGAGCTTGGCATTAATTTATGCTCAAGAGACATTCACCATTCTTTATGGCACAACAGGGGACCCAAATATAATGGGGAATACAAACTAAGGAAGATAATGGAGAAGGAAAGCATCTTTCAATACCTTTAGAGTTCATGAGTTATTCCTGTTTGCCAGGATCCACTTTGGTGAGCATTCACTCGTAATGAAAGCCCAGCTTACCGTGTGGCTTTGTAGAAACTAGGTCAGGTAAATTTGAGATGCTATTATAGCTTTATTCATCTTTAAACTATAGATCAAATAGTTCTGATAAAAAACTCTAAAAGGGTAGATTTCTCAAAAGTTACATGCCATTCAGGACATTAAAACTAGACAAAGACCACAGGTCTGGCTTGCAACACCTTAGGAAGTTATATAGCCAACTTGTTGATAATTGATATACTTCGAAACGTGGTCCTGACTTAGAAATGCTTGTCTTTGCTCTTGAGATTACTATTTGTCCCACAATATTTATTCCTCTGTTTGTTTTAGATTACTCTGTAAGAAAAAAACAATACCAGTTTCACACCTTGTTTGGGTGTTGGAAAAGTATCTCCACAGCTGGGCAGGGGCTTTGTCTGCCTCACTCAGTGAGTTTGGGCACGAGAAACAAATGTGTTACATTTGTGCAGCTTTCTTTGTGGGCTGAAGTTTCATCCTCCTTCCTCATAGGGTTGCCCAGCCTGTCCTCACTCATGTTGTGCCTTCTTGTTTGTGCCACCTTGGTGTGTCTATAGACCATTGTGCTGAACTAACTCAGGGTTTTTTCCACTATAATGATGACAAACATTGACAAAATTAACTAGAAAGTCATGCTTCAATGAGCCAGTGACATGGAGCCATACAGGAAACAAAAGTGTCCTTTCTGATTTCTTCTAGACAACTCTGCCTTTTCTCCTCCATTTAGAAATCAGAAATGGGAATGTATTTTAGATTGTGTCATCTCTAGTGAATACACTTCAGTTTTGAAAGATTAAAGAACAACTCTCACTTTGGTGCCAGTTTAAAAATGATTTGGGGTGAGGCTTGATGGCCTTGAGGGGCCTCATCCATGGAGCCCGTTTGGCTGCAGGGCAGGAACAGATCCAGAGGGGCCACTCAGGTGGAGCTCCTGTCACACACAACAAGGGAGACAAAATTCCTGGCTTCCAGGACATTATATACCAGTTGAAGTATAATGTTCAGCTAACGTGAATGAATTCATATAACTTGGCTCTTAAACAAAAAAGGAAGCACGATGATCAGGGAGCCTTAACTGCTCATTTTCTTCAAAAATGGTAAAACAAAATGATTCAACACTTCCAGGATGGTTTTTTATCCCACACACTTCTAAATTTACAAAATGTTTTGCTGGTTTTTATAGTTCTAGGGTTACTTCCATGGAGCAGTTGATATTGCCCAGGGGAGGGGAAAAAAATCACATTTCAATCCTTTCTTAGATGCCCAACAGATGACAACAAATATGATTAATATTAACAGAATGGAATGGTTTTGTTTAATTTACTCTTTGTGAAGTCTTATTCTTCTTCATGCTTGGATCCCAGGGGAAAAAACAGTTTAATGTGATTTCTGTTCCCCATTCACTGTTTGCTAGTCTCATATGGTCTTTTGGTCTCCCACTGCAGTGCTTTAATAGTGACCTACCTCAAAGATATGGACTTTGTTTGTTCCTTGAGCTCTTCACAAGCAGAAAGGTGCATATCAATTATTCAGGAGACATTTTCTCCCTGACAAAACTTTCCCTTGATATTTTAACACAGCCCTACTCGTACACTGATTTCTTGAATCCTTTCAACTTAGAAGTCAGTGTCTATTAATGAGTTAACCAAGCTAATAATTTCTAGCTCTCAATGTGTTTAATGTGCTTAAGCAAGAGTTAATACTGCTGTGGAGGTGAAGGTTATAAAGTATGTTGGTCTGGTCTGGCAGCTGCAGTGCAATTTCCAAGGGAAACTGGAATTAAATATGATTGTGTGTACAAGGGTACAAAAAATTCTCTGAAAATATCACTTGTAAGCACACAGGCCACCTATATCTTTAGAGCTGGCACCTGGACACTCCTTGAAGTGAGGTGGATGCTCCTGTCTCTGTCATGGCTGTGGAGGGAATTCAGGGACATGAGTCCCTTTCAGCTGTCCCATAATCCTGGCAGCCTTTGGGATGGGGGATAAGGAAGCAGAAATGAAAGGCAAAGAAAAGAGAGAACCCAAATCTAGGACAGAGGGACAGCTAATGAGAAAAAGGAAATTGCTAAGTGAAAAGGCAAGGAGATTAAATTAAAAAAATGGGAAAGGATTCTGGCTCTGTCACACATGAGACTTTCCTTAGGGGTTAGGATGGATTTTGTCCTTGTTGGTTGATGGAATTCTCTGTCCTCTAAGCTGACTGTGGCAAGCTATGAAAAAAGAGCAATCATTTCTTCTTTCTTGCCTGCTTTTAACAGTTTTTGGTAAGCATGGAAACAATATGAACTATGTTAGTGAAACAAATTGGGTGCCAAGAAACATTGGTGCCCTTACATAGGATAGAAAAGCCCAAAGCCTGAGAGGTCTGTGAGCTGTTGGGGGCTGAGTGCAGAACCACAGAACACTTTCTGTAATAACTCCTGGGAGCTTTCAGAGGAAGCAGGACAATTTTTCCATGTCCTCCCCTCATTTCTCCTCCAGGTGCTCTCTGTTGTGGTTCTTCCCCCTTAGGCTAATTGATTTTCACAGGCTTTTTCCTCTAGTTTTTTATCAGTTGATTAGAAAAAAAGCAGAGCCAACCTGCAAGTGCCTTCTTATCTCACTACATGAGAATAAATTATAGCAGCAAACTCTTGCTTTTCAGGATCTTTTCTACCAGTAGATACCTATTACCCCATCTATTGTGCCTACTTTTCTGGATTTCACTGGTTTCTTTAAAGTAGAAAGTAAAAAATGAGTGGTTTCCCAGACATTTGATCAAACAATTTCCCATTCTCCATCTGTTCCATATAATATTTGCTCCCTGGTATTTATTTCTGTGGCCAATGGATGCAATAAAGGATTATAATTTAACTGTTGGCAGAAGTTAAGATGATCCCCTCATTTGCACTATGGCTTTGCTTTTCAAAATTTCCTTTGCCTCTTATAATGCAGATCTCTACTTTGAATTAGAATTGTAAAATTATCTCCTGTGTGGATTTGAAAGCCACTATCACAGCATAAACATCTTTCAAGGGCTTTATTCTTCAATCTTGTGTATTAAACCTGACTTTTTGTTAGTTACTAATGAAGCCTTTGCTGTTGTCAAGGCACTAATGAGTGCAAAAGGGAAAAGACAACATTGTAGGATATGCGAACTTAGAGAATGAGTTTTAATTGATGGGTTGTAGTTCACCATTTGGAGAATGTGAGCCTTCTGGAAGCCATGGGTGGTGTGCTTTGTTCACTGCTTCTTCTTCAGTAATAAAGAACTTTCTGTCAGTGCTGGAAATCACTGACAAACAAAGAAAAAGTTTGTTATGATTTTTCATGGTGCTGACAGGGACATAATACCTGGATGTTTGCCCTAAATGTGTACCTGTAAATTCACCTGCTTAGCCTAATAAAAAACAAAATAATTTGTAGTCTCAACTTTTTAATTCTTACATTTTGTAGCTATTTCTCCCTTCTGTCCTCTAGAGAAAGTGTCTCTTTCTTTAAGTTTGATAAATTTACTGAAGCAAACCACAGAGCCTCCCTGCTTTGTGTGTTAATTGCTTTATTTTCATTTACAGATGGGGGAACATGGGGAGGTTAAGTGGTTTGCTGTGGTGTGGCCAGAGTTTGTCTCTTGGCGTGGATTAGAGTTGAGGAAGGGAAATCCTTCTCACAGTGACTGGGAGCACTGGGAATAACCAATGGGTCTAGGAGTGAGACCTGGAGCCTGCTTATACCTCCTGCACTAAAATGGCACTACAAAGGAGTGAAATATAGGTGAAAACATTCATACATTAAAATGAGGCTCCAAATGACCCAATTTGCTGTGCCTTCTGGTTTGATTTTGGCTAAGTTCCTAATCCAGTTTCCCACAAGAGAAACTCCTACTGCGAATAGCTGCTTCTTAATAATAGAATATTACTTTACTGATTAATATTTGTTGGACACTTAGTCTAATTATGGTTTCTCACAGCTACTTTAATTACTATAATATGAGGTTTAACTTAAGCAAAATATTCCAGATGAATTTAGTGATGGTTTGCAACTTAATTCTGTAGATGGGAGCGTAGCAGCTGACTATGGGGAGAGAGGAGAACACACTCCTTCCCGAGCCCAGGACACGTGTTTTTGAATGATAAGATGTGTCAGTATTTTTGTTCCTGAATCAAAAGATGTAATGCTGAGGATTTACAGAATCTGAGAGCTCTGAAACCTCAGCCTGGGGAATAGCTGCAGTGAACATGATTAACTGGATAAAGGGGAGCTCTGTGCAGTGCATTTGAGGATGTCAGTGTTTACTCACTAATTGAAATTGGAGAGGCAGAATTAAAAGCTTGCGATTAGTAAGGCATGCCAATACCTTTGAGGGCTAGCTCCTATCTTTTCAAATGTGCAGAGGAACATGAGATTGTTGGTCTTGGTGAGAAATTGTCCTGTTTCTTCTATGTCATTTGCTTTGAAAAGCAAGATATGGAGATAAGGCTTTGGAAGAAGTTAGTCAATAAGTTTTGCTTTCCAGGATATCCCATTTTAAACTGGAGGTGTATGCCACATCCATATTTGTTGAATATCTTGGTGAGAAGTACGAAATACTTGGACTGGATTTTTGTAGTAAATATAAACACCTTGTCAGAGCATTGATGATGGATACCAGGCATGAAAAAAAATGGAGGATCCACTAAAATTGTGACTTGGCATCTGTAGATCTCAGCTCTCCATTTGTACATCTGACACTGTTTTACACCACAACACAGACTCCGACCTCAGAAGGCTGAAAATGACTCTCTTATTTTTGGGATGTGTCTCCGTTTTATACTGTTCTACACAGACCAATCTGATTGGTGACACAAAGACAAACCTCTTCAATCACGTTGGTCAGAGCAGAGGGACATCAAGAAGAAGTCCCTCCTAGGGAAAGAATGTAAACAAAGCTTACAGTTACAAAAACATTTCTCTTGTTTACAGAAAATTCCCTGGGAAAGGAATTTCAGAGAACGAAAACATCAACCAGGGCTACATACATCTCCAATGCCTTTTGCAAATCTCACCCCTCAATTTCCTCTCCTTTTATAGAAAAACACTTAAAAGCAAAGTATATTCTTTACTATTGGGAACAATAAGTTATCAATTAAAACTCAAAACCAACAGATTTTTGTGCATCTGTCCTGTTATATCAGGAATGATGTCCTTGAAGTCCAACCTGAATTTTGAGTTACTTAGTATTTACCATAAACTTGCACTAGAAGTGCTTGAACTGCAAATTCAAATAGAGCACTTGAATGCTTGATTGATAAAATGCCTGATAAGACAAATGTTGTGGGAATAAATCCTCATTTTTTCAGGGATTCAGATTTCCTTGAAACTTTGTTCTTCTCCTTTGAAATTGTTTATATCAGTTTAGGGAAATAGCAATATATGTAGCTTCAGAAATCCTCCTGCTTCATAAGATGCAGGAAGGCATGGGAATTTGATTATGGAAAAAGGGTCTCTTACAATATTTAAAAAAGAAAAAATTAGGTTTCTGGTTTTGCATAATGCTGGCTTATTTTGGAGTGTCATGGTTTATGCTTTCACCCTTGCAAACTGATTCTTATTTAGGAGATGAAAGATTGTGCAAATCAGAATATTCTTGTATAATTTAAACTGCCTGATAATGTGCTATAGCCTCCTAGAATTCAGGCCCAAACATTAGGAATAGATTTAAAAAAGGCATTTAAATAATTTTAAATTGTTCAATGCTGAGCATGATCAGCACCCCAATCATTTTCAAATAAAAGTACCTATAAAAATTGAAGCAGATGAATAATTTTTAAATTGCTTTATACTGTGCAAGCACAGAACCCCAATCACTTTCAGGCTGAAGCACATACCAAAAAAAAAAAAGATTGAAGTGCTCCAGTAAATTTAAATTGCTATATACAAGGAAAAGGGGCTTTAAATTACTGGATACTTGAATTTTTTCTTTAAATTTTCTTATTTTTATGTACAACCCAAATATTTTCCTTTGTCAAAATGAGCCAAACAATCTGATTTCATAAACTTGCAAAATATTACATTAACCGCTGTTCCATGTAGTGATGGTGGGAGATTCCACAATCAAATTTCACATATCCTGCTGTAGGAATTCTGAGTGGTATTATTAAATATACTCTCTCCAGGGCAGAGATTTACATTTTTCACAACTTCTCCTGGGTTTTATGTTTATTTGTGTCTGCTGCCTGTTGAATGTCATGTGGAACAGCTGATTTGTTTGGTCAATACAGACAATTACAGAAAAATTAAACGTACTGGAAGTGCCATCCTCAAGGTTTAGTGGGGAGGCTTCCTGATGGAAGCCTACAGTGGCTTCCTGACCACTGCAGGAACTGGATTTGATTTAAACAGTGGATTCCAAAAGCAAATTATAGTTTATTGTAGAGGTTCCATGGTGGAGTCTGTGGGACACAATGTCTGTTCTTGTGCCCCAGGACTGGCAGCTGTTCCTCCACCTAAGGAAAATATTGTTCTCATGGCTACAGATCATTTTTCTATGATTATTGTTTCTACAATAAACAAAAAAAATCCCCTTGACATCTTTAGCAATTACCACCCAACATTTCCCAGGAGCACCGTTCCTTGATAGCTGAAAAAATGTTCTTCTGTAAAGAAATGAGAAATAAGTATTTTACAGGGTATAACTGAGGCTTTCTCCAATACTCCTGAGATCTCATTCTCAGCGTGTCAGGGTTTTCTTTGACTACCTAATACATGTGAGGTCAATAGTTGAATCTTTTGCATAAAAGATTTCATTCAGCTTTTAAATTGCAAGCAATTATAAGAGAGAGGGTTATGGACCAAGGTCTTGGTTTCACATTATTTATGTTCTAATTAACTTACCAGACTGAATTTTTCCCCCTCCCCACTTTGGCTACTAAGTGTTGATCTTTAATAGTTATCTGTTCCTAGCATTAATGGGTTTTATTTCTTTGGAAAGGTCATTCTTGATGTAATGTCACTGTTAACACAAGGGAGCCTGTAAGTTTTAGACATTTTGCTTGATTGTGATGAGCTCAAAAATATTGAACTACTGGCTGTCATTCCCCTGGGGGTTGCTTTCACTCAGAAGAGTTTAGTAGAAGTTCTATCTAATTTTTGACTGTGTTTTTGCAATTCATTAAAAGTACTCCTCAATGAGCAGCTGACATAGCCAAAAAGACCTGGTTTTTTATTATCCTTTTTTATTTATTTCTAGATGACTGCATGAGCTTGAGAAGTACTACTTGTTGTAGGTAAATACAGAAGGTCTGGACTTAAAAAATGAGCAGCGATGCAAAAACTTTGGTCAAATTAATTAAATCCACATATGGTTATTACTGTACTAATAAACAGTTACTGCTCTTTAGGAAAAGAAAGTGGAATCACTTAAAAACCAGCACTGAAGATGATTTCTAAGCTCAGCTCACAATATTTTTGAGAAAAGGAGGAACAGATGAGAAGATAGAGAATGTGTTGACCCACTAAAAAAGATTAAGATGATTTATAGCCCTGTCCTTACTATGAGTTCACCTCTGAGCTTGGCTTTTGAATAGAAACACATGAGAAGCCAGTCTTCACAATTACTTATTTTAATACCATCATACTATTATCACTCTAGTCGTATTTGCTGTAAAGAAGAAGTAACAATGTGATATGCAGATACCTTTGTGAAAAAGTTCTCTATAGCTTGTTTTACAGAATAGATTGTCCTCCTCCTGTTGATGTCAAATAAAATCTTGTCAAAAGTGGTAGTGAGGTTTGTGTTGGGCTCCTTGTAGAAATTTCTCAATTTTTATTATGAATCTTTCAATGTTAGACTTGTTTTTTTCTCCAATAACCTTGCTGGAGTCAAGGGATTTTACTTGAAAGTATTAATTTTTAAAAAATCTTGCATTTGTGAGTGTTTAGGAGAAGGTCAGAAAACGTTCAACAAATCTTTTTTGGAAGTTGAAAACCAGATATTTTCACTTGCCCTTATACTTTTATGAGTTCTGGGGGTTGGTTTCTGTTTTTGTAATGTTTGAAGGTGATAGAAGTGTGTTTGTGTTTAATCCTTAAATCCATGCTATACTTTCAAAGATTGTTTTCAGCAAGCTCATTTTCAGTTTTAGCTTAGCAGTGCAAAAGACAGATGTTCAGTGTTACACTGAGTTCAGTTGGTGCTGCAGTAATAATTGCTTTAGACTCTATCTTGGTGGAATATGAGGAAAATAATAGGTTGAAGGTTGTTTTTTCTTTTTGATAACTATCACGCTGCTGGGAAATTAAATGTGTACCATGTTCCTTAGAGTTTCCAGCCATCCTATCCAAAACCCACTATCTGCTGTAAGAAATATGATTTTAATTTTTGCTCTATCAGCTTCTGCCACATCAGTGTTTTCCTATGTGGAATAACGACTTTGCCCCATGCAACTCCATGTGAAGGGTATTAAATAAGTTTAAACAATTTTAAATTTATTTCCTTTTTAGAAAACCAGAGATCCATATTTTCATTCATCTAAATGCTTCACGAAGTCATTACTGCTGGAAAAGAGGATCAAACTGTTTATTTCATTAGGTAATAAATAACTAAAATGTTTGGTATGAACAGATCTTCCAAAAAGGTTATTGTTGTAAGGCAGTTTAGGTTTCAGCAATTCCACACCCTGCAGCACAACCAGTCCAGAACTCTGACTTTCAATGTTTCTTCTTTATGCCTCTTTCACTGGTACAGGAATGCTATTGAATGGTTCATTTGCATTATTCTGTACCCTGTAAAATGAATTTATTATGCAGCTTCTCTAAATAGGCTAACCAGTTGTAATCTCATTCTGGTGGTGTATGGGTTTCAGCAAAACATGATTACTTCTTTCATAATGCCTAAAAATAAACAAAAAATAACCTTGGAGGCAAACCCGTCCTTTTGCTCAAGCCTAGTTTGTTAAATGGTGCTATTAATCATGATGGGTAGTTATTTACTTGTTAAATACTTGAGTAATTTAAAATATTACTTACTTTGTGCACAAGTAACAGGTTTTGGTCTCTGTTATTAATCATTAAGATACTTAATGAAGTGGGATGAGATCCATTCCCTGGGTTACAAAAATCTGAACAATGTTCAGATGGATCTGCATAGCTGAAAGGGGAAGTTGGTCCTGCACTCTGAGCCATGTGAGTACAAATCATTCTCAGCTGGGAGCTCTGTTGGATTCCTGGGCAGATCCTGAACCTCAGCTGGGAATCTGTATGGAGAGGTGACACTGTTTTACACCACGGCACAGACTCTGAGCTTCAGAAGGCTGAAAATGACTTTTTTATGTTTGGGATGTGTCTTCCTTACATACTATTTTACACAGACCAATTTGATTGGTGACACAAAGACAAACCTTTTCAATCACACTGGTCAGAGCAAAGGGACATCAAGAAGAAGTCCCTCCTAGGAAAAGGAATGAATAACATAGTACAGTTACAAAAATATTTCTCCTGTTTACAGAAAATTCCCTGGGAAAAGAATTTCAGAAACCCCAAACACCTCAGGCATGGAACCAGGGCTACAGAGAGGGAAGGCTGAGCTCAGGTTCTGGGCTGGAAGATCTCTGCTGACCGTGGGCAGAGCTGGTTCCCATTTAAACCATCTGGTCAGAAAGGACATCGATTTAACAATGCATGAAGGCTTGCATCTGTGTTTATATTTCATAAAGATTAATCCTGGCTCTGTTTGCAGAAGCTGCTTAGCGTAAATGGTGGTCATGCCTTCACTGAAGTCAAATTTCTCAGCTCTTTGTGTGCTGGTTAATTTTAGAATGATTGTAAGCCACCAGCATGACAAGACTTCAAAAGGAATTTTAGGAAGCATTAGGCAGCATGTTTTGGGCTTAAGGAAATATCCAGACCCTGGAGAACATTTATCTGGAATTCTTTATGTATTTTGTACAGGTGGAGCTTAAGCAGGCACAAAGAAATGTTACTGGGATGATCTCAGGGATGTATCCAAATAGAAGGAGATGGAAAGAGTTTGGTTTGTCTAGCCCAACAAATTGAAGATTTAGAGGGGACAAAGGTTAATTTAGTTAAGAGACAAGACTTGTACAGGAATAAATGGCTATAAATAGGCCGTGAACAAATTTATCCTGGATAATATGAAATGACCATCAGAATAAGGGTCAGAAATTGTGAAATGTAGGAATTATTTATGATTAGGATCAAGTGATCTGGCCAGCAGATCACTGTGCCTGCTGGAGATGTAAGGGTTTCACAGAATCACAGGACTGTTGGGGTTGGAAGGGACTTCTGGAGATCATCCAAATCAACCTTCCCATCAAGATGGGTTACCTGGTTCAGGTGGCAGGAATGTGTCCAAATGGGTTTGGAATATCTCCAGGGCTTCTCTGGAGCTCCCAAGCCAAGGGAAATCTAATCTAACTCACATTCTGAGGTATGGAAAATATGTTAGTAAGAATTGATTTAAAAGCTTATTTTAGGGTGCAGTTTCATGGCAGCTGCCCTAGGTTGGGGTGCAGACTGTGAGTCTCCCACACCTGGCCCTGTTTTTCCAGCTACATCATCCTGTGGACACTGGGATTCACAGAACTTTGTGGTGACTGGGAGAGCAGGAAAGGTGACTGGGGGGAGAGGATTGTCCCAACTCTGCCTGGAAATGAGGATGCTGTCAGAGTGCTCTTGTACTTTGCAGACACTGCCCATATTATCCTTCCTCACCCTGAACAGTTTGGGCTCTGTGGTCACTTTGATCTCTGAACAGACTCTGGGAGCAGCAATAAATGAATAAATCATTCCTGAAGAAAATGATGGTGGCTCTTGCAGAGCTCCTCAATTTCAGGAGGCGAGTGGCTGTTTGAAGCTCCCTGCTCTGCCACTACTGCTGGCAAATCGCTCCTTGAATAACTTAACGAGGTTCCCAGTCCTGAGGAAGATGCACACCTTTTACTGAATATGCAATAAAGTTCTTATAATAAACACAGGTATGTAAGGAAAGTGCTCATAAAAGGGAAGTTCCTGTGGTAGATGGTCTCACAAAAGAGTTTGTCACATTTTTGTTTCCAGTTAATGGATGCCTGCCGCAGTCACACAGCTTCGGTGACAGGAGAACTGAATTCATTTAAGCCAATAAAGTCGTTCTAATTTGCATTTTCATGGCCCACTCTTCAGTACTCCGAGTGTGACTTTCTCTTTTAGGATGGAGCTGTGCAGTAAATGGATAGGTAGGCCCTTTAAAAGGATATTTATCATCCTTGAAGAATCTTAGTGCCAAATCTTAATAGCATTTCTTACAAAAATGACTGGAATTCTCTATCAGATATGGAGGTAGAGCTGTAGAGATTGGGAACAGTCTTTTTTTTAACTTCTATCCTGATAGAAAGAAGAGCAGTTAAAGCCTGCGACAGTGAAAACATCCCCCCAAATGAAAATATTGCATAAAAAATTGCCCCAAATCATAACATTCTATAAAAAATGTGTATTTAATTAATTTAGTCACATGCAGAGATTATAAATTCAACATACCTTTATGTAAAGTTGAAATACCTTTGTTAATTATGCCAGTCAGAGGATAATTTATTCATTTTTTTAGGTTTTTTTTTTGTTCCAGTTGATATTAAAAATCACGGAAGACACAGAGAACTTCATGTCCGGTCTGTGTGTGTGATTTGATGAAATAATTGCCTTAGGACCTGCTGACACTCTAATTGGAGTCTGCCTAATGCAGAATCAGAACCTTACTTAGAGCAGCGCTCTCTGTATTTTAAGGATCCCTCAGTTAATTTCATTTGAATAACTCCCTCATTTAAATCTAGAGAGAAGACTTCAAATTTCATCATCTCCCTATGACTGTGTGCTGTTTAATCACTTGTTTCCTTCTGTGATGGCCTCCTCTCTATCCCTTTTTGTGGGTCTGGTGTTGCAGCACCTGAACATGGAAAAGGTTTTAAGATTCAAAGATCTCAATCTGCATGATAAAAATATTTTGTCATGAGCAATTTAATTCAGTGTTGGCAGTTCTCATTATTCTGATTACTTTTTTCTCTCCATTCTCAGCTCTAAGGATCACCGTGTTTCTTATGAAAATCTGAAGTTTTCATATGCAAAAAGAAAATTTCTGTTTCTCATGTTTCCACAGAAAAGCTCAGAAGCATAAATTTTCGATACCCACTTCCAAGTAGATGAGTCAAATAAAAAAGAAACCCCAAAATCATACTTTAAAAGACAAAAAAACCCCCAAACCCTACCAGAAACTTCAAACAAAACAACCAGAAATAAAAACTCATTTCTCAGGAAGTGACTCATAATTTTTAAACTCTTGAAGTTATTTGTCTTGGTAAAAATGAGTGCGATTTCAATTTTAGCTCCTCCTTTTTGTGTTTGATGTTGCTTTGTTTTCATTTCAGATTACTCTCCTGAACCCAAAGGTAAAATGTGGCCCTACAGAATATTTTCCTCTGAAATGAGATGTGTTTACTCTGTGCAGAGTTCCTGCCTGGGCAGATGGCTTTCACAGGTGTCTGCACCATTTACATTTCTAATTAAATAAAGCCTTACACAAGGAGGAATTTCACACCATGAGAATGTGTGTGTGAAATGCAATTAATATTTTGCAGCTTGTGTTTCTGGGCTAGGTGATCTCCTAAAGGTAGGGCTAATGAAGATATGAGGGTGTACACAGCAAAAGGTGAGAAAATTCATTTGCAGAGTGAGCATGTGGACAAACCAAAACTGTGCAAGTTGAAAAGAACATAGAGATTCTGAAATTCTTTAGAAAGACCTTTCTGAGATGACTTTGTCACCAGAAGAAGAGGTAGAAGGACTTTGTTTTTTCGAGGTGTCGTGACACCCAAAGGTACTTTAGCATCAGGGAGTTTATTCATTTCCTCTGCAGTACAACATTAAATTGCTCTCCTTTTTTTGCTTTCCAACCATATTCTATGTAAGCAGCTTTCAGTGCAAATGGTGAGGTCAGTCAAGGTCACCAGCATGTGTGTGCTGGTTTATTAACTAAAAAAAAAGGTGTTTCTTAGGCTTGATATCTCACCAGGAGTACAGTTCTAGCACAGTGGCCAAACTAGCACAGGAGTTATCTGAACCATGATATTTCCTTACACCAACTGGCAACAAATTCTGAGAGAAAAATTGTCAGAGTATGAAAACTGAGTCTTTGCTCTGTACATTTCTAAAAAGCAGGAGGTTAAATTTGAAAAACTTTGATTTTGCTTGTTGGCGAATGCAGGATCTGTAGGTCTGAGTAGTCACCACTTTGCTTTGCTTTTCAGACTTCTACCCCTTTAAATTTTGATGAGCAAATTGTTTGCTGCATAACTGTCATTTTTGTTCAAGAATTTGACTTTTTTCTTGGTAGCAGGTGAAGGATCCTTTTGTAATAATTGCCCAGCTCCTGACTAGTTGTGTGAACAATATTTGTATATTCAGAGTTCTACATATGACATTTAAATATTATTTAGAGTGTATTTAGATGAAGTCTTGCTTTAGGCAGCTATCAGCCCATAGACCCTTTTATTATATCCAAAAATATGAAATCTACATCTTCAAATCCAGAATATATTCTGCCTTGAACAAGTCTCTTTCCCTTAAACATATCTGCCTGGCTTATTTTTTTCCCAGATATTTTTGAAGACTACTGTCCCCACTGTGAAGAACCTTAACAGAAATTATTTTAATGAGATAGACATTTAGTTCTCATGAAGTTTCTTCATGAGAAAAATAAAGAATAATTTTCCTTTTAAAAGACAATTAATTAAAAACTGTCCATGTGATGACAGACTTAACATTTTGTCTGACACGTTGAGAAGAAGAAAGTGCCTGGAATTGCACAAGTGGAATAAAATGTTCCATTTCACAGCAAGGCCAAGCTTCAGTCTTGTAATTATTTCAAAGGGAGTAAAGGTCATTTTCTATTTGCTGCATCTCTATTATGTGAGGCTTCTATACCAGGCTTACAGAAGTTAACTCATGACCCATTTAGATTGCCAGATTTCAAAGTCAACTCAGTCTGTCACAAATCTGATAAAGTAGACATATTCCCTTCTCTAAGTACTGCCATAGATGATGCCCAAAGAGACTTTTTATTTATAGCTCTGTAAGACAAGAGTTCCAGCTTTAAGGCTTGAGTAGCTGGGAGATCACAACATGATTTGCCTCTTACTTGCTGTGTTAATCCTTTAGGGGAAGAGCTGTTTGTGGATAAATTTCAGGATATATGGCTTGGACTGTTTTTCTGGTGGGGACTCATTATATAACTACACTTGCATCTTGAGATGGGAAGAGGTTTTCTCCCTCTGTGATTGCATTTTTATGCATATTCATCCAGGAACACTGAGTCAGACAGACAGGTACTTTAAACCTGCACCTGTGCACGCAGAAGATATGTGCAGCAGATGCATGTGTGCCTTTCTTCCTGTGCATGTGCCCATTGAAATGCATATAAGGCAGGTTTTGTAACAATCAGTAATCAAGCTTTATGCACAATTTTCAGGGCAGACTCTGAATATCTCAGTTCACATTTGCAGATGTCTCCTGCTGGAAGACTGAAGGGGACCCATCCAATTCTCAACCCCAAAAACTCCAATAAAATCAATGTATCAATGTCCTTTAGAGAATGAGAGATTGGGAACTGTGTTTTTTAAACCTTTGTAAGAGTGACAGGCACAGTGTGATGATACTGAAATTGATAATAGTCAAGTGTATTGCACTTTTCTTGGTGTATTACTTCAAATCTTTCGCTTCTTTCTTGGTTAATCCTTCCAAGGGACCAACGTGGAGCAGGTCAGGATGAAAGGCAAAGGTGTCCATCTGTTGTGTTTGCCTTCCACCAGATTAATTGCCATGAAATATTCTGGCTGTTCCTCGCAGTCTGCTGGCACTTCTGGCCAAGCTTTTGTAGCAACTGCCAGTGACATGAGACAAATGATCCAGCAGTTGGCTCCCATAAGAACAGCTAATGCAGACCAGGTGGGGCATCACTGCCTTTGGATTTTGGAAATGAGACTTTAAATGAGTGGGAGATGCAAGAAGGGAGAGAGCAGAACACGTATCACTGTGATTTAGCAAATGGGCTGTGAGTGGTGGGGAATAGGGAAACGTGCAGATGTTAAAATATTGCAGGCCATCTCTTTAGGATCAGGATCAGCAGACTTGGGTGATAGAGGACAGGAGGTGGGACTAAGGGAAGCTGCTGGTACTTTGGGAGAAATGAGAGTGCTGTTGTCACCTGAGCTGGTGAAGGAGAAAAGAACCTTCAGCACTCACTGGTGTAGTACTGGGGAGAAATTGTCTTCACTTTACCCCCAAAGAGCTTTATTTCCAGAACTGCAATTGTGTGTTGAGGATATCTTGAGTGAATAGACCCACTGTGCAGAGGCACTTGAATTTAGGAGCAAATGTCATTCAGAACCCCTGTGTTTGTTTCCTTCTTGGCTGCCACACGTGCCCTCTCTAGTTGATTGTGCTTGGGCTGCCTGACAAGCAGCAGATTGCCCATAACAACTTTGAGATCAGAGTGGCCAGTGCACCACCTGAAAGTCACGCTTTGTACAACACCTTTAGAAGTTCTAAAGCAGGAAGGACTTCTGAAAATGCACTTACACATACAGGGGTTGGAAAATATGGTTTGGCTTTTCCTACTCTTAACCTTGCCTCCTTTTGCCTCTCTCTTTAACCTTTTAAACTTTTTAGTAATTTCTTTTTTGCTTGCTGCCTCTTTCTTGACCGTTCTTACCTCCATGCTCTCATTTAACAGCTGCCAAGAAAAATAGCCCTTCAGGTTTTTTTCTCTATTCAGAGATAAATGCTTGAGAGTCCAAGATTAGAATTGTACCTATTCCCAAGCAATTTTATTTTGCTTTTAAGCTTCTTCCTTTGATGTTCCTGTGGTGACACGGAACTTGGGTGACCATGTACTAACAGTGACACAAACTGTATTCAATGGAACCTTCAGATCTACCTCCACTATGATGCACACATTTCTTTTTCAGTCCTCCCTTGGTGCAAACAAGCTTTTGATTATAGGGAAAATGGACAAACTGTGGCTTAGAGGGAAAGAAAAGAAACAGTTTATACTTGCTAGCAAAGAATTCCTTTTATAAATGAAAGTTCTGTATGTGAGACTTTACCCTTGAATATAGAATTTCTTCTGCAACTTGGTGATCAACTTTGAGACAGATTTGCAACTCTTAATTTATCAGTTATTCAAATCAGCTTGCATGTGCCTAATTTCAGTATATATTTAGGTCCAGCTGTATTTAGCTAGGCCTAAATAAATGTGATTTTTAGGAGCAACATTACATCCTATGTTTTTATGGACCAGTAACACACTTTATTGATATTCTGAACTGAAATTCACCTTGAAAGCTACTATTTTGTAATTTCAATGCCAGCCCATATATATAAAAGCAAAAACCTTACATAAAAAATTGTTTAGCAAGATTTGAAGGGGAAGTGTGATGTGATGGATATTTTGTTTTATGAGTATGGACCCCAATGTTTTGTTTTATGAGCACTGAGCCTAAACCCGCTATGGCTCCCAGAAGCCAACATGATGGATGAAGGAGTGAATGTTAAAAGTCTATTTCTGCCTTTTTTTCCCCCTCAGGTTCTGCTGCTTGCATGTGCAGAAGATTTAGAATGTGTCCCTGGATTCCAGCAGAAGGTTTTTTATATAGAAAAGCCATTTGAATTCACAGAGGACCAGCTGGTTCTGAACCGTATGTTGTTTTCATATATTACTATTGTGCAAAAATCAGAATTGTTTATGTATTCATTTCATTCCTGCCATTTATCAGAAAGCTCTTTTTGTTTTGTACCTAAGATTTTGGATATTGCCATGATTCAGTCTGAGTTCCCCTGCATTAATCCTATGTCTCTACAGACTTCACTCTGTTTCATGTATTAGAAATGGCAAAATACAATATATAATCATTTGGGGCTATGTGAAAACCTAGAATCAACCACTTCTTAAAAATTAAATTTACTCTGAATTTTTTTTTATAATCTTACCTGTGAGCTTGGAAATCAGGACTTGCCCACCAACATCTCTATTAAATTATCTGTGCAACTCGGATTTAGAAGTTTGCATTTTGAAAGCATTCATAGCTGGTGCAAGTCCAAGTCTTTGCACGAAATTCAGAGGCTGGAAGAAGTTTGGGATCAGCAGTGATAGCAAAGTGTCACACAACTGGAATATTCAGTATATTTCCATTGAGTAGGTGTCACATTGTAAAGCCCAATCTGGCACTGTATACCCAAAGCACTAACTGAAGGAGATTTAACAGTTTTTCAGTTCTGGTGTTAGTTCATTCCGATACTGCAGGGTTACAAATTGTTCATTCTGTTCTGGGACTTTGGGACTTCAGCACTGTCAAACAAAAGTGGTGCCTTATCCAGTGGTCGATGCTTTAAAGACTTAAAAAAGGATTTAAGTGATGCCATTTTCACAACTTCCAAACACCCCTGCATTTTTACATGTGATATTTATTACTGATGATTTCTTTGTTGTGCTTAGCTGCTGGTGCTGAACCAGAAATCCTTCTGGGTGTCCAGGATTGGGCAGTAGTGCTTGGCTCCTCTGTGCAATATCTGGATCCTACAATGGAATATATCCCATAGCTTGGAGGAACCAAGAAATGTAAACCAATATTACTCATCAAATGCACACATTTCCTATCTCAGTTCCCTCCAGATATCACTGCTACATATTGATGTGTTTTCACTTCTGATGAAGGTGTAAACTGTGCACATTCGCTTTAAAATAGCACCAAGTTCTCAAAACGAAATGTCAGAATTAGTTGCCAAAGTCTATTGAAATAACTCTCTTAAACTTAAGTCATTCAGCCTTTGAAGATACTAAAATAAACCTCTAGGATAACATTTTTAGTCTCAGCATTTTGATATGTTGCTTAGTCTGAGCTGCTTTTTCACAGGAACTTTAGATCACGAGTAGTAATGCTAGTCAGAGATGTGAGATTGTTGTTCAGCTTAGAAAAGAGATTTCAAACTTCTTATTTGTTTGGGAAATTTCATTTTCTCTGGAATTGTTATTTTGGAGTTGTCAAACACATTATTCCTAGATGCCTAAAAGTCGAAATGCTTAGAATATAATAGATTTAACAAGCATGCAGATTTGAAGACCTATTAAAAAAGCAATATGGATAAACTAGGGTTAAATTGAATAAAAACAAGCTTTGTTAAATTCTTTTAACTTTGGGGCTGCAGTGTGACTGGCCAGATCTGCTGCTTCTGGGGAGAGGATCACCCCAAGGATGGGTTGGTTCAGCCAAACTGACTGGACTCCCCTGTGGTGACCCAGCCATTTGTGGTGGCACAAAATGAGCACAAATAATTAAGATGCCATCATTAGAGAGAGGAGGAGGGAATAGCAGGAAGAGACTCAGAAATGCCTGGGAACAATCTCTGGAATTAAATTATTTTAATAAGCAGACACTAAATTGGCCTAATGTGCAGTGTTGGACAGAGGCAAACTGTCGACACGTGATCCTGGCTAATTCAATCACCCACAAACAGGGTGTCCTTCATGAAGCACCATTAAACCTCAGTACAGCTCCTTCATTTTAGCTGTCAACAGAATTGATAATTTTAATTGTCTGTTTGAATACACTTTGCATGCTCTTGCATCTTTTTATGCCCATTACCAAGAGCAGTGTAATTTAGCAGTTGCATTGCAATGCGAGGCTTACCAGGGCTGTGTAAATTAATAGAGCAAATATGTAAACCAGGCCTGTAGCAGTGATTGTTTTTGTAGTCCTCAATAAGCCAAGGAGCTCTTTAATTCTTTTCTGAAGTGCAATAATACAGTCTTTTTCTTTTTTCCTTTTCAATTCAAACAAGAACCTACAGTACATTTCATTGCTAGCATCTCCCTTGTAATTAAATATAGGTTGTGTAAATGTAAGTTCTTATGTATTCATTACTTCTACATTTGGCAGTGTTAATTATATTTTACATTTACTGATGGCAAGAATGGAGAGAAGACCATGCTGAGGGTACAGAATTTTCTCTTATTTCCTGTTCTGATTTGTAGCAATTTTTATTAAAGCCTACTTATAAGCTGGCCACAACAAGTCCAACTGTGTGTACATATTATCCTCCCGATTAGTTTCACTGGTATTCAGTTACTATTTGTTTTTCTATCATTGTGCTCAGGCTGAGCTAGCTTTTAAATTCTTATTTATTTATTTGCTCTTACATCTCATTTAGTAGAAGCCTCCAGACTTTGACCATTTCTTTGTCCCAGTTTGGTCATTATTTTTTTCCCTTCAGACCCCTTCAGATCTCCTTAAAACTTGTGTTTTCTATAACCACAAACAAAATAAGGCTCTTTTACTTTTGGTCTGCCCAATTTTTACCTCTGTGTGCAGAACCAAATGTTCCTTTGATGTAGTGGGAAAAGATCTATATAATTATTACTCTAGCAAACAATTGTGTCACTCTTTTTTTCCTTACTTACAGGTTTTTTTACTTTACACATAGGACCATCTTTGCAATCCAATAGGGAAGATCATCAAGATTTCCCCATTCTTGATGTAGTGCTAATTGACAGCATTTAATTAGAGGTTTTACACCTGTCAGAAGCACTTGTGGCCATGGAATGCCTCCCCATCAGAAAGCCTGTCCCAGTCAAGGCTGGCAGGTCACCAGCAGTGACAGGGCTCTGTCAGGCTGGGCTGAGGGAAAGTTCCTAATCACACTCAACAAACGTGGGAATGTAATTGTGTTACATTAATCACGTTTATACTTAACACACATCGGGCTTGGCTTTTGGGGGTATTTTTAATTGACAATGAATCAAATAGTGCACTTGAATAATGGAGGCAATTAACATAAAGCACGAGGTGATGCATTGTGCATACTAAACTGGGGAAGGCATTGCCGGTGTTTTAAATGTCAAAACAAAGGAAGTTTTGACCCTTACTTGAAAAGCTTTAATTTGGATGTTAATTAATGGCTGACCTCTTGTGTCTCTTACGTGATAGATTGCATGTTCAGAGCCTGGGCTGCTTCAAGATCAAGGTTTTGTCTGTCTGCATTTGGGTACTTTTTGTTCTGCGGATTTTAACAAAGAGCTTTCTATTCAACCATAGAAAAATCATTGTTTACTCATACGATGTGAAATATCATAGTGTACTTATTAATGCTTAAAAGCAGGTTTTCAATTGCCTGGCAAAGCTGTGGCCTCCAACAAGATTTACTTTGTTCAAAACAAATAAAGCCTGTGGAAAGATCAGAGAAGATCATTCCTCCTCCTCCAGGCTGGTGTGCACAGGGGTCATGCCCCTGGTCGTGCTCACATCCAAACATTTCCTGTTGATTCTGGGCTGATGCCATGTGAGAGCTGGGATTTGTTACATCCACCTTTCCCACTGATTCCATGCCAGCTGACTGCACAGGTGGCCTCTTCCTGTGCCTGTTTCGTGCTACCAATAGTGATGCTCCTCCTCTCCTGCTCATCCTCATCCTCATCCTCATCCTCATCCTCATCCTCATCCTCATCCTCATCCTCATCCTGGAGTTATCATCCCCTCTTCATTCCTCTCCCCTCCTTCCCTCTCCTCACACCTTGCACAGAACCAGCGTGGCAGACCCATTCAGCCCCCTGTGCTTTGCCCAAGCCTCTGCAGGGTTCTCAAATGGGGTTTTAGATGTGAATATAAATTCTTCACACTGAATATTGCAGGGTTTGGGTAATTGGGGTTGCTCGTTGTAGCTTGCAAAAGAACATGTTCAAGCAAGGTACAGATTTTAAGCTTAGCAATTTCTTGCAGGGAAAACTGTCTGGGCTTCTGGGTAATAGCAAGATAACTGTGGATTTTCCACCTGTTCAGTGTGTCCTTGCTGAAACAGTGTTGTGGCTTTTCAAAATGAAGACGTTTTTAATGCATTTTGAGTTTCACAAACATCTTAAATGTTCTTTCAATTCACATAAATCGCTCGCTGTGTTAAGAATGTGCTTCAGAAGATGTTGAAAAATGTCTTGGTTCCCATTCCTTGGCATGAGGGAACAGGTTCAGTGGAAAGGCATCTCAACTTTCCTACCCAGATAAGGGAATGCTTGTTATATCCTCAAATATATATCCTCAAATATATATCCTCAAATATATATCCTAATGGGCTCATATGCATAGTTAGAATTTGAATACTAGAGCTCCTTTCTGACACTTGAGTACATGGTTAAGATAAGGCACCTGGACCTCTAATTCCACGTGGACAGAAATATTGGTCAGGATTAGAAGCAACACATCTTAAGCACATTATTCCTATTTAAATGGTCATAGGAAGCCAAACTCATTAAATAAAATTCCAGGAAATATCTGGGGATGTGTGCAAAATGGTTTCAAAGTTGTGGAAGTTTTAAAGTGGGAGGTTGGGAACTTTACTACATGTTTGTGGAGGCAGGGTGAGGAAGATCCTTTTGCACCTGAATACGTGACACATTGCCTTTTAATTGAAGTTTGACTCTGAACTCCTACACGGAGGGAGAAAGTTCTCTGGGAATATATATTATGACTAAATAATCGAGAATGTCTCAAATGTGCCTCTGAACAGAGACATGAAGATTGGTGTTGCAGCACAACAGTATCACATCATCAGTTTAGCTGCTTTCACACGTGATTGAAGCAGAACAAAATAGGAGAGAATAGTTGTTGAGTGCCAGGTGGTCAGACAATTCCCTCCCAAACAACAAGTGTCAACTTCCAGGATCTCAGGGGGAAGGAGTCAAGAATAGATTGTTTGATTTTTTTTGCATATACATTTAATTAAACTAGTGTTTGCAAAGGTAGGACATTAGACTGAGCAGAGTGAAGGAATTATTTAGTCTCTGAAAAACATCTTCAGGGCTGAATCAAAACCTCTCAGGGGTGCAGTCAGCTCTTGTGGAATAACAGAGGGAAAAGCATGTTGATGAAACAACTCCTGGCATTTTAATTCCAAGGTGGAGGAAATGAGGATCTAAACCCAAAGTTTCTTGTCTGTTTCACTGAGAAAAGCCACACAATCTTGTTAAAAAGAAAAAAAACAAAAAACCAAAAAAACCACCAAACCAAAGCAAATAAACCCACAGGAAAAGTGGGTGAGGATCTTTGCAGTGACAGTGAATGCTCTGTTAGCAGCTCAGTCTGGATTTAGGAAGATAAAAGTAGCAGATTACTTGGTTTGAGATTTAATTTGTTTCTGGAGACTTTCCAAGAGCCATAGTGTTTCACAGCTAATACTTTTTTTGAAATACGTGTGGGCTTTGGTTGGCTGAAACATGCCAGCTGTTCCCCTAATAATCTAAATCAATGGCCAACTGCTCGGTATTAGCAGGTTGGGTCTCTTGCTCAGCACAGTGCAAACCTTGTATTAATAATGTCCCCAGGTGCTTCAGTGGAAGACTTCTCTGCTCATTTCCAGTTGGCAATTTCAGAACAACAAAAAAAATCAAATTAACTAAGCTATTACTGCTGAACCCATTACCCACGCAGGCCATGAGGCAGCTCCTTCTCTGCAGGTGTAGAAATATGTTTGTTGGAAGGCCCAAATCTTTTCATTTAGGGAAATGTAGGTGGCTTAGCTTGGGCCAAATTCCATAAACAAATAATCTGACACTGATTGCTTATGGCTGGCAACATTTCAACAGGGTCATCTTCCTGAGGAAGTGAGAGGTAGGGATGGGAGATTTCTGGTTATAGGTTAGAGCTGGGGTCACTCTGGAGAGGATCCAGCACCAGCCCAGCTTTGTCAGGGGGAAGCTTTGTCCAGATCTGACAAAGACATGCAAATCACCCCACACTGAGACATTAATGCATTTCTGTAGAACATTTCTTGGTATTTTCACAGACTGCCTTTCTGACAAGACTTTTAATTTGAGGATCTTAGGAAAGCACCATTCAAAAGAATCATGGCTAGCTAACCTTTTCCATTACATTTCAAAGTGCAGTGTGGACATTTAGCAAGAATTAATGGGAGTATGTGAGGTTAAATCTTCCTTTAAACATAGAATCTCATTTAAGTTAATGATATCTTAAAGCATGCAAGTATTCTTGAAAATAATTGCAGATGTAGTTCACAATTAATTCTGAGCTTTTAGGATTTCTCTCTGGTAATCCAAATCAAATTATAACTTTTCTAATATAATTATGATCATGCCTCAACTTGCAGTTTTTTATTTCTCTTTGCTTATTTAAATCAGTCCTTTTCAGACAGAGCAGTCTGTCTGCTTTAATGGACACATCTCATTTTCATACAACTTTCCTGTGCCATGTGATTTCTCAGTCTTGCCTTGAGAATAAGTACCCCTGCCTGTAAATTCAGGAAGTCTCTCAGAAATTTCCTAGATTGGGGGATTTTTCTAGCTGGAGGCTAATGCTCTGATTTTGTTTTATGCCTCTGTTCAGCCTATCCACCTGAACCTTTTCCTCTAGAGAAGGGAAAGGAAAAGTAACTTTTAATGGATTGATTCTGAAAGCCCTGGTTGGTCTGGAATGACTTTGTGCATATTTGTGTGCCTTGTACCTGCTGCTTCAGGGGCAGACAAGTGAACCTGTGGATAGGGGAATAAGAGCATGTCATATTCTGTGATGTGAATATTAACTAAAATGTTTGTCTTGTGCTTTTTTAATCCCTGAAAAAATATCAGCCTGGGCAAAGGGTAGGATTTGCTCCAATAAGAATCCCTGCCTGTAAGGGATTATCTTCAACAAAATTTGAAATTCCTTTACCAAGGAATTCTTTTAAAACAAATTAAAAGAAAACCAGGAGCCTTGGGAAGACCTAAAAGATTCCTGTAGTGATCTGGGATGTTGCTTTTTAGACAAGAATTCCACTTACAATACTCACTTTGATTTGTTTGCTTTCTTTAAAAAAAGAGAAGCAATAAAGAACCCAGTGCAGCCTTCATCTCTCAGCTGTGGAGAGAACTGAAGCAGAACTGAGGGGCCTTTAATAAGGCAGCAAAACGGAGGCAAAGCTGGAGCAGCTTTACAGGTAGTCGATAGCAGAAGAGAAATTCCTCCCTGGAGTTGGAGCCAGCACTGGTAAATCTCTGACACTTTTGAAACGCTTGCTGGCAAGTACCAGACCCTAAAAGCAGGTTAGACTGAAGTAAGTGATAATCTCCTTGATGCACAGGACCATTCTGCTGCCAGGGAGTCAGGTTTGTTTTACTGAAGAACAGATTGTGAATCTTTTCTCCCTTATCAGCAGTGTTGTCAATGCTCTGGCTGGGTCTGGCTTTGTGAATAAACTGGATTGTCTTGCCTTGGACTTTTTCTAGAATAGTGTAAAGCAAGGTTGTAGAAAATGAGTGCATTTTTTATATTGTTAATATTGTATTGTATAATTAAATATATTTATATTCTCTACTAATCACACTAATAGGAAACATTGTTTATGTCAAGGTATTAAGGCATGTGGGTTTTGTTTACCTTTCTTTGTGTGGCAGTGAAACAGAGGAAACACAAAAATGCGCTCTGGTCTGCTAAAAACCCAAATTGCCTGGTTACAAGTAGGATCCCTGCAGACTTTATTTAGCTGGAATTTTAATTACAGTGCCAGCTCTCAACACTTACAATAAAACAGTAGGGAGACAACTGTAATTTGACCTTTATAAAACATTAACACCAACCTATACAAAAGCATAACTCCAGCTTAAAAGAATACAGTGGGAGGCAGAATTCAAGAAATTACGAAAACTGTATTTACGATACTTTAACTTTTGGAAAAAGCACAGCAGTGTGCTCGTGTGGACAGCAAAGTGTGACATTGGTGTGTTTGGTTCCCAGACCCTGGCAGAGAAATGCTGCATTGTTGGCAGAGGAACCTTCTGATGGTTTTTTTCATGTCTTGGGGAAATCAGTGCTGCTGTGGGGCTTGGGGTAAAGAATGCTGCCCAAACCCCACTGGAAATGCTGATGGATAAACCCCAGCTTGTTTCTTTCCCCAGAAAAGCAAATTCAGGAAACTTTTGGTGCCCTCTGAATCTCCTCTTTGCTTTGCGACAGTCCCCTGTGGTGAGATGCACCCTGGGCCAGGGGATCCTTTCTCCTGTTGAGGGTCAGAGCAGGATGAGGTGGGGAAGAGGAGGAGTGGAGCAGGACAGTCCGTGCCCCTGTTGGATGGGAATGTCAATGCAACAACACTGCTGACCTATGAAAGGGGCAACTGGACTGACTCCAAGGTGTAGAAGCACCAGAAATGGTCACAAATCTAAATGCATTTTTGGTTAATTCTGGCTGAAATAGTCCCTGAGTTGTGGTGTGGCAGCTCACAGCATTTTCTAATTCCGTCACCACGCAAAGATGATGAATAGTGTGCTCCAGGTCTTCTCTTGTTGTTAATTTAATATATAATAAGCATGGTTAATAAATGTCACCTTTTTTTAATACGAAACTGACTTGAAGCTGTAAACACAAGGATATTTTAAATGTCCCACAATAAAAGGAAAATTTGAAGATGTCTGAATGCCAAGGTTACAGGTTGCCTTTGTGTGACCTGAAACATTTATTTTTCTTTTGCTGCTTGCTGACAGGTGAAGCATCAACTGCTAAAATCTCTTCTTCCCAAACTTTTGATGTGACGCTTCACACCACATAATGTTTGTGTTCAAAGATGATGCTGGATGCAAACAAAAATTATGGGGGGTAGGAAGGCAGTTCTTCAATATTGTGGTCGAGATCTTTCCAGGGGTTCATTTTGGCTGAATGAAAGGCCATGAGCTCAGCTGCCTAAGATTTGGTGTTTGGCTGTCCATTTACTATTGCTCTATTTTTTTTGGATTTTTTTTTTTGTTGTTGTTGTTTTTAATCAAGGATGTTCTAGCTAGAATTTTTATTCAGCCTGGTTTGTATTTATGGAGGAACCACTCAAGCGTGTCATAAAAAAAATATAGGAAATAGTGATTTTATGATATTTTTCTAGAACAATGAAAGCAGTATTGTGGGAGTTATACAAGGTAATTTGCAACCAAAGAGCTCATTTCATTTAAATTTTTTAAAGTTAGATTTGTGACAGAGGAAAGAGTCTAAAATTACCTTTAATAACAGAGCTGATGAGTTCACTCTTCCGATTAATAAGAAAATGCAACTCTCCAAATGTTCTGTAAGATTTGGTGTTCCTTCTGAGAAATCAGTCAGATCTCATGCAGGTAGGCAGAAGGTTTTTGGCATAATAGAATAGCAGTTCTGTCACTTCAATGTAAATCAAAATAAGAAATTTTATTTAAAATTATATTATTACTTCTGGCGCTTTACTTTTTATTCTTTGAGACACTGCCTTTAATGGCTTCTCCAATAAAGTTTGAAGAAGCTGAAATATAGGAGCTTTAACACTTCCATAATAAATCTATTAATTGTACTGCTTCTGAAAACATTGGGCATTGACTACTCACTGCTGTTTTTATAAGCCAGCATCACTTCCCAGAACTGTCTAACTACAGTTAGCACTGGTAATTAATTGAAATGAAATTACTCAGATGATGAATGAGGGCTGGACACGTTTGACTTAACTCTTTCTGGCACGGTAGCTGTGCTTTAGATCCTGATTTAGAAGGTATTTGAGTGGCACCTGTATTTCAACTCCTTCCCCTCTGTACAGAACTTTGTCAGTGTAGCAGATGCCCAGATTCTCTCAGCTGCAGCACCAGTTTTATCTTGCACAGAATGTCCTCTGGGAAAGGCTCAAGCTGAGCTGTGAGGAGGCTGTTCCCTATGCAGCCATGCAAAAGGAAAGGTAGGAGAGCTCCCCAGCACATGAGTTTTCTGTGCTGAAACAGATGATTTGGGCTGATTATGCTCAGAACCATAAATACAGCCAGGAGTTCAATTTCCATGGGTGACTGCTGTTCCTTCACTCAATGAAATTGGGTTTTTCTCCACAAACCCATGCTAAAACTCTCATGTTCCTGTTTGCAAGGGCTGCTGGACTTTAGGTAATTGATCAAACAAGTCTAAACTGGGCTTTTTAATGTTCTCTTAATGACCTCTTCAATATAACAAATCTCTGGATAGGGCTGAGCTCTGGAAATAGGTGCAGGGGCTGGTGCTGCACCTGCTGCTGGCAGTGTGTGGGTGAGAGCCTTGAGAGGTTGGGATGCTGAGCATGGCTGGGGGAACAGCTGGCACTGCCCTCAGGAGAACTGACAGATTTAACACTTTAATAAGGAGATAAATATTTGTTAAATTAGATTAAAGGCTGGATTTAATGCTACCAGATTGAAAATGATAGGCTATGGGTAAAGATGTCAAAATTGGTCTCTGTCTGAGGTTTACTATTCATGCAGGTGTCTAAAGCCAGGTGTATAGTAAGTCTTCCTGCTAAAACTTGGCGTTTAGAGAACCCAGAGACAGCATCAATCTGGGAAATAGAAAAAGCAGAAAGCTTGCCTGACACTATGGATGTAAGGCCTAGAGTCAAAAAGATACCAGAATGAGGACACAGAACAATAAGACTGTGTTCTTGTGCTGTGTAGAGTCAGGCCTTAGCAAGTAGAAAAATATGTTAAACAAGATAATACAAAAGTGTAATAATGACGCTTTGTGTTTTGTTTATAGAAGAGTATAAAAAGTTCCTGAATAGCAAAAAATATGAAACCAGCACCTATTGTTAGATATAAGGCATACATGTAGTTTTAATGATTGGTTTATGCATAAGCTCTTAACAATTTGCTATTGGTTAGAAAACTTTTCAAAGGCCTTGTACACAGAGAATTTCAGCTGCTGTTGGCAGGACATGAGCTGTTGCCATCTTTCAATTGTCTCACCCTGTACTGAGGCTGATAAATAAAAGCTCGAGGAACGTCTCCCAGCAGTCCTGTCCTGCCGTTTGGAAAAACTGGATCCAAGACCTCAGCTTTCAGTTTGTCCTCTGGGAAAGCTCCTGATGAGTTTAACAAAACTTTGCCAGTTGAGGAATGGTAGGAGAGCTCAGGCTTCACTCCATGCAGTGTCCCAGATTTCATCCTGGGTTCTTCTTTCCAGAATTGTGCCTGCAAAGGTCAGTTAAAGAGCCTGTTCAGACCAAAAGGACACTGTGAGGTTCCCAGGCACTGCACAGTTGATGGATTCTGTGCACAGCAGGTCTCTGGTGCTGGGAAGTTTTGGGATGTGCCAGGGGCTGGCACACGCTGAGCCACCAGCAGACAGGACTGGACTGTGTGGTTGGGTAGTGCTGTGAGGTGACACTGGGCACCTCCTGCTTTTATGGGTTGTTGAAAAAAACAAAAACACACCAACAAAACACCAAAACTGACCAAACCCCCACAAAACAAATATAAACACAGAATAGAGCCCTCAAAGCAACACTCAGGTAAATACAGCAACCTTTGCTTCTCTTCCTGTCCTCTCACCTCTCTGTGACAGTCTGCGAGAGTCTTTGTTGCAATCCTTGAGATTTTACACAGAGTTTTCTTGTTGAGGCTTTCCTGAGGAGCAGAGCTCTTGCTTGAACCTTGACATGCCATATTCCCAGGAGACTGAAATCTTAGCTGTGCACATAAGCCTGATTTTTATCCTTCTGTTGCCTCTTCCTTATGCTGAAAGAGTTTTACTTTAAACGGATTAATTACATGTGCATTAAATCAGCGATTCCACAGTCTGGTAGTTTGCCCATTTCCACGAGTTAAAGTGGTTCTTTAAATCCCTACTCACCTGAGTGTTTATATTTTTTATGCCTTAAATCAATCAATGAATAGATAAAACCATGAGAAGCATCAGTGATTTCAAAATAACTACTTTTATTGGTATTTTTATAACTACTGAGGGAGCTGGAACTGGAACTTGCTTGTGAAGTGTGCACAAGAATATTTGGATGTGATGATTTCAAAGTATGTAGGAATATTTAAATGTTTAGCAGGAAGCAGAGGAAAATGTGCCTCGTTTTCTGGATTTTCAAGTCATGTGCTAGAATATCTTTCTTATAATTTGTTTTTTCCTTTTGTCTTACAATAAGTAATGAGATACAGCTGAAATGGTTCCAGCAAAAGGGGGCTGGTGTAGGAGAGTTCTCTATAAAGTAGAGAGGGCAATGTGTGCTCCAGCAGCTTAGGAGGAGCAGTGCAGGTGAACTGGAGCCTTCCAGATCCTGGTGGGATTCTGCAGCTCCTGGTTACATGAAGAACACGAGTCTTCCCCCTCCAATGTATTACTTTGTAATTCTGGAACCTTATTTACCTTTCCTATATCTGTTAGAAATTCAATGTGTGTTTGTCAAGAAGAATGCTTTCTCTTGCATTGAACAGTTTTTTACTTTGTTTATATTTGGGTAAGAAAAATGATTTTTTTCCTTTCAATTTTGATTCTGGTGGAACTCCTCAACACCTTCTACTTGGCAGCTGAACCAAAAAAAAGAAATTAATTTGCACAGCTCTAATGGTGTCAATGAATTGATTTCCCTAGAACACAAGACTGCATTTCCTCCCTGGGATGCCCCAAAATGATCATTATTAATGATAAACGACAGTGGAAATTTTACAGAGAAATTAATAACTGGGATGTTGCTCTGAAATGAGAGCAGCAACGTGGATATCCTTGACGGATGCTGAACACATCTCCCTTCCTTTCCACATTCATGGATAGATTATGGAAAGGCCACGCTGTGATTGATTTCCCTGCTGGTTTGCCCTGGGAAGAGCAGGGTTATCAAAGGCAAAGGTGATGTTACCTGGGCCTGCCCTCCTGTCTGGGAGACAGGGATGGTTGGAATTTCACTCATTTTTCAGAGCAAAGATCAAGATCAAAACTCACTGCTGATGGTTGATTTCCAGGAGGTCTCTGTGGATTTAGTGAGCATATCCTTCCTCAGGTATATTTGTTTTGGAGACTTTAGATGAGAAAAAGTGGAGAAACCTTCCCTTGAAAGAAAAGAATGAAACAAGAGTGAATAAACTATCTCTAAAGAAGAATTTTTGATTAGCAGCATCTTCTAATAAATCGTCCTGATCTCAAAGCTCCTTTTCTGCCATGCTGAAAAGAGTGATGGGTTTTTGCCAGTTCTGCTGGCAAACCTGAACTCTGCAAAGTCTGATGTAATGAATGCAAATAATGTTCTGTGTACTTCCCTTCCAATTCTGTGCTAAAATATATCTAATTAGAGGGATTACTGGAACAAAATAGGGGGAAATAGACATTAATTTTCCTCCCAAAATAATAGAAATATAATTGACAATTTTGATCTGAAGGTTCCAAGGGTTTGTTGAAAACTGTTGAGGTGTAGTCATGAAATCTTACAAGAATTATAAAAAGTGCTGAACACTCATCTGCAAATGCCATTTGTAGCTGACTTCATGCAGTTCTGTTTTACCTCTGGAAAGTAAAATCAATTTCAGATTAGCTTTGACAGGGAGGTGTTGAGGTGTGTGAGTCAGCACTTACTCCGATATTTCTGCCAGCCTGTTGGGAAGACAAAGAATTGTGATGGATACTATCAATAACAGCTCTAGCCTGAAAGGAAAATTGGCAAACTAAGTTAAGAAACACTTTCCTGCCTTGTCCTGGCACACTTTACAAAAAACTAAATTATAAGTTGTTATTAGTGTACAGAACAAAAATTTATCTTGAGATTTAGGAACTTTTTTTTCACTGCTCTAGCCCCTTTTTGTAAAAAACCCTGCTGTTACTGCTTTTACTGATTTTTTTTCCACTTTGAAATCTGGAACAGCTTTTTTTTTTTTTGTCTGAAACAGTGTGTTTGGTAGAAGTCAGTACAGCACGATTGAAACAATGAGGGATTTCATTCTTTTTATCCACAATCGCGGAGCTATATTTAATAACCCTTTATAATAATCTTTCCACTATATTGAATTATGTATTGATTCTCCTTTTGCAGTAGCTTCATTACAGAATTCCAGAAGGAAAATGGACTTTTAGATGTCAACGTGAAACCCTTCACAATTTTGAATATGGTATTACACATAATTCTGTGAGGACCTAATCACACATGGTTTGATTTCAGTGAAACAGCTCTCATTGACTTCCCTGAGAGCTGGCTGAGACTTGGCTTGAACCATTGCCATGGTATTGAAAGTGTAATAAGCATTTTGATACAATTTTCCATCTCTTTCAAGTCTTACATGTTCTCTCTGCTGTGCATGTGGTCCTGCCACACAGAATGATGGATTGTCGGGTTGGAAAAGCCCCCTAAAATCATTGAGCCCAACCATCACCCCAGCACTAAATCCAAGTGTCACCCCCAAGGATGGGGACACAGCCACTGCCCTGGGAATCTTGTTTCAATGGTCAATAACTCTCTCAGGGAATAAATTTTTCCTGATAGCCAATCTCAACCTCTCTTGCTACAATTTGAGGCCATTTACTCTTTTCCCAACACTTGTTAATTTTGAGATCGACCTGACCTGGCTACAATCTCCTTTCAAGGGAGTTGTAGAGAGCAATAAGGTCTCCCCTGAGCCTTCTTTTCTCCAGGTAAAACATCCTGAGCTGCTCCTCCTCACATTTGGGCTCCAGGCCCTTCCCAGCTCTGCTGCCCTTTGGCCACACTCCAGTGTCTGTCTCGTAGCTCTCACAACATGCAGGGCACTGTGAGGAGCTTTCAGGAGGACACTTTTAGAACAGCCTTTGAAAGCAAAAAATATTTATGCTTTTTTAAAATCATGAATTTTGTTGATGGAGCTCCTGCAGATGCTGTGTGGAAGCTGGGTCTGTGGCTCTGGGTGCACGGGCTCCTTTGGCTGAAGTTCCAGGGGTTAACAGCTCTGGAGCACACAGGGGTCTCTGCTCATTGATTTTTAGTGGTTGCTGTTACAGAAAGTACCGAGTGGCATTTAAGAGAGACAAAGCACCGTATTAAAGTTAATGCCTTTGATTTCCTTCAAATCATCTGTAATCCATGTGGACCTGTCATAATTTATACCTGGCTCGGCCACAGCAATAAGTCTGAGGCTGTCATGTAATCTGCATCAACACTGGTGCACAAGAGAAATGGCACGTGCTGCTCACTGCACTTGGTGTCGAGGAATTTATCTCTCCTTACCCAGAAGGCTGCCCTGAGCTTAATTGGTCTTTCTCATTATTTATATTGCTAGGAAAAAAAATGGGATTAAATACCAGGAGAGGGAGATAACGGAGGTTTTGCTGTTTAAGATAAATAAAAACCTGTTCCTGTTTGTTTCTAAACATGATAAGTGTGACCAGGTTTTTTTTGGTCTTCCCCACTGCCCCCCCAAAGTCTTGGGGGTCTCCTGAGGATAATCTTAATAGGATAAAGTGGTCTCTGAAAGGCAATTAGCAAGGTTCCTATAAACTGGGCCATGCATGGGCCATGCTCAACCCTCTCCTGATTAATGCTCATTTTAATTCCATTTCTTGGGATTTATTTACTCATTTCACGTGTAATGTATTTAGTTCCTTTAGCTCTGCTCTGTGGTTTGAAAGCATCCTGGTGCCTTTCAAGCCCCTGTCCAGCTGTACCTGTGAGCAGCCAGCAGCCCCAGAAGGGCTGGAGAGCAGTGGAAAGTGAGCTTAGATCACAATCCATACAAGGTCTGGCCAGTGCCAATAATTGATATAATTAATGCTGTAATGATGCTTGTGAAAAGGGGATCAACGAGGAAGACACTGGGCTTTTTAGGATGAAATTCAGCACCATGTGTCAGCTCTCCTGATTTTATTTAGAGGAATCATATTTCTTTGGAGGCGTGCAATTCACAGTGTAATAAAGCTCTGGGGAAAGTTCTTCTCTCTTACCATATGCCTTATGTGCTATGCCACTAAAACAACTTTTATTTCTTTAGTTTTTAAATTCTTTTCTAAGACAGAAATTCAAAAGTTTGTCACTTTTTACCCAGTCTTCATCCATGGCTGCATTTGGAGAATTCCAGGACAAGCCAGGATCTGTTTAAGTGTCTTCTAGCAGATACTATTGCATATGTTTAATTAATATTTCACCTTTACTCTGCAACTTCTCTGTTCAGGAAGACTCTACCTCCAGGAGGCTTTGGAACTCATTTGATGTGCTTCAACACCTTTTGTGAGCTGTGCTTATTTCTTTTATGTTTATTTCTGTCTTTGGAAATTGGTGCAGTGGGAAAATGAGGTCCCTGCCACCCACCTGCTTCCTTGAGCTCAAACACTCCAGCACCAGCCCACCTAGAGACCAGAAATAAGCAAACAAATAGCTCTGACCAGAAGGTTTCAGCAATCAGCATGTCCCTCTTGTTCTAAAAATAAATGAGATACAGAACCTGTCTCAAAACAGCCTGTTTGAGGGGCAACAGAGAGGGGAGGTCCATTATTGAAATTGCATCCTATTTGCACCACATACAGCAGCATCCTGTAGCTGGTAAATGTTCTAACTGCCAGAAGTAATATGACCTCTGAGGCAGGGAATATCTTCCTACATCTATTTTCAGTTAGTGAGAATCTTAGCAGACCACTGCTGGAAATAAATGGAGATTAGTAAGTTTTCCTGGCTTTACAGTACATCATAAAATGTTGGAAATATTAAAACAATTCAATATGTTCTGGGAAGATAAACACGAACAGGGCACTGGAGAGTTTGGAGTTTTGGGTAATGACATTTCTCAGGGATGTTTAGGGGCACTTTGTCCTGGGCACAGGCTGTTGCTGCCAAGCTGGGAACTTAATGCTGAAGGGACTTTTACACCCAGATGGTCACTTTGAGCCCCTCACGCCAAAATAGTTGAGGGTCAGATCTGAACTGGCAGGAATCAGTCAGCACCTGCTGGCTTATTCCTTTATGGGCTCCCTCAGGATCCTTGCAGTGTTTTCTACCTGGAATTGCTTTTGTTTAGCTGGTTGCACTGTGTATTGATCTGGAGCTGTCAGCTAATTTACAGGCAGCATTCACCCAGCACAGTGTGTACACTGTGAGGAAGCAGGAGTTCACCAAGCCCTGTCTGTGGTGCTCATCAGTGCTCTGCAGCCACATTTATTGTGCTGCTAAAGGGAGAGTGCCAGGGACTGCTCGATGGCACCTGAGCCTGGCTCTGAACTGGCTAGATACCCAAACCTGTCCATTCTCTGTCTCTCAGAACCAAACTGTTCCCTGTGCAGGATCCTCGACCCCTCGGGGCAGGGCTGGGAGTGCAATGAGGCTGCTACAAGGAAGCACAAATGGAAAAGGGAAGGATTTGCACTAAATGGCATTGAGGGCTGGGGTGCAGCTCTTGTCAGCAGTTACTGGATGGAAAAGCTTTTACCTTGAGCATTCAATAGGGAGGGAAAATTTAAGAGCTGGAAGAAAGTGCTTAGGACTGTTGGAAATGGATATGATTAAGGAGTTAAGATCCTAAAAAAAACACTGCTTTTCCTTGGCCCTGCTTATTGCACAGTGTACATAAGTGCTTCTAGTTAAGTCACTGAGGCTGCTGGCAAACTTATGCAAGCACTTATGAGGAAAACATATGCTTGTGTGGAATGCTGACTGGAAGTTTAGCTAATGATCTATTCAGCTCTGGGTGCCACACACAGATCATGAAACATTTACTTCCAATAATTAGCTGTTTTGTAGTTTGGGGCTTTTTCTTTCTTATTTCTTTTTGTTCTTTTTAAATCCTACTCAGGCATATTGACAAACATGGCTTTTTGCTCTGCTCTTGGAGAAAGTTGCAGCTGCAAAGGTCCCTTGAGTTATGCCAATCACTTGCAGATGTTCTTCTGAAAGCTGAAATTAAATAGAATTTCTTGATGCCAATAAATTAAAGAAGAATATTAGACAGGCTGTAATCTCTAAAAATGTGTGCTCTGGTCACAGTGCATCAAATACTGCTAATATAATGATGACCTTTTAAAGGAAAACACATTATGCTGTAGCTGTCTTTGTATTATACCTGTGGAATGCTGGTATGCGAAAGTCAAGTTATTAAATAGTGGGAGAAATGGAATGAAAATAATCTATTTTGCTTTTGTCTGCTGTTGCTGTTCTGATAGGCACATTCTTCTCTTTTTTTGTCCTGTGTTCAGTCTCACTCTTCTTGAAGCCATAAAACATAGAAGACGAATCAAATGCACGACAACATTTTGGAACATTATATCCTACTGCATTTTGATGAGTTGGATCAAAATCCCAATGACCAAAATCTGTTGTTCAATAGCAAAAATGAGCAGAACTGCAGAGGAAGATAAGGAGGGTCCTTGTCTACCCTCATGATGGTCAGAGAGCCTGGAGACCAGGCATTTGCTCAGAGCTGAGATTTCCATTTACTCCTCAGAAGCTCAGATTTCATGTGAGCAGTTATTTCAGCAAAGATCCCTGGAAGGTGTTAGAGTACTTTTGATGATCTGTACCCAGATATTCACCTCTGTCCATCCCAGAGATGTGGAATCAGAACTCCTCCTTCTTTACAAGCGTATTCTGGCATTGATTAAACTCACATTTGCAAGTTATTAAATACCTGCCAGCACTGAGTCAATTCCAGTCATATTCCAGATATTTGCTGGAGAAATAGGACTTGATTCCTAGGGCTGTTTCCCCAAAACCTTTTCTACCAGTTTGTCCACTTGGAAAATACAGTTTTTAAATTTTTCTTTTATCTGCAGAAAAAAGAAGAAACTTCCTTCTATTTGGCTATTTCCTTATAAATGGTCACAGATGAACAGAATGAAAACATTTTTGAGCTTTAAGAAGCTCTATTTAAGAGAAGAAGGCTTTGCTTCTCAGCCTGGAGATGACATAACTGTGAGCTGCTTTACTTGGATAGGAGAAATATAAGATTTTACAAGTTTGATACAGCTGTTCACTAGACACCAATTTTGGGGTTCAATCCCAGTGAAAGTCAGAGCCAGGCTGGACCCTGTGGTGGTCACAGCAAGGAGCAGGTGCCCAGGCCTTAGCACTTGTGGAGGTTTGTAAGGTTAAATTTCCCATTCCTTGGTATGTGTGCTGGAATGCCCCGTGCAGAGCCAGCATGGAGCAGAATTTGCTTCCTGAGCTCAGCACTTTGCTGCCACACCATTTGCAAGGGGCTCTGAGGCAGCACAGGGAATGGGAGACGTGTTGTGTTTGCACAGGGAGTTCAATAAACATCTCACACTGTTATAATTTTCTGGTTTTCCCACTGTATAAACAGCTGCTGGTAGCTTGTCAATCAGCTTCCACGTTGGTGCTACTAATTACATAGGGAAACATTAAAAACGGACCAAAAAAAAAGTTTCAAGGCTGATAGCAGAGAAGTCAAAAGGTTCTCAAACATTGTGTTTATCCCCTCTCGAGATAAAGGTTTTTCAGAAGGCCCTGGACCTGGAGGATCAAAGGGAGCATTTTGTTTGTAATGAGTACCCATCAGTGCATCCTTTAATTACCATTCTTCTTGGCGTCTATTAACAAAAACCCACCAGGCTCTGCAGCAGAAAACATTAATTTATGAGAAACGGACAATGTTGTGTGAAAATACATTGCTGGGTATAAATCATTCAGTGTTTGAAGACTTAGACCAAAGTCATGTTTAGAATATTCTGTGCTCCAGCCGATGCTAATTAACAGCAGGGCTTTGCCACTGTAGTCAGCAGGAGGTGTTGAATCCCTTCCTTTGAAAACGAGCCCTTCTTGGGCTGCTCCCTTCCAAAGGCTCCCAGCCTCTCTTCCAGCTTGGTGTGTCTGTGGAAGAACTCATTTGAAATTTGCTCTCCAGAGCCCTTTTCGTACTTATAGCCCTCAAACCTCCCAAAACTCCTCAGCAAACTCTTACTTTTGACATTCAAATGAAGCCTGTAAGCACTGTTTGATCACCTCGGGGCTGCAGTTCCGTGGTAGCTGCTGGTGAGGCCAAACTGACCACTTTGATTAGCACCATTTCAGGTCACAGCTATTGTTTGTGTGCCTGGCAGTGGATTTGAGCACATATGGCAATGCCAGCACGTGCCAGGCTCGTTTTTGGAAGGTTTCTCCTGTGAGGATCAGCAATATTGATGCTCTGAGCAGTCAGAGCTGCTGGAGATGAGCAAGGCCATTGTCCCTGCCTGACAAGGATATTTAACATGTGAGTAGCCTTGGCCAGCTGAACTTTCCTGGGCTGCAGTGTGTGCACAGCAGGCCCTGAACCACGGATTAATAAGTTTAAAAGCTTGTAGCAATTTTTAAAAGCTGATCTGTGTTTGTAAGGTTAAGGCTACTCAGGCTGAATGTTGCAGCATAGAACGAGCGCAGTGCACACAGTAAAACATGGTGTAATTCAGCTCTGTCAGTAGCTGAATATTCTGACCACACCTGCTTGGTCAGTCATTACAAGTGGACAAAGTCCAAGTGTCCTTTACCCTATTCATGAGTCTGTTCTGCAGTTCTCAAAAGTCAGTCTTGTTCCTGGAGGATTCTCTATCGTTGCTCTCCAAAAATTTGGCAGCATCTAAGCCAGTGTTTAATTTGGAATCCCTGTGAATGAAAAGTCATCTTCTGTGTCTGACTGCATTGTTTGTATCTGAGGGCTCTTTTTAAATTCAGGGTGTACAACTCTCTTCTGTGCTCTTAGAAATCTTACACAAGATAAACTGCTCTTGCTGCTTTGACTTTTAATCAAAATCCCCATTTGGTACATGTTTGCAAACTGATGAGTGAAGTGTTCAGTGTTTCTTTTTTCATTTCCTTTCGAAGCTCAGGAAAATGAAATCAAGTTTTGAAGTGTCCATTTGTTTTATGACTTCTGTGAGGTGTTGGCCATCTGTGGGAACTCTGGGCATCTCAGAGCAGGAAGATACAGACTCGAGGTCAGCAGAACTGAAGGCGAAGATTTTGTAAGGCTTTTTTCTGTCTAAATTGGCACTTTATTTCAAAGCACACAGGGAAGAACTGCTGACATGGAACACGTAACGAAATTTCAAAGCCACCAAGAATGGTTTTATCAGTTTTTCTTTTATTTTGAAGAAATGGTAGTAATTATCTGTCAGGCTAAAACTGAGTTCTGTTCTAAAGGATGATGTTGAGAGTGCTGGACATTTGGAGGAAGAAAAATTAGACTTAGGAGAAGCTCAAAGATGCTTTTCTAACCCAGAGGGTTTTTTCCTACCAATACAATGTCTTATGCATCAACTTAATTATTTCATCCTTTATCCTCATTAAAATTAGTGAGTTACAGAAATTATTACTGTATATTAGGAAATTTTATTTTATAGATACAGAAAGTCTTTCAAGAATTACTTTCCTCTCTAGAAGAGCAAATTACTTTCCTCTCTCTTCCTCATTTTCTGGGATGTTTATTGCACTTATGAGAATGCTAAATTGTACATTTCCAAATTTCAGATCATGATAAATATCCCTGCCTCTCTGGAGTTTTTGAATAGCATTAACCTTAAAAAAAAAACTCCAAAGCAAACATCAGCATTTAAAATTTTGCTAGAAAAACAATTCTGTAAAATATTCCTAAATGATTTATTATTAGAGTCTGCAATTATTGAAGTTAATGTACCTTAATGAACTTAATATAGGTGGAAAAAACAAAAGAAAAAGTTATGTGCAGTGAAGGTTGCCCAAGCATTTGCATTCAACTTTTTTGGTTGTCTTAATATCCAAATGTCTCTCATATCTGAGACATTTTTCCTCAGATATTGGAAACAACATCAACCAGTTGTCTGTATTTTTATTGAGTTTCAATTCTATTTTATCTCAAAAAACCTCAACCAAAACAAGCAAAACAGTTTTCAACTCAAAAAGGAAAACAGGTATTTTTATATGCATCAGGAAGAAGAATACCTATTTTCTTTCTGTAAAAACAAATCTTGTGCAGCTCACAGTTCAAGGCGCGTAGGAGGACAGTTGAAATTCAGTAACACAGAATTACTCATTGTTAGGAAATGTTTTTATTTGGGTGAAAAATGGTTTTGATTTGGCAGGGGTAGAGGACTTTGTTTAAATAAATAAAATAGTATATTCTGTGTGTTTGCTTTATGGGCAGTGTGAGCAAAACCTTCTTGAGGCTTCAGTACTTTTATAAGATGAAGACTCGGGCAAAACCACTTTATTTTCTTTGTATGTGACATGATATCTGTCCCAAAAGTGTGTGTTGAGTTCTTCTCTTTCAATAATGTATGATTCTAAAATAGAGAATTCCATATTAAGTGTAGAGTAAATTCTTCCAATGAAAATGTAAAATACCAAAGTTAAGTTTTCATGTAAACTCAGCTTTTTCCCCCTGTAAGAATGTTCTGCAATTGCACAGCTCCATCCTATTTGTCAGTTGAACGTTCTTATGAGAACTCAGCAGAATTAGTGTCCATGACATTAATTTATATCTTAGAAGTCTTTTAGAAGGTTGCTGGAAAAAATGTTGCCTCTGTGTTGCTGTGAAATCATTCTAAATAATTGTGCTAAATTGTATTAAAAAGCTCCAGGACAGAGAACACTGAGCAGAAGGATAAAGGTCATGTATAATTTTTCCTCTGCAATTCAAGTGAGGCAATCTGACATTGCACAGTCAACTGAAAGGCATCTTTTGCAACCAAATATTTGGG
Source organism: Trochalopteron elliotii (assembly GCA_024734555.1). Lineage (NCBI taxonomy): Eukaryota > Metazoa > Chordata > Aves > Passeriformes > Leiothrichidae > Trochalopteron > Trochalopteron elliotii. The sequence goes on from JANPWX010000387.1 coordinate 716,916, forward strand.
GGTGATTATCAGAATTTTGGTTGTTTATTCCAAGCCATACTTTGAGGGATAGTTTATCCAGGGAGCCCATTCCTCCACTTACTCACCCAGGTTGTGGAGTGGAAGGGAATAAAAGGAAACACTCCAAATGGGCTAATCTAGAGATTTTGTGCATCATGAAATTGCTTTTGGAAAAGATGCTTCTGACTGGACCAGCAAGACAGTGACTGCCCTCACACATGGGTTTTCTTGGCATACCATTTTTCTATTTGTAGTTTCTCCAGCACATGTTGAATTTGGTTGTGATAAGTGCTAGGGACTTTCACCTGGGTTGCTGAGGAGGAAGGTGGACACAAAGCAGACAAACCTGCCTGAGAGCCAGCAGGAGAGCAGAGAGAAACCAGGCTGGAAAGTGGTGCCTCCTGGAGGAATTTTGGTGATAGAGAATTTGCTGTTAGAACCACAGAGCATTCTGCCTGTGTATCACAGGGGCAGAAATCAGCCCAGCACAACCCACTGAGGAGGAGGGATGGGTTGAACACACAGATAAAACAATGCTGCCTTATGGACCTTTGAGGGTTTTGGATTACAAGACAACATAAATTCCAAAAGCAGTGCAGCTACTGCTGGACCATGCACTCCTCTGACCTGGAAAGGAAAGGGATGTCAAGAGCATGGTTTTGCTTTGTTTTCTGAAGGGAAAAGAGGAGATAGGGGACAGTGATGCCTGGAATACCTTGCACATTAGAACAGCTAACATGTTCTGGGGTGCTCTCTCAGCAATTTGAAAAATAGATAAAGACAGGGTTATAGAGTGAGTCCAAGACAGAGAGAGACAAATGTGGCAGAGATGTGGGAATTTGGCCTTCATGGTACAGGAGAAATGGGAATGGCCATCTCTGGGTGAACTCGTCAGGGGTCAGAATCCTATTTTGCCAAAGAAGGAAGAGAAGCTGCTGCAATATGCAGTAATTGAGCAAGGACTCTGCTGGAGGAGGATGATGATAAATGTTCTGTCATATCCCAAGCATTCAAATGGCTGTGTGTCACAAACAGAGGCCAAAATTCAACCAGGCCACTGGATCAAATCCTGACTTGCTGCTGGGACAGCAGGGACAGCCCAGCAGCTCTGGAGTGCGGAATTTCTTATGCTTGGGAAGTGATCTCTTGGGAATGTGTGACAAAATTATTCCAAGGCCAGTGCATGGATAAAGAGCAGTTATTAAAAGGCTTGAGTGGTTCTCAAGGGTAAGCAAAGTTGGGAAACTTGTGAGACAGAGAAAGAAATTGTCCTGTATTTCAGAGTAACACAGGGCAGCAGTCTGCTCTCTGCAAGAAGGAGATCAGCCTGCACTGAGACGTAAAGAAGAGGAGGGTTCACTGAGCAGTGTGTGATGCATGCAGCTCTCTGCAGATGGGTCTCTATAAAATATTTAATGGGGGGACTGCAGAACTAATCTGGAGAAATTGTAAAACTGGGAACCAAGCTCCAAGCTCGTATGTTTCAGATTGTGTTTTTGCTTTAACGCTGATTCCTAACTCGTTTTTCCTCCTTAATTGCTGTTTCCAGCGTATACTTAACACAATTATATTCACAGATTTACTTTTTTATTTGCAAAAAGAGTTTGAATATACACTGTGCATATTAAACAGTCACCACGGCGAATTTTTGACAAAACAGATGATTATGAGCATAATACAACATGTTTTTCAGCTCAGTTGTGTTGGATTAGAGCTCAATATCTTTTTTCTTTATGCTTATTTTAAGATTCATTCTTTAATCCCATTTTCATGGAGTAGAAGATTTTATTTCTTGCAGCTTTTTCTGTTTTCTCTGCCTATCACCTTTGCTACAGATCTGAACCACACTTTTAATATTTCTGCTTAGACTGACTCTTATTAGTTCAAAGCAGAGCTACATATTTTAAATTGATCAAGGTTTCTGAAGTAATTATAACAACTGCTTCTGGAGGACACAGTTGCAGTTTTCATTTTGATATTATATGAAAGTGTGTTTCTTCAAAGCTACAAATGTAAGCTAGTAAGAGGCAGTTGGTAATTATTCTCTAATAAACAGAGTAGGAAGTACATGAAAAACCTTAGGGGACACATACAGTGCTTGCAGAGCAATTAATAAAAATCTCAGGGCACTTAAAAGAAAATTCAGCCTGAGACTGTGTGCGCATTTGGCTGTGAATTTGAGTCCATTCCAAACTAACAGGTCTGTTGTGATCAAATTTGTTATTTGTTTACTAACACCCTTTCGCTTGTTATCATTCAACAGACTTTAGGAGATAATTTTTATTCTTAATTGACTCTTAATTTTATCTATAAAATCCTTTTAGCTTCCAATATCAGCTTTCTCTAAAGCCCAAACAATCAAAGTTTTGATATATTAATTCCCTCTCTATTTAAACTTGTTTTGCTTGTAAATATTTGAGCATGGGTAAAACTTCATGGATCTCCATTAAATAACCAAACAACTCCAAACAACTGGCAAAATTCCTCTTCTTATGAATGATTTGTTTATGCATTATGCCTCTTGGTTTTTCTGGCATATTATTACCTTTTCTGAGCGCATTTTGCTAAATCAAAGGTGTTTACTGGAAGCTGAAAAGACAAAAGTGTGACCACTGGAGAAAATGTGACCACCTTGAGAAAAATGCAGAGAAAATATTTAATGTAAAGAATCTCATTTGTGGTTGCACCCAGGCTTTGAGTACTTTGTGTTTGCAGGGTTAAGGCCTGGTTCAAAAAAAACCCTGAAACCAAACGGAGACCTGAGCAGGGGGGAAGCACAGGGAATTAATCTGAGCTAAGGAGTTCCCTCGAGGGATGGCAAAACCCTGACAAGCTGCAAGGTTACCCTGTCAAAGCAGCACGTTTGGCAGTTCTGTCAGGCAGAGATGGAGCAATTGGATTGGGTGAAATGTGTTCCAAGAGCAGGAGAAGACGAAGTGAGAGGAGGAAAAACATAACTCAGACTTCTGTAAAATTTACGTTTTTCTTTGGGTGGAAGAATAAAAAGTTTGCTTTGAAGAATTTATCTCTGTGACATCAACAAACATAGGCTGGCATCACTTTGAGTGGAGAATTGTTATGAACCTCAAATCAGTTGGGCTTGTTACTGCCCAAGGACCAAACTCTGGAGTACTTGCTTAAAAGTGTGAAAGGTGTTAAAAATGCAGAGTGTGTTCAGCCACTGATAGAACTGCAAGTTGTGGGTTTGCCATTAAAAATGTGTCATTGTGGTTTTGTCATTTAAATCCAACTCATCCATCTTCTAGCTTTGCCATGGCATTGTATTAATGCTTTTTTAGGACTAGCCCCACTGTTTTGGGGTAGGCTGCCTTGCCAGAGTTTATACTGCATTCTTTTGTAAGTTATTATGTCACAGGCACTAAAATTGTGATAAATCAGGAGAGTTAATACTTTTGAAAAACTGTTGCTTGTCTCCTCATTGAGACACAATCTTCCCATGTGCTCCTAATTCTCTCTCTACACCTGACAGTGTGAGACTTTAGCCATTGGTACCGGGGAAATAAAGAATCAATAAGAGAAATGTACGGATTTCTCTAGAATTTATTTGGGACACCAAATTGAGATGCACCAGAACGCTGTAAGTGATTGTGATATCAATGGAGAAAATGTGTGTACCATCAGAGTGTGATTTTAGCTTTCCTGAGAGCCACAAACATCATCTCTGGAGGGACCTCGAGATGACTGACTCCTTGTTGAAATGTTTTACAAGCCAGAATTAAGTGGAAAACTCTGCATTTCTGTCCATTTTGGTTGTGTTTTTTGACTCTCCCTAGGAGAGTGAGCTCTCCCAGTGTTTTAAGCTGGTTTGCATCAGTTTTGTGCAGGTATGAGCACAGCATTTCCCTGCTGGCTGCATCACTGGGTGCTTTCCTCTTGGCAAAAGGGAAATGCAGGTTGTTAAACACAGCTGCTAGAGCAGATATAAACCGGTGTGTGCTGGAGAACCATAAATCATGCTGGCCCGAGACAGTAAAAACTGCCTGCTGTGGCCTACACCCAGCGAGCCTCTGTGGTTTTCGCTTTTTAATGCAAACCACCCCATCACGAAACACTTTGTAGTTTATCATGTGCTGATGCTCCTGCACCGTGCCAAGTGTGCCGACATGAAAATCACTGCAGCAGCCACAGCAGCACCTTTACTGCTCTGATTTCTGTCCTTGCTCTGGGAGCTAGATAACCACTTGAGGATTGCTGCACGCTGCTCTTGGTTTCTGTGATTTTGTTTTATTTTTACAAATAACTAGCGTTTTAAAAGAAACTGATAAAAAGCCTGCTCTCTGCTGATACGGCGGTGGCATTTGTTGTTGCACTGGGTGCTAGGTAGGGGAGAGCATTCTGTTACTAAAGGTTTAAGTCATGACTAATGCTGTGTGCCAACAACAGAGATACAGATTCAAATTTAAATGAACTACCCAGGCAGTGTTTTACAGGATGTGTTTCTTGTTGGCAATTTGTTGTTCCTGACAACCTCGGATCCTCGGGCCGTTGTTACGCCAGCCGCTGGGATTAGAACACACACAGGCTGAGTTTATAAATGTTTCAAAACTGCTGCGATGGAGCAGCAGAATTTTAAAATGCAATCAGGTATTCTTTTGAAAGTGGCTAATGTGAAAGAAGACGGATTTGGAGGGGTTTGATTTTGATTTTTGAAGCAGCATCTTTTTTAATACTTCAGTATGTTCTTCTGATGCCGCTTCCTACAATACACTGACTCCTCTCGTCCACTAGAAATGAAAAAGCCAAGGCAAAGCTGGAAAGCCACAGGAAGCAAAGTTTTTGCTGCTAGAAGACTCTTCTGCTTCAAGTCCATAAAGGAGTAGATTTTTGTGGGATTGATCTCTTTGAGACAGATGTGCTTACAACCCTTCCTCACAGCATCATTGCACTATTGAAGGCTTTTTTCTTGATTATGCTCCAGAAGGATTCAGTGTTTCTCATCGGACTTTAATGACAAAGACGCCTGGTTTGAACTTTAGAAAGCTGGGTTTTGCCAGTCTGGCTTCTTATTTAGTCTTTTTTTATTAGAGCAATCCTTTATAACAAGATTAGCACATGGAAGGTGGCTGAGATCTGCTCCACAGGGGCCTTCACCTTTATCACATCAGTGCTTCTAAAGTTCCCCGACAGCTGCTCACAAACCCCGTTGTGAAGTACAGCCTATTTCCTTATCTTCCCGTGGAAACGCTTCCCAAGTGTCTGTCCACAGGCATTCAATTCCACATCTCCAAATTAAAAACTGCTCTAAAGGAATACACAATAGACCAGTGCTCTTTTGTCTCCTGTATCAGCTCCTGAAGTGAGATTAAGGTAAAAGGTATTTTTGTACAAAATGAGGTCTCTGTTTCTTATCTCTGTGTTTATCCAAAATGTCAGAGTTAAATGTATCAGACATGAATGCTTTGTGGTAGCAGAACAAACAGTTTATCAATCTGGTTATGATTGCAATAAATCCTTTGATCCTCCTGATGCTGCTGCTTCCTTTAATACCCAATCTGATTGATACAATTTTTTTTCATTTAGGAGTTAAATGTTTTATTTGCTGTTTCAGAATAATAACATGGCATAGAGTTGTGTCATGATCATAGCTTTTGTTTATCCTTGTGTTTTAAACAATATAATTATAGAATTAAGTTAATAGTCCAATGTGTCATGGAACTAACACATTATTAGTGTGATGATTGCGAAAATCCCACAAATTTGTGTTATTTAGTATCTTATTCAGTTCTTTTTTTCATGGACAAGCTGTCCTTTCTTTTGGTAGAAGAAAACATCCAACCCTCTGATCTTGTTAAGATGGTGTACGTGAAACATATGACCCTGAAATACAAACTGTTTATAACTACTCCAAGCAGTAATTATAAAGTTACACTTTATGTTAATTTGCTCTAATCCATGATTCAGAATCATGTTTCTTTTTTTAATAATTATAAAGTAACTTTTCTTTTGTGATTAAAATACTGGTTTGGGGCTTGCCCTCTCAAAAGAATCAGGATAAGAAAGTTTTCTTAAAGTGTTTTATGCTTTTTATTCTGTATTTTTATTTCTCCCCATAGAAAGGCTCAGGACAGAATCAATCATTCTTGAATTGTTGTTTCCTTTCTATTGTGGTGAACTCATTTCACACACATCCTCCCCCACAAAACCCTACCAAAACATATTCTTTGTAAGGCACATCCCTAACTTGTCAGAGTGTGGTGGCATTGCCCTGGCTGCAATTGTTCTCTCATTTTAGAGATCTTGGATAATTCCTACCCAGGCTTTCATAGTTGTGTTTCTGGGATTCTAATCCTGTTGTCTTGGAAAATATGGCTAAAGTCCAGTTAAATTCTTTGAAGTCAAGAATAAGGTGACTCCTAAGGATTGAATAATTGGAATTTGCTGGTTGTGTCACGATCCTCTTAACCTGATGTCTTGCACAGAGCGATCTCTGACAAAATGCACTCACAAAATGCAAGTTCTTGTTTTCACAGCTATTACTTCAAATTTGACCTGTCCCACGTGTTGTTTGGAAGGTCACTCAGTGAAACAAGATTTTCTGTCAGTGTCAGACTCTGGTGAAAGCTCTGCTCTGTAACTCAGTAGAAGTTACATCCTCCCTTGTGGCTTGGAATTGGAGCAGCCCCGTGAAAACCACAAATTCCACAGCATGGAACAAGAACCCTGGTTATGTTTAGCTCTGCACCTTCAGGCTGCTGAGCCCTGCGAGCCTGGGTGGGAATGTCTGTGGCACTGGGATGGTTGTATGGAGTGTGATTTACCCCTCAGACCTAGAAGGGAGCAATTCATTACTGTGATTTCATTCATTACTCTCATTAGAGCAGAGAATGGTTTGTTTATTAGGGTTCAGAGAAGCCCTGTCAGTGCTCACCTTTTTCTTTCCCAGAACAGGACAGGTGACCCTGCCCAGCAGTCTTTATTTTGGTGTACAGGTGACTCCTGCTGTGGCACGAGAGATCTGCTGGGCAGCTTTCAGTGCTGAATGCAGGATTTCTGTACAACACACCTTTTGAAAGCCTCGTGCTCTCATGAATTCTGTTTTATCTGGAAACAGCATTGGCTGTGCAATTCCATGGCTTAACAACAGTAGCATAAGATACACCAAAGTCACTTTAACCTCCACGTGGATCTACCTGAGACATTAATTGTCTCTGTGCCTCAGTGCAGGGGGATATTTCTGTGCGTGCTGAGCCCTAGCTGGAATAGTCACGTCAATTAATTGCTCATAACAGAGAAGTACATTAGTCAATAAACACTTCTTGTGTGTAATTAAATGGCAAACTGAAGGTGAGGGATTTAGTAATCCCTAGGAATATTTGTGAACATACTGTGAATCGTTGTGTTTATCTCCTCCTGGATGGTGAGAAAAAGGGACATTCTGGGTTCCACAAGGTAAAAATAATGAGAAAAAAGCTCTTTTTCTGTTGCCTTGGAGAACTTTCTTCTTGCTCAGTTGTTCCACTACTAAGAATTGGGTTGGTGTCCAAAGGCTTTATACTTCAAAAATAGAAAACAAAGGGTTTCTTCTCCCCCCAAAGAAACCAAAACACACTCTCATATGTAGAAAGGGAATAGGAAACTTTGAATTTTTTCAACATGATATCTTAATGCACTGGATTTATTCCTGGCAGACACAGCTAACCTTCAATATTGTACAACAAAGTACAATTATGTATTTGTAGACTTCAGAGTTAACCAGATATGAATTTATTTGAAGCATTAAAACAAATCCAACAGGCAGGAGTCTGAGAGGAATCTTTCACCAAAGCTGTTTTCAACAGGTTTCAAACTGCTTGTGTTAAAAGCTCTGCTCTAATACCTACCTTTAATGCAATATTCAGGAAAAAAACCTAATCTGTATCATGTTACAAAAAAAAGCCCGACCCTAAACCAACATAACAGCTTTATGGTAATTTATTTTCCTGCAGGTAATACCTTACTGTTTAGATGTGATTCTGAGAAAATTTATGATCTCATGTAAGAGAAAAAAAAAAAGTGTATTTTTTTCCCCCATCATTAGACTTTCCTGTAAGAATGCCTTATTATAAGTTTGGCAGCACAGCAGGATTTATAATATTGAATACATTGTGTCAGCTCTCTTGTTTGCAGGAGGATAAAGTTCCATTATTCAGGGCTTTGCTTCAAATCCATCCATTGTAGTGCAATTAAACACAGTCCTTTTTTTAGGACTAAACCTCATGCTTCAAGAAAATAAGCTTTCAAGATGAAGTCTGTAGGGTTTATGTATTACAGGTAAAAGCCCAGCTCATTCTGTGGAGCACACCAGGTCTGAGCACAGCTGAGGTTGGACATAATCTCTGCTCCTTTGGGCTCTTTATTTTGTGCCCTGGCCAAGGACCCTGTTCAGGTTGCAGAAAACATGGTTGACTGCCTGGACTGGAAGGATTTTTTTTTCCCTCTTTTTGTATTTAATTATCTCACTAAAAAACATGAGCTGGGTTTTATGATGTAAATAAGTGTTAGTGAGGTGAATTATGCCAGGGAGCTCAAGCTATTTTCTTGGGCCTTGTGGAAATATAAAGGATAATATTGAAGGGGATAGAGAGGACTTGTAGGTCTTTGTGTTTTCTGTTTTTCTTTCCTTTATTGAGGACACAAATAAACATGATATGTGCCTGCAGGGCTCATGAGTACAGCCATGTGCCCCAGGAGGCCTGCAAGGATTTGGGCAGTGTATGAAGGGGATATGGGATTGTTTTTTGTCTTCTTTTGAATTGGGATTAGTCACCTCAGAGGAAAAATGTTCACTGAAGTTTCTGGTTTGGTCTGATTATTTTTTTTTACATCATCAGATTAAACAAGAGGATGAGCTGCAGACAGGAATGGGTCATGTTTCACCCAGGACTGGAAAATTTGGTTTTACTTGTTCTCAACTCAAACTAAAACCTCACAGTTCCATTTTGAGTTTATTTGAATATTAATGTCTTTAGATGGTGGGTGGTTTACATGGATGCTGTTTTCTTGTTGATGTGAAATTTGCAATCTTAACAATTCTGTGGTTTCTTTAAGGGGGCTTATGACCAGGTCCTATGACATCCAGAGGACTGAATTTCAGATTCAAGGAATCTGAATTTTTGTAAATATGTCTTTAAAATACTTCCCCACATCCCCAAGCTATGAGAGTTTACACTTTATTTCTTCTTGTTTGAAAATAAATAAGTACTGAAATATTTCAGAAACTAGCAGAAGTGTAAACATTCCATCTGACAAGTCCTTTGCCTAATGTAAGTCCCAGAACTCAGGTCTAAAGCCCATCTGTCACCACACAGAGCTAAAAACAAGGCAGAAATAAGAATAATCACATCATCATAATGGGGTTTTGGAGTGCAATGGGAAAAGAGCCATTTCCTGCATTGTGATTCAGGTGTTATTTATTGTATTAGTATTTTTTATAGTCAGTTCTTATGACCTTTTTCTCTTGCTGTACTTTAAAATATATACCTTAGTTATTGTATCAAGTGCTGTGAATGAGTGCTGGAAAATTCAGTTCCTACTGTATTATATTGCCTTGATTTCATAACCTAAATTCCACTCGTAGTTGAAAAATACGAAGAAAGATGTTGGTTTTCTTGAAGAAGGCAATTTGGGGAATTCTTGGTGTTGATTTTCTTCTACTAATGTTCTTGCTGCCAGGGAGTTTTCTGAACTGGAGGGTTTACAGATTGCCAGGCCAGTAATAAAACAGATGTTCGTATAGATTTCAAAACCTCCCCAAATTAGACTTTCTCCTTATAACATCCCTAATGTTTCAGCTCTGCTGGGTTGGAGTTTGCAGTTATTTACAGCCCAAACTCCACCACACTTACAGGCTGCCAGCCTAAAGCTTTCTAACAAGTTAAGTCTGTTGTTAACCAGCTTAGTGTATTATTTATAACCAGAACATCAGTTAAGATAAAGACTCCACTGCTCTGTGCCCTGCCTGGAAGGGTTTGCAGCCTAATTACAGAGTCAAGTGAATTTTGCAAACACAGAATAAGCCACAGGACAGCTCTGTGTGTGTCCAATCGGTTCTGGGTCACTTATTCGTGAGTTACTAGCAAGTTCTCCCCTGAATTCTCAGTGCAAAGACTTCTGTTATTCAAAGAGAACCAGATTTGTTTTTGTGAGGAATGAGATGAGGGTGCCACCTCCCCTTTTTTTCCCCATTGCTGCTGCTGATTCTTCTGTGAAAGACCCTAAATAATTCCTTTCTCTCCTGAAAGCTGCCCTTTTCCTGTGTTTATCCAGAGCTCTCAGTCGCACCTTTTGTTTTCCCTTAGCCTGGCTGGATAGGTCTGGCTCTCTCTGCCATTACCTCAGATCACTATTTCTCACCCTCTGGTTATTTGTACTTCACTCCAGTGACTCGGCAATGCTTTTCTGCAGGGCAGTGCAATATTCCAGGGCTATCAAAGGCATCATTGCTGCTCCCTGTGCCAAGGGGTGATGCCACTGCAGCCGTGTCCGGAACACCTCTCCCTGTGCCAGGCTGGGATGGGTGTGTTCTCCCCCTGTGCTGGTTGAATTCAGGACACTCCCCTGTAACCACTGGGCAGCTTATCATGACAGCGTTTTATTTGCATTTATTCATCACTACCTGATTGTAGCCCTGGTTCATACCTGAGATGTTTTAGTTTTCTGAAATTCCTTTCCCAAGGAATTTTCTGTAAACAAGAGACATGTTTTTGTAACGGGAAATTTGGTTACATATTTTCCCTAGGAGGGACTTTCTTCTCGATGTCCCTCTGGTCTGACCAATGGTATTGAAGAGGTTTGTCTTCTTGTCACCAATCAAATTGATCTGTGTAGAATAGTATAAAAGGAGAGACACATCCCAAGAATAAAAGAGTCATTTTCAGCCTTCTGAAGTCAGAGTGTTTGTCTCATTGTAGTGTAAAACAGCGTCACCTGATGAATAAACGTTCTTCAGAAAACAAAGACATTGCCTAAATTCTGCTTGGAATAGCAGGAGGAATTCCCTTTGGCTTCAGAGGCTTTTCAGTCAGGCCCTCACTGAAACATTTCAGGTACAGTTGTCAAGTAATTGTTCTGTAAATCGTTGTCTTTCTCTCGGTAGCAATTGCTCTTTCATCTTGGATTAAGATGCGTATTTTGGTGTTCAAATTTCAAAAACAACATGTACAGAAGTTACATCTATTCTTGATGATCATCATCTTCTGTTTGTGTTATTGAATGTAACGTGATCAGAAAAAAAATTTACACTTTATCCTTGGGGAAGAAGTATTTCCAGACAAGTCATTATTTCAGGGTTCTTCAAAGATCAAAGACAAGGAAAGAGTTGAGGAGGAGTGAAAGCAATATTTTTTATCAAAATGTAGGTTTTGCTTTGAAAGATATGAGAGAGAAAAAGAATTTCTCATTTGTGATTTTAGAATATATAATGAAGAAAAAGTTTATTAGTGACCTCCTGATATAGGGTTGGTATTGTTTTGGTTTTTGTCATGTTCATCTGCTACAGGATCCAACAATTTTTTGCCAAAGTGGTCCTTGAAATAATTTGGTAACCAACCTGATGCTAAAGAAAGCAAGATCTTATATAAAGCAGTATATAAGGCTGACCTAGTTAATGTTGTTTATTATCATGAATAGCTGATGAAATCCAGCAGAAAATTGCAAAGTGTGTAGGGTTTGCAATGGAATAGATAAAATGGAGAAATATCTTTATTGTGGAACATCCCATGGCAGAAACACTACTTTTTAAATAAGGGAAAGCATGCTATGATTTGGAAAGCCAAGTGAGGATGACAGGATGCCCAACAAACCAAACTGACCACGGACTCACCTCTGTTTGCACAGATGAGTGTCTGTAAGAGAGTGAGACAACAAAATTGGAAGGCTGCATACTTGGCCTGGAACGGGTGTTTAATCCATCATTTAATTTAGCAGAACACCCAGGCTAATGAGCAGGCCTTTTTAGATCTTATTTGATGTTAAATAAGTGCTTGAGTGCCTCACTCACTGTTAAATAGTCACTGCATGGACAGATCCTCTGGCTTCAGAAGGATTATTAGTGAGCTTGTAAAATACAAGGGTTTGAGGGTTCTATTAAATTGGGCAAATAATCCTTGGCTGCCTTATACAGGATCAGGTCCAAATCTGGCTCTTCACAAAAACAGCACATGATGCTGCAGTGAGTGTAAGGCACCTTCCTTGGTGCTTTTGGGACAAGTTTACATTCCACCAAACTTTGGATTTCATCAATGTATCTATTTTACTTTATGCTGGGGGATTATTTGGTTAAAACTGTTGGTGATCATTTTTCTCCTGGCTCCATTTATGGAGGAATTTTCTAGTGAAAAAGAAGAGGGTTTTATTTTATAATTTATTTAAATGAATATTTTACAATTACATTTCCTGCACGTACAGAAATAAGAGGAAATAATTTAACTTATACTTGCAGGAATCTCACAGAGTAAGAAAGCTCTGAATAAGTTTCTTATTCTCTCCTCTCTAACACCACCTCCAAACCAGGTGGTTTTTGGTCCTTTTGCTTGACTCTGAAAATTTTGTTAGGCATAGCACAGAATAAATAAAAGAGCCCTTCTGGCTCCCAGCCTCATTTTTCCCTCACCCTGGTGGAAAGAACATTTCTGGGCTATAATTTGTTTTTGGTGCTATAATTGTTGTTCTCAATAAATAAAGTAATTTCAGAGCGACTAAGGAGGCATGTCGTGCATCAAATACACCATGAAAGCACAGGGGATAATTATCTTAATTGTGTTATCCTTTATTTAGCTGGATGAATGGTGAGGGACCGTGGGTTTAGTGGATGGGTTCAAGAGGAGCAGGATCATTTTCACTTGGCTGTGTGAGCATTTGTGTTTGTGGGGCCCCTGCTCAGAGGATCAATTCTTGTTGTGTCCATGACAATAACACAGAGAGACACCAGAGCACAGACCACGCTTCTTCATGCTCCACGTGAGAGGAGAAGCAGCTTTGATCCCTTCCCAGATTAATTCAAAGTTCACACTCATCAATTGCTGAGACTTTTTGTCATTCTGTTTTAAATGGTGCATGTGGGTAAATACCCCTGAAAGCAGTGGAGCTGCTGGATTCAGCAAAGTCATGGTAATAGACTGGCAAAGTCAAATGAAAGAGCAAAACCATGAATCTTGTTAATTGTGTTTTTCCTTTTCATTTTTATCTCTCTCTGATTCAGAAGCACAGAAAATCTGTTTTCTCAATAGAGATCTGCATCATCTCTTTGAATCAGAATATAAAAGAAACAGGGCTCTGCTGCTGTTGAATAATTTTAATATAACATTATAATGACTCATTTTGTTTAATTAAAATATAGTTTTGTATCTGAGATATGTAGTGCAGATAACCTTGTTCAAGGGTGAAATTTACCATTAAAATAAGAACTATAGATGTGAAACCTCCCAATAGTGAATCAATAATCAATCAGCAACACTCCTTAATTAAGTGCCATCAGTTCTAATCATTGTATCATGTACTGTAAAACCATTTACTCTACAGAAGACTTTGCTATCTCTTTCAAACTGTGGCTTGTAATATTACAGAATGCATAAAACTTCAGCTGCTGAGACTGTTGAAAGATTTTACTGGAGAATAAAATGAATCATAATATTTTCTAATATAATTAACTTTATATTTGTATTGTACCTTAGCTTAAATATACAGAATTTCTGTTTTAAACTGAATTATGATGCAAACCTTGACTAAGGATGTTGGGATGATTTTCAAAATACCATCATGGGTTTTTTTTACCCAAATTAATATCTTCCATTACATTGTGATGCCAACAAATATTTCTGGTTTCAGTAATTCACATACTGTGGGGAGAACTCAAAACTTACATATCCACAGAGGAGCCCTATGACCTCTTTGTTCTACTCCCTGTATTTATGGGTCAGGTGGTTTCCCTGAACTGGTTCTTCCTGACTCTGAGCAGTTCTATGGGAAAGAAAAAAAGAAGAAAAATAAAATTTAAAAATGACCAGTATTGGAGAACTGAGAAGAAATTCAATTTCACTCTTTGCAAATAGTACTTTATTTTGTCTTCTGAAGCAAAGTGGGGTGTCCCTCAGGCTCCCTGTTTTCCTTGGCTGCAGTATGTGGTTGGATTAACCTGCAAACCTCCCTTTGGTAAAGTCCCTGAGCTAAAACAATTCCTGCTGTGCCATGCGCCAGTGCCAGGAGAATATCCAGGGTGGGATTTAGCTCCAGGGTGTGGCACTCCTGGATTCTTTGGCAGCCCCATCATTTCCCTTCAGTGCACACCTTCCTCAGCACCGAGACCAAAGAAAGCACTCTAACATGCATACATCCTGAGAATAAATATTTTCTTATTGAAAGAGATATAAATTAAGCCTCCTGGCTTATTCCACTTCACTTAAGTCCTGTTAAAGGTACTTGAGTCATGATTTTTTTCATTGCTGTATTGGCAGCAGGTAAAGCTGAAAACCAGGGAGCAGAACACATGTTCCTGTAGCCCTGGGTTTGTGCCTGAGGTGTTTTGGTTTTCTGAAATTCTTTTCCCAGGGAATTTTTTGTAAAGAGGAGAAATGTTTTTGTAAACTGTACCTATGTTATTCGTTCCTTTTTCTAGGAAGGACTTCTTCTTGATGTCCCTCTGGTCTGATCAATGTGAGTGAAGAAGTTTGCCTTTTTGTCACCAATCAAATTGGTCTGTGTAAAACAGTATAAAAAGGAGACACATCCCAAAAATAGAGGAGTCACTTCAGCCTTCTGAAGCTCAGAGTCTGTGTCGTAGTGGTGTAAAACAGTGTCACATTCCTGTGCTGTTCTGATCACAGACAGACTCATAAACTCACATCAGATAAAATCATCATGTAAGCAAGCAGCCCCAGTGGCAGCTTCATGTAAAGCTTTTGGAAAAGGCAACTTTCACTTGCTGTTAATTTGGGTGAGAAGCAAATGTTCTTCTACAGCCTTGTCTTGCCCGCTGACGTCCAAATAATGCCACTGCTCCTGTTCTCATCCTTCTGGGGAACAGACAAATGCTTTCCATCAGCTTCCAAAAGCCAAATTTTCAGCTGAAATGAATCAGGATCTGTCTGTAATAATCAGTGTTGTTCTGAGATACATCACCTGGCCCTAAGTACAGCAGGCATGCTGAAGCCTTTTGCTTCCAGCAGAGCTTTCCTTTTGAATTAAACAGAGACTTCTGTTTAAAAAAATCAATAGCACAGCATACCTCACTGACATTATTTTAAAACACAAATGATTTTTAGTTCCAAATCTATATATCAAAATAGATTTCCTTTGCATTTTTGCCCATTTACTCATAGCATTAGGGAGGTTGTATTTCCATAAGTATGTTGGAGTCCATCTTCAATGTGCAAGAGTTAAAGTGGAGGATTTGTAGCAGGTTTTTGTTGTTGTTTCATAGTAGGATGTGGTAAAAATGCAGTTATGA
Source organism: Trochalopteron elliotii (assembly GCA_024734555.1). Lineage (NCBI taxonomy): Eukaryota > Metazoa > Chordata > Aves > Passeriformes > Leiothrichidae > Trochalopteron > Trochalopteron elliotii. The sequence continues at coordinate 732,358 of JANPWX010000387.1, forward strand.
AAGAATCATTAAAGGTTTTTCAGGTGTGCTGTACTGTATAGCACATATTCAAATACCAATTTAGGCCAGGTTCTTCTCAGCTGTACTTAGCAAACTCTGGAACAATTATTTATCTACATGCACTGTGTCCCTCTTTGGAGAAAAGCTTTAGATTTCCATTGACGTGGTCAGGGACATTTCAATGTCCATTTCAATTGATGCCATTGGCAATGTCCACACATTCTTTGCAGGTGGAACTGTTTTAAGTCCATTGAATTTCAGCTGAGAAACCATTCCAGGTATTGAATTTATGACCAAGATGAATTGAAGCAGTTAGTGATGGTTTTCTTTTCACATGCATTGGTTTGGTCAGGTTAATCTGAACAGGATCAACTAATATTAGATGTCCTTCTTTAGGGAAGGAAGAGAGAGGATTTCTTCTGAAATCCTGTGTAATCGTCCTCCTATGCCAGTGAGGTGAATTGAGTTAAATTCACACTGGTTTATTTCAGCTGGATATATTCCAGTCCTTCCACCATCCTCATTGGGAGTTTCTTGTACTTCATACCCTGCAGAAGCACACAAATGTCAAGAATTAGATAGAAAGAAGACCTTGATGTGCTGGATGTTTAGCTGCTGAGGTCTTGTAAGATTGAGTTGCTTCCTGGTCAGAGTTTCCATTGAGTGTACTTTAGGTTTCCATCAAAATCCTGGAGACTTCTGAGGAAATACTCAGGCATATGAGAACAACAAACATGAACAATTTAAATTTTCCTGAAAAGTCTGTTTCTCTAGAGAACCACATCATCTGTTTGCTCCATCCACTGCAAATCTTAGGTGCTTCTGGCTTTGATTCTTTGAGCTTCTCCTACTGTGCACATTTTGACAAACAAGAATTTCCCTGCCCAAGGACTGCAGAGCAGAGTCACACCCAGAACCTGCCACCCTCATTTTCATGTTCAGTCAGGTTACACTCACATAGAATATAGTACATGACGTGTTAATGACATTCTGATAATTCATCTCTTTTGAACAGAAGAGAAATTATATGTAAGAGCAGAAAAGAGCCAGGACTTTTCAAAAATTGCAGGCATCTTACGAGATTTTTAAACAGACTATTCTGTCTAGGAACCTGTTTTTTCACCATTTCAAAATGAGCTTAAAATAATTTAAAGCACAAAAGTGGCATTAAAAAAAACCAAACACAAAACCAAATGAACATTTATTTTTGCTAGGATTATTCGATCAAAGCCAGTGAGAGAAAAATACTTAAAAAAACCATAACTTGTACATGATTTCAAGGCTAATTTAATTTCCTCTCCCTGTCAAATGGTGTACTTCCAGCATCATAACAAAGTCAGGAAAACATGTCAAATTTTTCAAACTTCTTCCACTTTCTAAAATACTGAAAATGACTTTTTTATTGTGATAGTGTTCCACTGGTTTATGTACATTAAAAAATATCATATTCATATATTTGTATTTTTCGCTGGTATTGTGTAAGATGAAGAAGACAATATTGCAGTAGCCATTAGCTGTGTCTCACATACACACATTTCAATGCAAACACAAAATTCCAGACTTTCTATCTGCCATTTGCTGTTCCCACTTCCCTAATGCATTGTCTGTATGCCAGAGCAAATTCTGGAATTAAATGGGACAAGGGAAAGGCAGCAGCACAATAGAAATTGCAGGTTATTGCAATTTAAAGATATTCGGCGGTGAATGAAATTTGAAAGTCTGTCATTTGGCTAGTAGCAGCAGGAGAGAAAACTTTAAAAAGAATTGAAAGAAAGAAATTTTTAGCAAAGGTTTGGGGTGGGGGAAAGAGCACCTAATGCAGGAGAGAGGAAAAGTGGTACAGGATGAGAGTGGCTCCAGCTGTGGGGAAATGAGGCTTTGAAACAAACATTTTTGGAAGAGGTTAAAGCTAGAAAAGAGCAAAAGCTGTGTCCATGGGGTGAGACTCACATCCTTTATGGTATGGAAAGGCACAGGGAAAATCTGCATCAATGCTGAGTTTGACGACGTTTGAAGAACATCCCTGCATTATGTCTGTGGGTACTTGTGGAGCTTGAAGACCACTGTGTCTTTCACCTCCCTCTGGCTGCTCTGTCATCTGGACAGGCTTTGGCAGAGCACAAGAACCAGTCAGGAAAATAGGATCAACCACAAAAAAAAGATAGACCAGGAGCAGATTTATATATATACTTTTTCTTTTTTTATTTTCTCTCCCACTGCAAAGTAAACCAGAACAATACATTGTGCTAGATAATGCCAAGCTAATAGTCTTCCTCTGAACAGAATGTTCTACTACTCTTCTTGTGTTAATAGTTATGGGAGACATAGCAAAAAAATCCAGTAACGGAATTGGAGATAAACAAGTCAACAGTTTTGTGAAATTTCCAGTAATTGAGGTGCATTTTAACACCCACCAAAGAGGAGATGATGGCTGAGAGCACCTTTGCTTTGCTATTTAATTCTCAAAATCACAAACTAAGAGTTCCTAGATGAAGGAGCTCTTTTGGGAAATGTGGCTGGGACAACTGGATGAAAAAGCAACAAATGCTGCTTGGAGCTCCGTTTAGTAGGGCTGAGCACCAGAAAAGATCACTTTACTTCCAGAAAATGGTGTTTACTACAGTGTGAGAACAAAGCTGGGTTTGGGTGCAGTGGCAGGAAATCAGTTTGAATATGGCCTGGCTGAAAATACATGTAAGGTTTGCACAGCTTCCTTTAAACCTCACAGGAAAGACTTTGGGGGCTTCAAAGCTTATATTTGTATCCAGACAACTGCCCAGACTTACAAAGTGGCTCAATAGCTGCTGTTATGGCTGCTACAAAATATAGTTTTAGGGGTGCTGACACCTACATATTGAGTATTCTCTCCTGTGTCTTTGGCTGTATGTTATTTTCATTCTGCTTTAATCATGGAGCCTCAGAGAGGAATTGTTAGTCTAATGAGCTCTCTCTATCCTTGTATAGGCTGATTAATGCTGCCAGGGCAGCTTGTTTGTGTTACAGCAAAGATCTCCATGCTCTGATCTCAGTTGTGGTGTTTTTAGTGTTCCCTGGCTGGTGATAAAAAGGCCAACTGCTGAACAGCTGCACTCACCGCTGCTCCTCACTGCTGCTGCTCTTCCTTCAGGGATGCAGCAGGGCCTGGAAGTCCTGGTGCTTTCTCAGCCATGGAGAGGCCATGGCAGATACAGGCTGTGGACCCTGGACCACAGGCAAAAATTTTCCTAATTTGTTCTTGATTTGCTTGCAGCGGTGGGTTCCTCTTAGGCACCTTTTCATGTTGTAACCATTTCCAAGTGTGAAAAACCATATACTGTTTTTTTTTCCTGCATTTATCTAGACTGGGGAATGCCCTGTCTAGTTGTACAAAGCATTAAGGGAATTGAAGTTCTTCATGGGATCCATAATTTGGGCAGATGGGCATGTCTGGCCCTGTTCCCTGCTGTTGCTATAGGACACGAAACAAACAGCACGCACACAGTCAGGCCCTCAGGGCAAAAAGAGAGAAGTTTATTTTCTTACTTGGGTTTATATAGATTTTGGACAATGATTGGATTTGAGGATGAGACTGCCACCTCTCCAACTACACTGGTCAAACTAGAAGGCCATCAATTGTCTCTCCTCAAGGGAGGAATGATAAACATGAAAAACAGTTTCAATAACATCACTTTTGTTTACATGAAATCTGTGAGAAACTCCACTACAAAAATGCAAACATCAGAAGGCTGAAAAAGATCAGGGCAACACCCTGCAGGCTGCCAGAAAGGATTTCTCTGGAGGAAGCAGTGGCCATTCCACCCATCCCTCCAGCATCTGGCCTCTTGTCCAGCTCCCATTATCCCATGGAGCCCCAAAGAGCAGCCCCACAGCACCCTGCTCCCAGCCTGTGGGTTCCCTGGACCCTCCTGCCTTTGCCAAGGAACTTTCTGCCTGTGGATAACACAAGTCCCCAGGGAGTGGCAGTGAGAGTCAAGTCAGAGCTGTTCCCTGCTGAAAGCTCAGCAAGGACATTCCAAATCTGCCTTGGAAGCTGAAGCTGGTGTGCAGCTCATTTTGGAGGAAGGTCCAGGTAAAGGCCAGGGTAACATCAAAGGGCTTTGAGCAAATGACCACCAAACAAGGAAAGACTTTAAAGCTTTTGTGTTCCTTTTGCTGTCTCAAATCTGTCTGCATAAATGGTGCAGCTGCCATGGAAAACTTCAAGAGAAAGATCATGTCAAGTATCATTTGAATCTGTTCTTTAGCTGGTTTTTTAGAGAATGCTTTGTCAACTGCCACACTTGCATCTCTGTGTACATCAGGTGTTAGGCTTGACAAAAAAGAGTAAGAAAGCTTCCTGATGTATAATATAGATTTTTGCCTTTTGATTCGTGTGGATGTAAAACAATTTCTTCACTAAAAAAGCTTTTAATCCAGGTTTGTGCTATGTCCATGATTTAGGACATGATTGTAGGATATATTCTGCTCAGGGCCGAAAACGTGCTCAGTGGATCTTTTTGTCATCATCTTGGAGAGGGTGGGAGAGTACAAAATTTCTCATACCTGTATTTTGCCTTCTGTTTTAAAAAGTCCTCAAGAACGTGGCGAATGTGTAAGCAATTCCCAGGATTTCCAAGATTAAGTGCCCCATCCGCTGCCTTTCAGGAGAAATACTCTGCCTCAGCAAGCGCTGCCAGTCAGGCGGATCTCGGTTTGAATTTAAATAGCTGTGAAACACTGAGCTCTACCTCTGTTTTGTCTAATACAAATGTAGGAGGCTTTAACGACTGGCCACTGGAGCAATCTCATTTTAATAAAATACCTTCAATTCTCTTTCTGCTGAGCACTGTCTGTTTCGGGATTGCAGCCCTGGGAATCTACTTAGCAAATACTGAATGGAATAATGGCTGCATTCAAGCACTGCCACAGCAATGCCAGCTCCTTTTCTGTTTGTTTGTTTGTTTGTTTGGGTTTTTTTTGAGCGGGTTGGGATTCATTAGTGGTTCTCAAGCATTTCAAGTCAGTCCTGTTTTGGGTTTTGCAGATTTTCCTCCCATTTGGGGACCAGGCTGCAGATCTGATGCAGTAGCTCAATGTGACCATGCTGCATCTCTATTGTTATGAAATGTACTCCTTTTATTTTTAAATCCTGACTACTGGAGATATTTCTTCAGAAGCCCACAGATACTACAGTTCTGCCTAACTTCAGATGAAGGTGTTGGAATTCCTTAAAAGATGGAGAGTTTAATCAGACTTTTCCCTTTAAATTACTTGCCTCATTTTCTCTTAATTTGGTTCTACTCTGGAGCCTTTACAGACCTGAGTGTTGTGTGCTTTCTGCCAGAATCTAAAGGGGTTTAATGAGTTTGTTTGGAATAGCTGTTTTGGAATCCATAATGGAAGTTTAGGTCTCAGAAGTGTCTCAAATCTCAAAACAAAAGGTCCTTGGCACTATTTAGTACCCAAGAATAGAAGCCCATCACAAAACCACATTCAGCTCCTTAAAACACTAATTTTTCTGCTCCTTAACACCAAGATATACAGTAAATGGCAACTTTTTCCCCTTGTGGATTCTCATGTATTCATAAATCTGCTTTCTAAGTTATTTATATTTCAAGTTGTTCTGGAAATGGGAAAACAAACAAACAAATAGAAAAAAATCCCAAAGTATCTTGAAAAGAAATTTACAGTGGAATAAAATTTAATGGTTTGTAGTAGCTTATAGTTTCTTTAAGGAGTAAAAGTGGAGAAGATATCCCTTCAAAAACAGACTTGTATCTGTTTTTTTAGACTAAGCTAGGGAATGGCATTGTACATTATTCTTGTGGTTGATCACACAAGCAGACCAGCCTTTTAATCATTGCAAATTCCTTGCACTGAAAAAAATGACCTTTTTAAAAATATATATATTGGGATGTAACATAATTTCAAGGCTTAATGAGAAAGGAAAATCTGCCTGGATAGAGACAATTTTTCTTGATAAAATGAAGCATTCATAGGGAGAAGCATTGATGGAAAGCACAGGGGATTTTTTGTTGGGTTTTCCCTTTGTGGATTTTTTGTTTTTTCTTCTTTAACCTCATAAATGTGAAGATCTGACATCAGTGGAAGATGGTGGATAGGAAAGTGGGGGTAATGCAGCTCCTCCAGGTGCTCCCTTGCCATTGCTTTGTCTCCAAGCAGCATCAACACCACCCAACATCACTGAGGCAAAACTGAGGAGCAGCTTTTCTCTACTACGAATGTAAAAACACATTTATGATCTTCCTCACTACCTCCTCCTTTCATTTGGCAGCATCTCCTGCTCACTTTCAACTTAAATATCTATAGCAAGAATAATAATGTTAATAAAGGGACTGTTAGTAGTGCCTTCCTTATTTATAGACACTTGTGCTGCTTTTTGCAGAATGTTGATTTTTATGCTGTTCTGTACCAACATATTTTTATGAAATTGTTGTTTGGGACAGAATGAAATTAACTGTTCAAATATTTGATTTTGTTTTCTTGCTGTGCTTTGTAACATGCAGCTCCTCAAAGACAGAATTGTTCTTCTTCCAAGATTAAAAAGTCAGATGGAGGGATTTTTTTTTTTTCCTGGTTGTATCTTTTTTTTTTTAAGCAATAGGAAGAGAAGAGCTGGGAATCCCAACCTTCATGTTCCTGCTGTTAAGAGAATGATTTACTTTGTAAAGGGCAGGAGGATCTGACCCCAAGATTATTTCCTTGCTTTAGGGAATCAAAATTCAACAGAGCATGACAAAAACTGTGTATGGCCCAAAAGTGGCCCTTGGTACTGAGGGGGATTTGTGAGCACTCCACCCTGATAATTTGATACCTTATGAGGTTCTGGTCTATTCCTTTGACTTATCTTCTGTTTCCACAATCCTGAAATTTCTTTCTGTTTTGCCTAAACTGGCTCCCAAAGTTCTGTTCTCCTGTCTCTTTAAACAGTTATTCAGAACAGAAGGAAAGTTGTGGTATCTTTTTAGACATTTTTAAAAACTTCATTAAGTAATTTCTTGTTCAGTTGTGATAATACTTCAAGGGAAAAGTGGCCTTGGTGCTACTCAAGAATTTCATGTATGTGTGACCTTGGTTGTAGCAGAATGAGTGAAATGATGTTATAACATGTAAAATGTGTTGCTAACACCTAAAATATCCTATTTCTGAACTTGTACCTTTTCCACAGTTTGTGATGAACTCAGGATATATTAGGCAGTGCTGTATAAAGCTGTGTGTTCCCTGTGCCTCACTGGAAAATGATGATACCTCTAAGGTCTCCTTTGTTTTCCATTCCCTGGTGTTTGCCATGCCATCCCCCTGCCCTTCCCTTCACACAAAATTTGCCTCTCAATAAAACCAAGTGTGGCAAGTAGCAGCTCCCGAGGCAGTGACCCTCCTTTCATGTCCCAGAGGGCTGGAGGGAGGGAAGAGCCCTTTCCACCATTCCACCACTCCACCCATTTTTAGCTCCTTGGGGAGCTAAAAACACACAAGCTCAATACATTTATGTAATTCTTTTAACAGGTCATCAAGTGTCATTACAACCTGAGACACAAACCCAATTCAGACCTTTAAGATTCATACAAATCCACCTGATTAATGGTAACTAAAGAACAAAATACCCTGTGTTAATTTCTGAGAGGAGTTCTGGAAGGATGGCCAGTGGAAAAGCCCACAGAGCAGGGTGATCTATTTCTGAATGCTGAAGTGCTGCTGTTTCAGTCCCATTGGAGATATTTGATGAGGAGTTTCCTTTCCCCTCCTCCTCTGCAAGGATTGCCCCTTCTTGGGAGAGGAATGCTGTGGATGCTGACTGATGCCTACATGGAGCAGCGGGAGTGTTGTGCTGAATGCTCCATGACAAATAAGCATTTTACACTTTCCAGCACAGTTATGATGTTTATTTCCACACCATGTGTGGTGAGCTGGTTTGGAATTCTGCTGGAATCACCCCCACTGCTGCTGCTGCTGCTGAGACCAAAATCATGTTTATTTGGGGGAGGATCTACTTCAGCCACCAGGCCAGCCTACAGGTATCAGGAACACCTGACAAAGCATTGCTGATAAAACTGAGCTATCAGTGAAGAGCAGTCAGCCAACAGAGAGAGGTGCTGCCTAAAAAGGGGCTGTAATGTGCTGCTCACAACAATGCAGAAAGAGCCTTTATTGAATGCAAGTTCAAGTTAACAATGCTGTGTTGAAAGCAGCTGTCAGGTGTATGGAAAATACAGTCAGGCAGACATCATTTACTTTTCCTTAAAGCATAACCTACAGAAAGGCTCACAGGGGAAGAACACAATAATGAATTGACAGCTCATGGGCTGGGATTTTTTTGTTTTGCTGCAGTTTCACGGAATCTGTGATAGAATTTCTCTTAGAAATTAACACAGGGTATTTTGTTCTTTAGTTTTTATTAATTAGGTGGATTTGTATTAATTTTTAACATCTGAATTGGGTTTGTGTCTTAGGTTGTAATGACACTTGATCACCTGTTGAAAGAGTTACATAAATTCAGCGAGCTTGTGTGTTTTTAACTCCCCAAATTAACACCCACAGCAGCAGTGTTGGGAGATATTTATCTTCCAGCCTTATCTGAAGTCGTGGTTCCTTGGATGCAACACTGCCATTCAGCCAGGACAGAGAAAAGCTCTCTCTTTGCTAAAGACAAACAGACACAGGTTTTTCACAACTTCATGCTCTCTGAAGCGTGTGCAGCTCTCAAAAGTACACAGGTAATTATGGTGGGTAAATATGTGGATGATCCATTAGGTGTGCAAATATCCACCTGTCCCTGCTGCTGAGGGGAGCACCTGCACAACTGCTCCAGTGTCACTGACAGGCACCAGGACTGTACAGCACATCTTTGTAGCCCTGATTCCATGCCTGAGGTGTTTTGGCTTTCTGAAATTCTTCTCCCAGGGAAAAGGAGAGATGTTTTTGTAGCTGTACTATGTTATTCTTTCCTTTCCCTAGGAGGGACTTCTTGATGTCTCTCTGGTCTGACCAATGTGATTGAAGAGGTTTGTCTTTGTTTCACCAATCAAATTGGTCTGTGTAAAATAGTATATAAGGGAGACACATCCCAAAAATCAAGGAGTCATTTTCAGCCTTCTGAAGGTCAGAGTCTGTGTCGTTGTGGTGCAAAACAGCGTCAGATTTTATCAGTTGTCTCAAGTGTTTCCAGAGAGTGCCTGAGGAGCTGAGGTTTGTGAAAATGCTCAGGCTGGGGGATGGTGGCTGTCACGTTTTGCAGTTGGTAATCAGAGCATGGAACGGGACTCACTGATGCTCTCGGTGGTGGCTGGGTGAAAGTCGTGGAGGTGTGACTGCCAGACTTTCTGAGCATAGATTTGTGGGAACATCTCAAACTCCTCACTCAAAATTCATTAAATATTTGATAAGCGCTGGGGAAAAGTTTCAGGTGGATCCTACATTGTTAATATTTATTATAAAGGACATAGTGGCAGACACACTCCACATTTTGTAGCATCTCTGCTGAATAATTTTTTTCTGCAAATTTATATGAGATCACATAATTAATGGCAGAACACAGAATAACCTGTGTAAGCTTTGAAAACTGTACTTCTGAATGTCCTGGCAGAAGAGATTTCAAAATGATCCAAGCACAGAAAGACGGAAAATAATTTCAGAAACTTACTGTGAATATTGATATTTTAGAGATGTGCTCCACTGTTGGGATTTCCACCTACAATTTCCAACAAAGTTTTAAATAGCGTAGTTTAAACTCATACTCTTTTAATATTGAGAAGGTCTTTTCAAAACGACTACTCTGGCAAATAAAGGGAACAGCTCATGACCTGAACAGCCCATATTAATGACAGATCCCTTCAGTGTTCTCTGTTTCCAGAGGCTGATGTTGTGCAATCAAATGCCCAGTGTAGGTGTGATGCACTGTCAGGTTGGGATGGCTGCTGACAACCCTGTGTTTTCATTTTTAAATTACAAAATACTTTTAAGCAAGCACCAAATGAAGTTCCTTCATGTGAAGGTGATCTATATGTAGAATTGTATGCACACAGTGATGGAAAAATGTGTGGGACTGGAAGTGTTTCAGCAACAGCCACTTGTTTTGAATGAACAAACCTTGGTAATGAGAGAGAAATCCCAGTTTCACCAATTCCCTGGGTTCATCCAGGAGAAATCCACCTCTGATGCTGCAGTCTGAGTCCCCAAAGCTAATGTGTGACACTGAAATCTGGTTGAGACTGTTCACTGTGGGCTCTGCACAAAAGGTGAGACGTTAAACCCGGATCTAACACCTTTCCAGATGTTCCTGTGGACCTGGGTACAATTTTTGGGAAGTTCCCTTGGCCGTTTCTAATGGCTCTCCCTGTGACACTGCAGAGAGGGGAACAGTTTGGGAACAGCCCATTAGGCCCCATTGAGCCAAACATGAAACTGCAAAGCCAAACATGACAAAATGATTTTGAGCTTCCCTGGTTTTATTGCTCAAGATTTCAGTGTCACATCAAGCACTGAAATGAACTCAGCTGCAGTACCCCTCAATTTTTAGGGAATCCAGTGGCTGCACTATTTAGTACCTAAATCTGTTAACAACCAGAAGAGTGTACCTATACATCAGCATTAGCAAAATAACCATTTGTTTTCTTTACCTGTCAGCCCAAGTTGTGTTACAGAGTTGGCTTTTACAGTGCTGTAGTTCCTATTATGGATGTCAGATTTAAAGGCTAAGAAGCTGCTTTGTCTTGTAACATTCAGTTTTGTTGCTTTTTCTGCACACATCAATATATATTCTTCATATTTTACCCTGTTGTAGCCTCGCAGTGCTCTAAGGGGCCATAACACAAACTGGAACTGCTCTTGAAAAAAAATCTGTGTCCAATAGAAATTTTCAAATTTTGTAAAAAAACCCCAACCAAACAGACAAAACAAAACAACCCCAAAAAAGCCCCCCCAAAGCAAATTACTTTCTTTTAGACCTGGACAAGAATTCAAAGTTGTGATGCAAGAAGAGAAAAGTGTCGATGTAGAAACATTACAGTAAAGACAGCAAAACATTCTAATGACAAAACATTTGGTTTACAAATTTACCAGACTCTGAATAGCAACAGTAAGTCTATGAAATAAGTTAATAAAATAATAAGTTTATGAAAGCTCAATTTAGAACTCCTAAGAGCTTTTTGACATGAATTGGAGAGAAGAGGAGGGTGAAATGAATCTGTGCAATCAATAAAGAGGAAAACAAAGCATTTTTTTATTCCAAATTTTCAAAGTAAACAAAATATGCTTCTGTGAAATGTTTGTATTCTGAAAATAAAAGAAAATAAGATTTTTTAGTTTGGTTTTTTTTTCCTCAGTTGAATTACAGGGCTTTAGATAAGGTAGGTAAGGAAACATTCCTTTAAGAGTGCTATAGAAACTTGAAGATTTCCTTTATGCTGTTAAACCCAAGACCTACATGAATTGATGCAGAAAAATCAATTCATTTAGTGAAAAAAAAGTATTATTTACTCCTAGCTAGATTCTTTATTTCTGATGGAAACAATTTGTTTTCCCCAATAAGTGTCAGGAGCAGTCAGTGCATTTGGAATGGAGTTTATTCAAGGGCTGAAATGAACTGAGCTCTCAAATGGGAGAATTGAGAGGTGGGAGAAAAACAAATCATTTTAATGCCATTCAGAAGGGGCCCTGACTAATCAGATTGTTGTTCATGGCTCCTTGCTGTTTAGAGGACAGAATAGCATAATTTAGTGAAATATTTGCACTACAATGCTTGCAAATTTGGGGAAATGGAATTTGGATTAAGCCAGGATTATTTCTGATCTTATCCTTCTCTGCTTCTTCTTCTTCTTCTTTTTTTTTTTTTTTTTTTTTTTTTTTTGAGTATGTGAACAGTGCTGATGTACATGCATAAAGAAAATGGCTTATTTTCTTTGAAGTGTCAATAACATTGTCAGGCATTTATCTAAGTAAACACACAGCAGGATGATTAAGGCAGGGTGAAGCTGAATGCATGAGACACAAATTAATTTTAGCATTGTTTATAATCTGTACACTACACAAAATCCAGAATGCTTAGCACGGGGGAAAAGTAAATGTAAAAGCTATGTAAGAAATGTCAAAATGAGAGATGGGAAATGAGTTGTCACCTAAGGAGTTTGGAGAGAACCCCTGGTTTGGGCTGGTGAAATCATTACCAAAGACATTTCCTAACTCCAGGATAATGGGGGCAATTACAGGAATGGCATTCCCACTGCTGATGAATCCACATCCCAGTGTGGCTGGGGGGGAAATGTCATCTGCTGTTGGTGTGTCTTGCTGTGGCACTGAAGTACCTCCAGGTCCTCCAGTAGCTCAGGGCACTGCCAATGTATCATTGTGAAAATGAAGGAAGGTGAGAAGAAAACATATTTTTGTGAAGACTGGTCTGTCACAGAATCACAGAGGGGACCTGAAAGCTCTTGTTCCACCTCCTGCCATGGGCAGGGACACCTCCCTCCACCCCAGTATGCTCCAAGCCCTGTCCAACCTGGCCTTGGACACTTCCAGGGATCCAGGGGCAGCCACAGCTTCTCTGGGCACCCTGTGCCAGGGCCTGCCCACCCTCTGAGTGAAGAATGTCTGTACAGTTACATCTCAATAACAATATTTCCAGTTGCAGCTTAGTCAGAACCTTCTGGGATCAGTGGAAAGCCCCTTTGTCATCAGGATCTGAGCTTGAGTCAGTTCTGTCAGTGGGTACAAACTTATAGTGGGCAGGAATGAGGATCCCCTTCATGTGAGGAAGTAAAAGCAGAAATATTCCAGTGAACAGATGACGCCACACAAAGAATTCTGTGTCCCAAATCTCTCTGAAGCAAAAAAAAAAAAAGTAATCAAAAAAGCCAGGCTGTGTTTATGGCAGCAGAGAGGTTTCCTAGAAAGGACATGAAGAAGCCACCAATATCAAACTCTACTTAAAACCTCTCTTACAGTGTCAACTCATTAAAAATGAAATAATTTTCTGTTTTACTGAATAACTTATTGAGGTTATATTAAACTTCAGCACACGCTGTATGTTAAAGGTCTGAGTTGTGTTTGTACACAGGATGGGTACTGGTATTTTGATACTGCTCATTATTAAAAAAAGAAAATCTCTCCATAAAACATAATGTAGGGATTCAGTTTCAGTTTTATGTTTACACCATTTATTTAAAAACACACAGCAAAAAAAATTTACAAAAATAGGGGAGAAAAGTTAAATCACTTCTTCAAGGAGGCATCATCCTATATTTATAGTTTGGTAAACACAACATTAATCAGCTGGAAAATGTTCAGCAAAATATAAAACCGTTCTGGGCTCTAGCTCAGAGAAATATACGTAGAAAAATATATCTAGCTTCTCTACTTCAAAAGGGAGTGCAAAGCTGCAGAACCTGTGGGAAAATCAATTTTCTGCGGCATAAGTGGCTTGCACAAAAATTTTGCAGTGCACCATCTAGATTTTTTTTTTTTAATTTAACTGATTTACTTCTGTTCCTCTAACAAGTATCCGGGCTGCAAAAGCATTCAGGTTACTCCTCCAAGTACTGTTGAAATGGTATTGAAACACTTGTTGGAAAATAACAATTAAAAACTTGATGCCATCGAAAGAAATCACATGAGATGCACATTTCTTACTTCAGAGGTCTTGCCTTCAGAGGTCTTGGTTCAAGCCTGCTTTCCGCCAAAAACAGGGAGCAGAACTTGAGATTCTTCACTCTGGTGGTGGTCCCAGTGAGGTGACTCACTGGGTAATTCCTGGGTGACACAATCTGGTCCTGACTTCGTGCAGAGAGGTGACAAATTCCCAAATTTGCTGCTCTTTGTAACCAAAATGGGATAATCAGATCAAATCTCCATTGGAGGCAACACACAGAACTTTCTTCTCTGTGTTTGTTCTGTTGAGAGCAGTGACAAAGTCTGTCCCCAATAGAGTTTCTGCGATTTTTTAAGAACCATCCCTAGAGAATAAGCATGCTACATTCCCTCTTTGATGTGCTGCCCAGGGACTTCAAAGAAAAACTTATACAAAATACATCCTCTTAAAAATTGCTTTGTTTTCAAATCCCAGCTACAATTATTAATGTAATGTAGGTTGACTTTTTAGATTACATTTGATTTAATTTTAGATTATGTTATTATTTCTTTGACCGCGTTTTTGTCTGTACCAATATAAAGGTGCATTTCTTAGGTAAACTTCCCTCCTGAAATGAGCAGGCTGAGTGTCGTACATAATCTATCCTCATTTCACATGATGAGACTTTCAAATTCAGATCTTTTCGACTGAGTGCCTCCTCCATCACTGCTGGAGCTCGCTGTTTTGGGGAGAGAGGGATGTATTACAGTAACTGATGGCCTTTGCTGGCTTGCAAACGCTGTTCTACCCCGTGAAGCAAGATCAGGCTCCCTCATGTAAAATGCATTGCTGCTAGCACTGAGATATTCAATTATAACTGTCCTCTTCCAAGATTTATCTTCTGAGAAGTGATGGGAAGAAGTAAAGTCTTGAAAGTTTGAAGGGATGGTGAGTTACCACTTTGAAACTTGGAGTGTTTTCTGTCCCTCCTGATCTGTGTGTAACCTCAGGCCATTTGTCTGTTATCAGGAGAGTTACTGGGTACAAAGCCAGGTTTTAATAGTAAAGGTGCAAATGTAGATCCCCAGCACAGATAGCTTTGAAGATTTTGAGAGGAAAATGGGATGTTCTGCAGTAATGCTAACATTGAGGTGAATCACTTTTCGCATTGGCTTTGAAACTGAAGACTGAGAACCCCTCAGCTTCATCTGACACTCGGGGAACTCTGGTTTAGTTTTGGTACTGAACTGTCTCAGTGTCCCTGTTTCCCACCTCTCATTTTTTGGCAGAGGTTTTTTTTAGGGGCAGTGTGAGACCTTCCCTCTGTGCACATCCCTGAGCTCCAGGTGCTGGAGAAGGGTGGGGACTCCTGTCTGGAGCAGGCCTGAGGGAATGCCAGGATGTTTTAGCTAAACTGATTAACAACTCCCTGGCAGAATTCTCCCTCCTGGGTGGAAGGAATCGATTAATGAGCCAAGGTCTGTCCCTCCTGCTTGGAAGGACTGCTCCTTCCCTTTCTTTCCCTTTCCTTTGGGGTCATGGAATGAGGTCTGTTGTGCTCCTCCCTCCAGTGCTGGATTCACACTTTATGGATGGCTTGAGCAGCAACCAGCTGAGGTTTGTCAGCAAGAGCCCTCCTGACTCAGGCACCTTTTTAAATAGCAGAAAACACAGAGGCAGTTAATGTCAAAACCCTCCTCTGTCAGTCTTACGCTTTTTGGTAATGTCTTTGGCACTGAAAATGACTGAAATAATGCCACTGAAATGTCCATTGGAGCAAGATATAGCTGTGTCTACACTAGAGCTTCTGTCAGTATGGAAAAGTCAGAAAACATTATATTCAGAGCACAAATTGCAAGTATAGAACTGACAAAGTAAATTTTGAACTGTGTACTCAAGTGTAATGCTTGAAACATATTCCAAATTGGCAAGCTGCAACCAATCATGGAACAGAAGCAGTGCCCCAAAAACCTGACAGAGCCAATGTTGAAATCTGAATAATTGCAACTCCATTTTCACAGTAATTTAAATGGCAGAAGCATTGGCAGAAATTCATGAATAATTTACATATAAGAATTTAGCAATCTGTGGTGAATAGAAAAATAAATGGCAAATCCAATAAATAAATGATTGTTGTGAATTATTTGCTCTGCTCTGATGTTTGCTAAGAAGTGTCTTTTTTTTTGAGCTCTCGTAAAGTGCTGGATTTGAACTCCTGCTTCTCAGGTAAATGCAGTTTTAAAGAAATAGCAGAAAAGTACATATCTACCAGGGGAAAAAATAACAAACCACAGTCAAAACAATAGGAATGTGCAACAGAGGCTGTTTTATGAAGGAGACATATAAAAAGGACTTATTTGCCATGCAGCAGCTGCAATTGCAAAATCTGTAGCCTTAATGAGAAATGTTAGCTGATATATGTAATGGTGAGTTATACACTGCAACAGTTTTTAATTAACTATGTGTAAAATTTTAAGATTTATAGAGGAGGTAAAATCTGAAAAGAGAAATTCCTAATTCCCTTCTGTGCCTGTGGGAATGTGATATTATTTTAATAAACAAGAAATTAATTTACACAGCACCAGTATTTATTCCCACATAGAATGGATATTGGGTCTGTGTAAAAAAAAAGTTACAATAGATAAAATAGAAAAATTGTTTATATGGGTTGCTTTGACTTTGCTTGAAACAAGATAACGAACACTAAATACGTTTACTGGTTGGAAGGTGGTGGTTTTTTAATGAGCTCTGACTATTTTGTCGATCTATTAAATCTTTTTTTTCTTTTCCATAATGAAATTCTGTTTCCGACGTAACTCTTGAGTGGTGTTACAAATCAGTTTATAAGAATAATGCCTCATAATTCACCTTGTGCATGTGTGAGAACAACTTTTTTTTCACCCAGACATTTGTTTAAATTTGGAAATCTGTGGGACTTTTTTGGTGGTTTCTTCCCCCTTGCTTAAATTAAAAATATTTTTAAAACATCTTTTAATATTAACTTTTTTTTGTTTGTTTGACCTAGAATAAAAAGCCATGCTTGGAATAGTTGATAAAGGCAGAATTAAATAAATCCCATGTGATCCTTTTACCAAACTCTACTGCTGGAGTTCTCTTTCTCCACCAGCTCAGAAATCAGGACACTCATTTTGGGTGCAGCTTTTTCTGTCATGTAGAATCAAACACTCTCACCACTAATGAACTCTCCAGCTGTCCTGTGGCCTAAGAATTACAGAACTTGCTCAAATGACCAGTAACGCTTTCCTCTGGAATATGTGCATCTCCTTTCCATTTGTCTCTTAGCCATAGTCTTGTAAGATTTTGCAGAATCTAATTTTTGATTCTTGATTTTTCTGCTTTCCTGTTATTCCTTGTTGGGTCATTTGTGCTACCTGGGAAGAATTCGTCTCTGCCTGTTGAGAGGCTGGTCCATCTTTACAAATATTGCCTCTCTGGGAATGGGAATAGAGAAGTGGTATTTGAATCTTCTTTGGTGGATTTTTTCCATTCATAATAACAATTAAATGCACTAATTTGTGTTTTAAAATATTATTGTCTACATTCAGCATGTGCATGCTCATGTTGGTACTATTAAACTTTAAATATCCTAATTTAATCCTAAATATCAATTTCATCATCCCTGTCTGACATTTTCAACACTTTATACGTGTGCTTGCCCTTGAGGTGAACTTTCTCAGGGACTTTCCGTGGCTGTCCCTGGTTTCTGTAGGTCACAGGATGCATTTTGAACAAATAAATTTTCAATACTTGTAGCCAAACCCCATTACAGTGCAAATAAAAACCAGATGGCTTCTGTAGATGGAGACAATGAAATAAATTTAACATGCTTGGCCTATGAGAGGCTTTTCTGTTCCTGAGAATGGCAGTTTTTGTGACACAGTCCATTGTCAATTGGTGCTTTCAGGTAATAGTTTACTTTCTGAGTTTATTTTGTGCATTCTGATTGACTATTCTGGCACTTCAGGGTTTCTTCCTTGGCAAATCTTGATGCTTGTGTCCAAGTGCTGCTTTTCTGGAATATATGCACCTTCACCCTGTATGGTGATTGCAACTTTTTTTATAGGAGAGCAGAGCTATGGGCAGTCAAGCTTTCTGCACTGGAGAGAGCCATCCTGAGCTCTGGAACAATTCTTTCACAGAAATGGTTGTAAAGAATTGGAACAGACTTCTCAGGGAAGTGGTGGGGTCACCATCCCGGGGAAAAAACCCGTGGATGTGTCACCTGAGGATGTGATTAAATGATGAACATGCTGGTGGTGCTGGGCTGGAAGTTGGACTTGATCTCAAAGGTCATTTCTAACCTTAACTATTCCATAGTTCTGTGGAAGTAGAATTGCTCAAATGAGCAATTTACCTGGAGCTCCCAACCCATTAACACAGAATAAACCAACCACATACTGGTTTACTTTGCACTGCTATAAAGGAGGCTTCTAGACACTCCAAAAGGGAAAGGGGGAGAAATGCAGTCTCCTTCTGGAGCAGCAAGTGAATGCTGTAGTAAAATAATGTTTACTCCTTTGGTGGTTTGGAAAGCTGGAGGAGGAATGAATAATTGGGAAACGAGCCTGGAACGATAACTAAGTTGAGCAGCACAACTCATTGGCATTTATTGTATGGGAATGTTGTAGGAAAGTTGTGTCAGCAGGAGAGGGGGTGGGAGGCAGGCATGGCAATCACGGTAGGAGACACATTTCCCCAAGAGCTGAGCACGTTCCTCCTGGGTGCTGGCTTGGGAATGTGCTCCCGAGATGTGAGTCATGAGACTGAGTGCACAAACTAGAGAGGATTGGTCTGCAAAGGCACAAGCAGATGGGGGATGTAAAGAGCCTGTATTTTATTTCTTGATTGCCTGTCATGGCTGGCCAGGTAATCTACTTGCACTAAGCCAGGGCTGCTGGGCTCCAGCTCCTTCTGTGAGGAAGTGTTCTCATCTGTTGGAGCTGGGATTCATCTAAGATAACTGTTCCATGTCTAGGAAATGGATAGAAGGACTGTGTTGGTTTTGCCAGTTCAGGATCCATTTCTCTGTCTGTAGTTTACTCTTCTGTGAAAGCTTCCCTGGTGAAGAATGTTCCCAATCCAGACTTGTCTCTGGCAGAACTTCAAAGCATTAATGGACATCTTTCAGGGTTGTAATGAAATCTGGTTTTGTTCAGCTTTGGAAGGAAATTTTAATGAAGAGTTTTGAGAAATAAAAGGGCTTGGAGGTGACGATCAGGAATTGCTTTCCAAAAATAATATGAGATGAACAAAGTAAAATGAAGTATAGTGGCAACACTGCACCTCTATCACTCCAAGTTGCAGTACAATAGCAGCCATTGCCTGTGCAATAATGAGTCTCATCAGTTTCCAGACAGCAGGCTTTGTAATAACAGAGTATTTATGTAAAACACTGAAGGGAAAGAGGAGGGAGGGAGGGAATGAAAGTTGTCTATCAGGCTGAGTACACAAAGCGCTTCGTACTTCAAAACTAATTTTATTTTTAGTTAATATTCATTGATGCAAGTTCTAGTCTATTATTAAGTGAATCTGGTGAATAATTACATCCATCACTTTGAAGTGTTTAAGACAAGTGTGGAGTTGTAAAACCAGTCCTTTGTATTGGAATCATCCCCAAAATTACGTTGTGGGAACCATGTTGACACTACAGTGTGATCATGTTCTGAGTCTGAGGGATCTCAGCACGTTCCCAGAATTGCTCCCGTGCGTTGTGCTTACAGGCATCAACCAGCCAGTCTCGATTTCTTGGGAGCCATGAGAAAGTGTAGGGTGTCTCTAAATTCTCATTTTCTTGGCTTCTGTCAGCATTTGAATGTGACCCATCTGTGGATGAGTGAATGGCAACTGTTTATTCCAGAATAAAGCATGTGCTGAAACACAAACAAGCAGCCCACAGAAGCACTGAGCTAAGTTTAATTAGCTGTGGAGTTCATTTCAACTTCAAACTCCCAAGTTAACTTGCTAGGCAGCCGAGTTGATAATGCATTTCTTGCTAGATGCCTGCCAGACAGGGGAGCTGATCATATTATATTTGTTGCTAGGTGATGAATTCTGATAACCTTTCTGTTCCTATATTTATAAACGTCTCATGCACTCTATGCTATAGCATAATTACTTATTTATGCCTCAGTTCCTGGATGGAACTACTACAAAGTTGCTAAGCAGCTGTGTGTATAAATATATAACATCGTGTCACTTGAAAACTTTTGGCAACTCACAATTACCAAATGAATTCTCTGTTTGTCACGATTGTAGCCATTAGCAAAGTGGAACACAAATGAGGGATATCAGTGTACACAAGGACAGAGCTTTATTTGTCACAGGAGACTAATGCTCTGGGAGGGGACGTGAGCACAGATTTAGTGGTTTGGGGTTTTTCTGCATTCTTTTCTTTATTTAATGGCTTTATAACCAGAAGCAAAGTAAAGATTGACTGATTATTATCTCACCTCTTTAAACTTCATAAGCATTATAATCATTATAGTTACTCTAATGTGAAGGAGAAAAGACACTTATTCAAACAGATGTGCTGAGGTTTCTGCATTCTAATGCTGCAAAGTGAGGTGAGAGTGTAAGAAATCTGTATGAGTAATTCTCAGTGCAGCCATCAGAGCATTTGTCATTAGTGGGACCTGTACCAAGCCTAAGGAGAAACGAGGGAAGATGAGAAATCAAGTTTTCTTTTCCTTTATTTGACATTGACACAAATTTTGTTGAGTTGACTGCTATGATTGCAGCTGCAATTCACATAATTTTAGGGATAACTGTAATTTATTAAATCTAAGAAAGTATCTGGCAATAAAATTCTCAGATGGCTTTTCACTGCACTCTTTTCTTGACTGTGGAGTTTAATACAAGGCACAATTTTATTCACTGGTGACAACTTTCTGTGGAAACTGTCAGTTATAGGCCTGATCCTTGTTCCTGAAGGTGGCAAAAAAGGTTTGAAATCAAGCACAGGCTTGATCCCAGTCTTACCTGGTGGTTCCAATGAGCTGTTTGTGTTTTCTCTTGCTTTTGTTTTTGTTCTTGTTTTTTTTCCATTGTTCCTTAGTTATTAAAAGAGGCACAAACTTCAGTAGCCTGATGTTCTTCCCTTGGTTTATCTATGTAAACAAATTTCAGGTTGCTTATAAATGATCCTGACTGACAGAATATACTTTCCCTCGGGTCAGTTCTTTTGTGGAAGATACCAAAGCCTGCCTTTCTTTAAAGTATAAAAGCCTGTGTTTGATCTGAATAGAAACTGTTCTGGGAATGACTGTGCAGAGCAAGATTACATGGTGCAATTTTAATTACATTGTTCTCAGCAGTGCACCTTGTCTGATCTTAGTGTAAGAGTCAAAATTCAAACCAGTTATTTTGTTCTGTAACTGTTACTCGAGCACTGATATTATTTGAAAGAGATGACAATAAGTTTAACAAGTTTAAAATCCAGCACATTTCAGAGAGATGGCTTTCCTCATTATTCTCAAAAATTTTGTGTTTTAGCAGGTTGATTTTTGTGTGGCTTATAGAATTATCTGTGTATTGGAACTGGATGGTTACTTGAGTAAAAGAAAAGCTTAACTACCAACTCAGTTTGCAAAACTAAATGCAGTTTAGATTCTAAAGGCCTTCTGAAATGTTTTTAATACACCGTATCCAAGGGCTTAAGTTTATTAACCTAATTTTTAGACTGAGGGCTGAAAAGGAGTGTAGGTCAGTTATTTGCACATTTTTCAGAACAGTCTGGAGAAATCAGCTTTTACAGGTGACTCATAAAACAAGTTTGAGGGAATTCACTTGTGAGAACTTGGTAAAATCACTAAGAGGAATTGTTATTCCTCTGTCAGGTTCATTGATGGAGAAGATGAGAAATCAAAACATTTCCCCTGGAACTGGGAGGACCTTTGTTTCACTTTTTCATTGGGAAAGCTGAGCAATCTACAGAATAAATGGTCTGAGCGGATTTTCAGGCATGGCATTACTCATTCAGCAGCTGGGAAAATAGGCCAGCAACCTACAGTATCCATTTTGAAAGGAAAATATTGCACAGTGGATTTATTACTCACTCTCATTTCCTTTTATGTATTGTAAACGATGCGTCATCCTCTATTTCTGAAACATACTCCTACCACTGAGTGCTGTTTGGAAATTATTTCACAGGGCACAAGTTGAAAGCTTTATTCCTGGGGATGTCTTTTAAGGCAACATTATTGCACTTTTATAATATTATAATTATTGTCACTGCAGAAGAAGAGCAGCTGTACGTAGATGTCCATGTATTTGGGGTTTTTAACATTTCCTAGCATGTTCTGACCAATAGTTTGGGTTCTGTTGGAGTGTTGAGGTGAGGAAGCAGCGAGCAGAATTACAGATTAGTTGTCATTCCACATAGAAGGTGAAACCAAGACCCAAGACTGAAGAGGTGGAGGCAATATTGCCTTTCACAGCATCTGTGGGTAATGTGCAAAAAAGCACTTTGTAGTGATGCCTTGTTTAATGAAAAGCTCCTGCCCTTTGACTTCTTGTCTCCAAGCACTGCCACAGCAGGAGAGATATCTCAAGCAATATTTTTTCTCCCATCTCTGATAAAAGCAAGTGTATAAGGCTGTGAGTAGCTGCCATGGATTTGGTATAGAACAAAAGATATTTTTTTGCAATAGTAATTTCTTCTTCCAGCCTCAAATCACTGAGTTATTTGAACTTGCCACAGGAGGAGCAGACAAAGCTTTCATTCCTCCTGTGAGGCTCCATATTTCACTTCTATCATTTATTTGCCTTTCTTACTAATGGCTCAACCTCAGGCAAATGGAAGTGTGTGTGTAACTCAGTGAATCTTCTGTTCACGCAATAGAATATCTTAATTTTTATTAGAATAACTTAACACTCACAGAAAAATAGTTGAGTGCTGACGGAACCTCATGCCTTTAAAAAATAAAAAAAATTGAAAAAGTTTTGACAGGTCACATTAAGAAATGGCAGATCACTGTAATTATAACAAAGTGACCTTGAAGATAAACAGTTTTAATTGTCAACTTGAGGGAAAATATCTCCATGACCTTTGACTAATTGTCAAGTTAATGGAAAAGCTTTACTAAATAAATTTGTGGCTTTGGAGGCATTTGAAACACACACTGGTGTAAATAAGGTACTTTCTGGTTTCACTATAGGTGCTTCCTGTGAGTGATTGCTTGTTGTTACTTTTTGACATCTGCTGGTAGCCATTTATTTATACAGTTTAATCTCCTGGGACACTGTTCTTTTTTTTTTTCTGAATTCAATCTCCACTGATTAGTTTTCAATAAATTACATATATCAAGAAATTTGGTTTTGTTAGCACTTAGGGTGACTGCTCAAAGATCAGATATGTGCAGAAGACAAGGAAATTCATGGTCAGTAGTACAATGCCTCTCCAAGTTCCATTCAGGCAGCTTCAAAGGAAATAATCCATTATATCCCACTGGGAATTCTTGTACAAACTCAGTCTTCTGTCCCATCTCCCTTCTCTATAGACAAGATTGATTTCATATTGACAAACTTCTCACAGCAATCTGCAGAGCCACGGACATATTGAATGCATCTGAAAGTCTTTGATTCTGTCTGCTTGTGTCTCAGACCCAGCCAGTGAAGATACTCTAAGAATCTAAAGTTAATTTCGTTTTACGTTCTCCTGGGGATCTCAGCAGGATGTTGTTTAAATCCACTAAAATGGGAAGTTATTGATCATTTGCATTGCAATGGGAAATCCTTTCACAGAAACCAACAAAGTTAAAAAGTATCTTTTCCACACATCAGTGCTGGCTCTGGGGTTGGAATCGATGCAGCCTTAACAGGGAAATGTCACATTCCTCCCCAGATGTGACAGTTCCTGAGAGACTGGAGCTTCACAAACGTGGTGTCACTTTGTGTCCCCTGTATCTACAGAGAGAAAACAGCTCTGGTTAAACTGAACTCTGTGTTGTGCTCAGAAGATCAATGACTGTGATATAAGATCTAAAGGTTTTATTTTTTTTTTCTTCAGACACACTCCCTGACATAATATTTTTGTTGAAACAGTAATTTTTCTCTAGGGTTTAGAACAGCAGCTACAGTATTGCCATGCCTTATAATGCAGCCAACTGACCCAGGAGATCAGTCAATAACACCTCTGTGTTGTAATAAATAAGTCAAGATAACTTCCAACTGAGAACAACTCATTACAGCTCCTTCCACCTGATTAAATTTTTGCCCCAAATAAGACAATGGGCAGCAAAATGATGTGTGAAGATATCATGTAATGTGAGCTGGTGTAGCCTGCTAGGGGAGGAGGGAACGCCTTCAGTTTTGATTGTAGTGGTTGTATTTTCCTGTAATTTCAAGCAGTCACAGACAGCTGATGCAGCCCTGTTGGCAGAATAAATTTGTTGAACAGCAGGAGATTCTACTGAGGGATCTTCCTTTCTAGGAGAAAGGAAAGAAGGAGCGTGGTGGGAAAAGGCAAGAAGTAGCAGTGACATGGAAAAAAGCCAGGAATCCTCGAGTTTGGTGCTGATGGAGCCATCTTACCCACACTTACATCTTCTCCTCTGTGCAAGTACTCACTGAATCCCAAACAGCAACCCCAGTGCTGTAGGACAAAGACCTTTTGCTCCAGACCTGGGCTGATACAATTTGTGAGGCCTCTGTTTTTAGAGCAGGGTTGATCACTCCAAGTTCAGGGTACCAGAAGTGATGCTCAGATCAAGCCAAGTGGTGTTGTGATGAGCCAGGAGAAGAGAGGCAGAGCTCAGTGAGATGTGGAAAGATGCCAGAGTCCAGTGTTGGGTAGGCTAGAAGGTGAGAGGCAGAGCAGAGCATGGCTGAGGCGGGGTTTTGGTGTGGATGGAGTCACTGGCTCTGGAATCACACACCAAACCCATCATCCAAGAGGGAACCTTCACTCAGACATCACTCATTGCTCAGGTGATCTGCAGAATTTCAGGGTTTTAGCAATTTTCCAGCCCTGCTACAGCTCTGGGTGGTAGAGGATATGCAGGAGAGAGACCAGTGTGATCCTTTTGTAGGAACATCACACCTTTCCTTGGCTGCAGCTGCCTTCTGGGTGAAATCCCCTGTCTTTCATCATCTAAGGAAGCTTATCTCCTATCTGTGATCTGTGCTTGCAATGAGCTCTGACAGCACGGAGAAAGCTGTGACTATTAATAGGCACCATTTCTCCAGTGGACAGGGTGTTCTCCAAAGGGCAGGAATGAACACCCTGTGCCCGGAGGATGAACTGCTGGCCTAATTTTTTGTATCATAACAGTGCTCTGCACAAATCTAATCATCCCACATAAACCACACAGGCATGTTTGCCAGTTTAGGTAATCAGTTTATTTTTTTCAGGCTTGAAAAGTGTGCGCAGGGATGAAGTCTGTTGTTTAGTACTTGTTCTTCCAGAGAAGTCGAATATAAATTGTGTATTTGTCTTGAGCAATTCTTGTTATGTTGTGACGAACATTTCGCTGTGGTTCACGTTCCCTCAATTTCTGACTGTCTGGATACTAAATAAGTCATCATTGTTATTTACTTCAGGGGCACATAAAGAAATTATCTAAATGCAAGAAAATCATAAACATGCAGTGCAAGATAATAACCCACTGTTGCTTGTTGGATTTGTTAAAAAAAAAATCATTCGGTAGCAATTCTACTGCAGAGTTAGAATGTAGCATTAAGCTGCATAAAAACCTTGGAAAAGGGTTTTCATAAAACTCATTTTGTTCATTTTATTAAATGTTCAATAAGTTTTTTTGTGTAAATACCTCAGTCACGCTAGTAGGTTTTCTAATCTGTGAAATCATTATTTCTGCAGCACTTTTAGATACGAAATAATGATAATATCGTATCATTAGGATCATCCTGTCTGACTAAACTGTTGACAGTGTCTTTCTTGTCTGGACATTATTCTTCCCCCAAATTGTCAAGGGGCAACAGTTTTTCCTTCTGCTGCTCAGGTATTTTTGCAGAAAACCAGGAGAAACACACAGGCTATGGGCTCCCTGCCAGAGCTCCTGTTCCAGAGGTGCTTTTGAAGGCACCTCAAAGGCAGGGAAAGAGGCTGTTTCTCCTGGTGGACTTCTTTGTTGGCTTGAAAGGCAGGATTTGTTTTGTTCCCCAGTTCCTGTGCCGGTGGCTGTTGTGACAGCTCCCTCTTTTGTTCTGGGATGGATTCACAGAGCCCAGATGTGCTGGTTCCAGGTGGATTTTACCCTCCCCACCCTGGCAGGATAAGCCAGCCCTTGGAGCTTCGTGTCACTCTGTGTGTTGGAGCTGCTGAGTGTGACACTGTTGTACCCCACAATGACACAGACTCTGACTTCAGAAGGCTGAAAATGACTCCTTTATTTTTGGGATGTGTCTCCCTTTTACACTATTCTACACAGACCAGTTTGATTGGTGACACAAAGACAAACCTCTTCAATCTCACATTTGTCAGACCAGAGGGACATCAAGAAGTCCCTCCTAGGGAAAGAATGTGAACATAGTACAGTTACAAAATCACTTCTCTTGTTTACAGAAAATTCCCTGGGAAAAGAATTTCAGGAAACCAAAATACCTCAGAGATGGAACCAGGGCTACACTGAGTGCCTGTCCTTCCCTCTCCCCGTTTTCACTCACTGCTTACAAGAGCCCGGCCAGGTCACGGTGCTTTATGAATTTCTATACACAACAGCAGCACTCAGAAGCATTTCCATTTGCCTCAGCCATCACTTTTCTCTTTCTGTAGTTAATGAAGCTCAGCCTCACCAGTCTCTGTCGAGCTTTCCCTGTTTTGCAAAACTCGTTGAGCAGGGAGGACTCGTGAGCGGGGCTGGGGGATCCCTGCTGGGCTGGGAAGTTAAGTTGCCTTTGTGCAGCCCTAATGTGCTTCTCTTGCATCTCCAGACCTCTCACAGATACACCTTTTGACTTGTGGCTTCAGTGTGATCGAAAGTTATTTACTAGAAAGGAGAAGAAAAAAAATGCACAGGATAATATTGCTTTGATGCTGTAATTCCCACAGATTTGAGCAAGGCTAGGTTATATTTACAAGAAGCATGCTAATATTCATTGATAGAGTAATTAAGTCTGTATTTTCAATGCAAAAATTCCTCATTCAGGAGCCATTTTGTTCTTTGTTATGATCAACTAACAGAAAAATTATGAATACCTGTACATAGAGACTTACAGAGTTAGTTTTGGTGTGCTTATAGATAAATATGTATATTTATTTATTCAGGATACCTCTCTGAAGATTTAACCAGAGAGAAAATCGTGGATTCAGTATTGCTGTCCAAAATAAATTAAACTTCTGAGAATTAAACTCAGAAAAAAAAAATTACTTTAGAAGTGGAATATATCAGGCCAACATATGCTTTTGAATACAAACCGGTTTCAGCTTGTTTTCTTTTACTTTAGTTTACAAGAAATGCAACTGCCAACCTTCCAATGTTTTAGAATAGTATCCTCTAAAACATCTGTGGGTCATTATCATAAATATCACAGTGGTGTAGGAACCTCACATTTGTGATATATCATAACAGGGAAAATGGAATGCACTGAAAGGAGGAATCCCAGGAACATGAGTGCTCTTGCTGAGATCTATAAAGGTTAATATTTCCAGTTACAACTTTTCCCATCACTGCACTAATGGACTTGGGATCCTGCACAAGGTTTTCCAACAGGTCTTTGGGTGATAATAAGCTCAAAGTCAGTGATTAAAGCCTCAGGATGCATGCAGGTATTGCTAATAATGAATATTGCTCAGTGGAAAGAAATATTCTCTACAATTCACATGTGAATTTTACAAAAAGGAATAAAAGTCAAACACAGGAGGCTGAGAAATGAACAGAGGGCAATGAATGACACTCATGTTTTTCACTGGGAGCTGCTTGGCAGTGTTTTCATTTTGCTTGCATGGAGTTTTGGAGCCTGTCTCATAGCATGTGGCATATTAGGCACAATAAAGATGTTCATTTGGCAGCTGGAGCATGACTAGGAACATCAAAAGAGTCATAGATGCGTCAATAAATGAGGAACTCCACCTTCATATAAATATTAGATCACTGTTTTAATTGCCCATTGAATTCTTGTCAATGAGACATTCACTTGTCATGCCTGGTGCAGCATTACCAACGTTTTATTTTAGGGCTAGAGCTGAACTGTTGCTATTATTCATTTTTTGCATTTTTGTAGCACCCTGAGCACCAAAATGAATCATTTTGTTGCAAGTGCTGTACAGACACAGAGTGAGCACGTGGCCTTTGCTCTGAGGAGTTTAAAATCCAGCTAAACCCCTTAAGCTCCAATACAAAGTGAGTGTTCAGGAGAACATGGGAAGTTTCAGGGTTTGTGGCCCCTCTCATCAGGCTGCCACTCGCCCAACCTGTTATAATGCACGTGGGTAGAGGGAATAATGTCAATTATCCATCTCAGGGCTTTCCTCACACCTCATCTCTGTGACAAATGCATGAGCACCACAAACATCATCACACAGACCATATGTTGTCAGGGCTGCCAAGAAGAAAGGTGTTGGATGTTCAGAGAGCACCTTTGCAGCTCAGGCTGACACTTTCCACAGCTGATATCCACAACTTCTGTCTCATCTCTTGTTACACCGGTTGGTACTTGGGGGACAAAAGGAGTAATTAATTAATCAATCAATCACACTTTATAGTTCTTACATAGAGATTTCTACACTGGCTTTACATACAAAGCAAGATTTTTTTACCAGAGAATAAGAACTACAAATCCTATTTCCCTTGTATTTAACAGGCATTGACAATGTACAGGTTTGGTTGAGAGATAGATGTGATGCCATGGATGGGAAATCTGAGAAAACTCCTCAGAGCTCTCCTGAGGGCCTGGCAGGGAAGGTCAGTGTGGTCAGTGCCAGGCCCAGCTCCTCAGGCTGTGTAGCTGCTCCTGGAGCTTGCTATGGGCAGCTCAAGCCCAGTAAATTTTGGATATTTGCAGTGGCTCTTCCCCAGAAGCCACAGGAGTTTAAGGAAGCAAATATTCCCAGTGAGGAACACCATGAGGATGACTGGGAATGCAATTCAATCTTGGGTGACGTTCCCTGGTCAGTCCAGGAGACAACATCATCCTGATAAAGTCCACATTTGACCCCGAGCTCAGACTAGGGGTGTTATCTAAGGCTCCAGGTCCCTTCAGCTCTCTCAAGAATTGGTTTCAGTTTCATCCCTGTTGGCCCTTAGGCCAAATAATCTTCAATATTCTGTATCCCTATGATCATTTCGTCTCCTCCCATTTCTAATTTCTCTCCTACATATCAGTACTTCTCAGAGGCTTTTCATTTTCTTTCCTTCTCTTTACTATTAACCTCACCAAATACTCTTGTTTCTGTAGTAGGACTGGGAATTGAAAGCATCAGTGCTTTTGGATGAGATATGGTAAAAAAACTCCAGTTTCTCACTTTCAAACAACTCTGCCTCAGTCTTTTTTTGGAAAAAGTTGCAGGGTTTCATAAAGCAAGACGAATAGACAGCAAAATATAAAAGGTTAAAAGTGTCAAATGCATACTTCCAAGGGAATATAGAATAAATTCAAGTACTTCTCCTGATTCCATGTGCCAAATCTGCATGTGGTCTTTGAGTTTCCCCAGAGCATGCAGATGGCAGCGATGCAGGAATCCCAGGACTTGTGAACGCTGAGCAGAGAGGTGGGAGCAGTGCTCTCCCAGCCAGCTCCTCCCTGCTTTGGAAATCCAACACACTTTGTCCTTTTCTTGAAAGGCATCTGTAGTGTTTGGCTGGGTGATGCTACAGCCCTGAACCATGGCATTTGGCTTTAAGGCATTACTTTATTATAGTTTTCTTTGGCTTTAATCTTTTTTTTAAAAAACTTTTTATTCCTGATATAATTTTTTCAGAGGCCAATGCCAATTTTTCCGGTTATAAGTTATTAATAGTAAATCAGCAGCAGTTTTTGATTATGAAGAGCACATATTTATTCAGAGAATCACAGACTGGCTTGGGTTGGAAGTGACCCTAAGGGACAGGCAGTACCAAACTCTCTGCAGTGGGAGGGGATGCCACCAATACAACAAGTTCCTGAACCTTGTGGGGTTTTTTTTGTTTGGGGTTTTTTTTGGGTGTTTGTTTGGTTGGTTGGGGTTTTTTAGTTGTTGTTTTTGTTTGTTTGTTTGTTTGTTTGTTTGGGTTTTTTTGTGTTTTTGTTTGTTTGTAGTTTTTTTGTTTGTTTTTGAATTATTTAGTTGGAATAATAAGAGACTTGTAATTCACAAAGGCTGCAAACTAAGCAGTATCTATACAGTGATTTGTACTGAGAATTTCAGCTTCCCACATTTGTAGTGATAGGAAAATTTTGTGTTTTTGTTGGTTGGCAGCTTTAGGAAGTTGAATCTGTTAGAACACCTGTCATAAACCCAACATTAGCTGCAAAGGGTGGTTTTTCACCAGGGAGCCCTTGCTCAGGGAGCCTCCCACCAAAATCCTGCTGTGGGCACCAGACCCTTCCTGGAAGCCGTTCCCAGCCTCTGAGCACTCTGAAATTGCTTTAAGCTGCTTCTTCTCCCAAATTCAGTGGTTTTCCCTCCTGGTTCTACTTCAGTACAAGACTTTGCAGGCAGGATCTGCCACATGAAGCCCAAGATAGGTTTGTCTGGAGAGACTGCAGTGTCTGAGACTGAGATTTCTTTTTTTATTTATAATCCCTCTCGCTTTCAGCAAAATTCAGTGAAAGAGCAAATGAGCTGACGAAATTCTGGTTTTCTGTCCCACTGTGAATCCAAGGATAGCTCTCTTGCCCTAAAGTAAAGTGGAGGAAATGGGAGCAGTTTTTATTTAAAAACATGTAATTGAGCTTAAACCTTTTGCAGCAGTAGATCCTTTGGCTGCTGGGGGAGTTTTTCTGCCAGAGACTGTGGTGTCTGTCAGGGTGTTTGGACTCTCCTCGGGAAGGGGATTGTCTGCTGTGAATTCACAGGATCATGGCTTCATGGGATGGTTTTAATTTTTCTTGTACTCAGCATCCACATCTATTTTAATTGGCAATTAATTCAATTTTCCCCAAGTCATTTCTGTTTGGCCAATGATGGTAATTAGTAAGTGACCTCCCTGTCTTTATCTTGTCCATCTTTCTCCCCAGTTCTGCTGAGGAGGGGCAGTGAGAGGGTGGCTGGGTGGGAGGCTGGGAGCAGCCCAAGGCCAAACCTCCACTCTTGCTTTGGTAAATAGTGCCCCACATCTCTTTTTGTTCTGTTTGAATGATTGGGATTTCGGCATTGTTTAATTTTTAATCTAACCCATCTCATCAATATTCATTGTAAAATGAAGTTGTAAATTCTGGAACTAGTGATGGTTCTTTCTCCCTGTAGTGTTCTGCTTTGGGATTGAATCCCAGTGAATACCCAGAAAGGAAGGATCTCCACAAGGTCCTCTGGCAGCCCTGTCTTCATGTTGGTCTGTCCGGAGAGAGATACAAAATTTGATGAAGAGGATTTCTGTGTCACTTCCCAGGAGTGCTGAGTGGGCCACCCACTATGAGATTATTCCTGTGCTTTAGGAGCAGTTACAGAGGTTACACAGTCAAGAAGAGTTTAGGGATTGGCCATGAGAGGCTCTGGGATTGTTTCTCTTCCTTTAAAAACAGAGACCTAATGCAAGAAGTCTATACAGTGAATTTAAACAATTATGCCGAGTGTTTTATTTTGTAGTAAACTCCATTGTTGTTGATTTTATGTAGCTGGTATCACTGTCTGTAGTTTTTTCTGAAATTGTAATGCAGTTTTTAAAGATCCAGTGGAAGTGAAATGTAAAATAGTGAGAGCATACAGGTAAGTGAAAAGTCTGCAGCAGCAGTAACTCAAGGAGAAAGTTGGGAACACAAAGCAGGTTGTCTGCAGAAAAATCTTTCACATGCAAATACATTGTTCAGAGATGTCAAAACTGGAAAAGTTCATTTAGCAATTGCAAGCTTGTGGTGAAGATCTCTTGCTCATATAGCTAGTAGTTAAATCACTAATATTTTATCCAGTATTTTGTGCAAAATGACTCAGAGAAGAAATTTGAGACAAAGTCTCAAATCTTGGTGCTTTAGGGACATTTTCCTCTTTATGCCAGCCTTCCATGTAAAGTGAAACAGGATTACTGACAGCTACTGTTCAATTAAAAGTTCTCACAATGCTTAGATACAGTGCAGCTCATCATGAACTGTGTGACAATCCTGGTAGTAAGAAATGTCATAGTTTGATTTTTCACTTTTATAGAACTTGTGCAGTAGCCTGAGGCTGAATATTCTGTAAACAACCACTGCTGAGCCTAAAGATGTACTGAATATCTGCAAGCACTTTGCCACAGAAGAGCCTTTAGAGATCCTGGGCTGTGATGAGAAGCACAACAAGGTCTCTATTGCCACTGCTCAGTTTGTGGAGCTGCGTGTGCATTTGATTGGAGGGATCACAAAAGTCTCATGTCCGAAGTGTTTTGTTTATCTGCTCCCCAGTTGGAGTGGTCAAAGCCTCTTCATCTTTCTGAAAGTACACATTCACAGATTTGTTTATGAAGAAGAGTCAGAAAAATACAGAATTTCTTTGAAAGTCTTTTTTCCTTTGATAGACACTTCTTCCCAAATCTGTAGACATAATAACATAAGCTAATAACATAACAGCTCATAACATCTGAAGCTTGTGTTCCAAAGTGGATACTTATAATGTGTTTTTTCCTCTTTTTTTTCCCTTTTCTTATTTCACCTCCAGTGAAATTTGATGACTGCAAGGGGAACAACAAATTGAACTTTGAAGTTTCTAACCCAGACTTTACAGTGGAACTGGATGGGAATTTGGTTGCACTCAAGAATGTGTCAGAACCTGGCAAAGCCTTGTTTGTCCACGCGCGGTCGGAGCACGCCGAGGACATGGCAGAAATCTTTATTCTTGAAGCAAATGAAAAACGTGGGGCATTAAAGGTAAGATAAATACCAAAGATTAAAAAAAAAAAAAAATAGGGCCAAGGAGATGCTGCTGCTAAATATTTACATGTATTACCTAGGATTGTAAGCAATTTTAATCTGTTAGCAGAGATCAAAATCAGTCTTCGATGCAGATATTGCTGTAACATTTTAGCACTTGGTTTAATTTGTGATGCAGATTTCCCGGGTTTTGGAAGATGTATTACATCTTCAGGTGTGGATGCTAAACATTCATAAAGACTTTATTCAAATGAAAGAGCCCAAGTATTAAAATTGGCTGCTTCTTCCAGTGTATGCTATGCCAGGTAATCACAGTTTGGCCGCAACTAAAAATGGAAAATCAGAGTTTAAATGTGTAGTATAGAATTTACAAAACCTTCATGTTTTGTTCCGAGTCTAAGTATGTGGGAATGAATTCTGTGTAATTTCAATTTTCTTATTGGTTTGGTTATCTGACATTGTTAAGTGGTAAACTGCTTCAACGTCTACACACAAAGAGCAGCACACATTTACACCCTGTCTCTGCGCCCTGGTGATTTTTGTTCTGTTCTGTCCACTGAAAGTTTTGTCCTTTATTTCCCCCTCCCGAATTTCAGTGTAAAACAAATCTCATCCTTTGGGGGATAAAGCACTTCAGAAATTGATTGAATTATTTACTTCACACCCCCGCAAGTAACAAAAGGAGATGTGAGGTAGCCTTCACCTCTGTGTCCTGACATTTAGGAGAGAGGCAGGCAAGGTAGTGGCTCACTAGACAATTAAGCCTGGTACCTTTACAGACCTATAATTTTGCAGAAGTGTAAAGAGACTTCGATAAAAATGACTGATCTACTGTCTTGATTTGGTATTTAGACATTCAATTGCCAGCATTCTCATTATATTCCTAACAATATATTAGTATAGCTTGAGTCTTCCATTGTAAAAACAAATTATCTCGAGGAGAAAGGCTGAACAAACTTCTGAAAGTCCGTGGCTGAGGAAAGGTTTTGCTCTGCACTTTAAGCAGCACACGATGAGAATATGGATTACCAGTGGGAGAGAAAGAATCAGAATGTGTAACCACAGAAAGCTGATCAGAACACTGAGATGGAATTTAATTTCATTTAAATATGCTGTTTCTTCACAAAATTAAATTTTAACACAGTCATACTTGAGGAAGTCTCTTATGTGGAGGAGCTGCGAGTTTAGGACCACAGAGTGCCAAATTCAGAGTAGGAAAGCCACACTTGCAGGAGCAAGCTGGGCACTTGGCTGTCCTGTGCCTCAGACTAGCAAGCCTTGCTCCTTCTGGTGCATTCACAAGAATGTTCAAATGGTTTCATTTTGAAATCTTAGGAGCAGTTTCAAAATGGGGATCATCATTCTCTGGTTAGAAGTTACTAAAACCACTGAGGAGTTTGAGACGTCTCTGACAGGAGGTCTGGAGTTAAACTTCAAGGGATTGGTTTATGTGTGAAGATCTGACTCTCTGAGAATCACATTCTCAAGATTTATTCTGGTTTTCTTAGAGAAGCAGCCCTTCAATATCTGTGAGGGGAGATATTCTATGGAAGTTACAATCTAGAGGCAATCTTGTCTCATGAGTAGGAGTTACAGGATGTGTATTTGCACAGACTATGACAAGCTCTGCCAGTGACCTTTTCTCTTTATGTCCTGTTTGGGTTCTGTGGAGCCTCCCCTCAGAATGTTCCAGCAATATTAATTGATGCCCAGTGTTGAAATCTCTCTCCAGACTATGTTTGAAAGCCAGGGCTGATCTGGTCCCACTCCTGGATTCTGTTCCAACCACTGTGTGCTGCTTTAGAGAGAGAAAACCAGTCTAAATTAGGCATATTCTGCCACTTGCCAGCCTTTCCTCACAGGTGACAATATCACAACATCATCTCAACCTGCATTCATCACTCTTTCTGGATTTTGGTATTCAACCCATTACCAGATTGCTACCCATTGAATGTGGGATTTAATGTCTGCAATGCCATTGTGAGTTATGTGATGCCTTAGTGTGTCTGGGGAAATCCATGTAGTGAGAATCACCCCCTCTCCAAGGGAACATAAAAATCTCTGAGGATGGCTGTCCTGCTCTGGCCTCACCAAGTCCTCTGTCGCTGTTAAACCGGTATTTCTTCCCAACATTTTCATCTATTTGCCAATTTTAAACACCACACAGCCAGTGTTGTCTTTCCGTTTGTCATACTTGAGAAGGATATAAAGACTACAGCGCCCTATCTAAAGTGATTTTATGATGAATTTGAACTTAATCCTGTACTTTTACAGTCTAAATGTGTCAGCACGGAAACAGCAGAACTGCTCCATCTGTTTATGCAAGGAGCCTTGGCTAAGAAATGCTCAGATGGAACCTTAGTAATTCAGCATAATTCTGTGGGGTTAAGATGAGCACATGCTGGAGCAGCGTTTAGCATTCAGTACTTAGAGAACAGTACCTTGTCTAATTAGGGGATAAGTAGTTCTTAAGTATTTCCCCACTGCCAGCAACTGCCATTTCTTTTCTGAAAGCATGTAACCTACATCTGTGAAATCCCATTGTTAATGTTGCTAATTGCAGATTCCCAACATGTTTGGGAATGGCTCTCAACAATGATCTCTGATGTGCTGACTGGCAGTTCGGAGCCTCGGAACAGAGTGTAGCT
The DNA here is from genome assembly GCA_024734555.1 of Trochalopteron elliotii. Lineage (NCBI taxonomy): Eukaryota > Metazoa > Chordata > Aves > Passeriformes > Leiothrichidae > Trochalopteron > Trochalopteron elliotii. The sequence continues at coordinate 767,521 of JANPWX010000387.1, forward strand.
CCTAAAACTTTCTGATTGCTACCGACCATACTTTGGATGAATATGGAAATTATTTAGAGGTGCAATCTGGAGTGTGCAGAAAAGCTTTTGGTATTCTGCTGGTGAAGGGGTGCAGTTCTTTCCTGCTAAAGATAGGGGATGATTCCAGCTGGCCTCACCGATCCGTCCTATGTGATTAACTAAATTAACTTCATGGCCAGAGTAGAATTAGTGGCTGTTGGAAATATCACTTACTATTTAACAGTTATTTGCATTTGAAGGGCCTGTTTTCCTCCTCTTTTGCCAGAGGCATAATAGATCTGCAGAGGCTGAAGCTTTCCGTCCAGGGTTTGATGCACCATCAATTTCCATCCATGGCTATAATATGGGCAGAGGTGGCTCCTCAATCGTGGGCCAGCTTGGCCATGATCTGATCACACAATCTCCTGCAGGAGCAGATGCTGCATTGCTGCTTTTCCTGGTGTCTGCATGTCTAACTTACCCCAAGCCCCTCTCTGCCTACAGACATTCATACATGCAGAAATCTGTCCATCAGATTCCACATCAGATTCCAGATCAGACTGCAGCTGGAATTGCTTTCTGCAGCCCGCTGGATGTGCCTCCTCCCTTCCATGATTTTGGATAGTTGTGCTGGTCTCTGTCAGTCTTGACAGAAGAGAATATTCCCCAAAATCTTCTGTCATTTCTGAGAGGCTTTTGAACGTGACTGCACAGAAGAGCCTGTGGAAGGAGTTAATAATTAACTCTTCAATAGTTATGTGCCTGTACACATTTGGAACCTGATGCAATCAGCGCTCAGTGAAAAAAAGGAATTACACATGCATTCCCCGTGGAGCAGTGCTGATGAGCAGTTGAATATTCCCCATGGAACAGTGTTGGGATGTGCCCTGCTCTGCCTGTGCCCTGCTCTGCCCAGCGTTTGCTTGATGTCCTCTCACACAGTCAAGACTGGAGTGCTTGGGGATAGTGAGGAAAAAAAAGAGACCTGGAAATGTTTTGATTGACCCAGGATTCCTCAAATGAACTTTGGATTCGTTCTGAATAATTCAGAGAATTGTTAAACCTCAAATCCCTAATGGAAAAATAAATCAAAAAAAATAAAATAAACCCTACTTGAGGAGAAAATGGCCGAGCCAATGACTGGCAGCAATCTCTCTTTTTTTAACTTGTGTCCTGTCCAATGCTTGATCCCTGCTTTGTTTTATGGAGAAAGTAGGACAACTGAAAGTTGGAAAATTCATCTGAACACTTGTCCAGACATTAGTGGTGGATTTATGTATTTATTGAAAGAGTCAGGTTTTGTGGAAGGCAGAAAGCGTAGCCAGGCTTTTGTAGAGCCTCATAATAAATGGCGAGTTGCAAAAGGTGGCCAGCTGGGACTTGAACTGTGTCCCCCAAGGCTAAATAAAATGGTGTCTGCTGGTCCTGTTCCCCCTCTGAAATCTAATGCTGGTTTTAATGAACATACCCTAAGTGTACTGGGAGCTAAAAGGAAACCTTGGGACACAATCTATCTCTGCCTCTCTGTGTTGGCAGCCTTTATTTTTTTTTTTCCTTCCCCACAGCAAAGGGAGTTATTTAGAACTTTTATTTGTTACACCATTACAGACACAGGGTGAGGGGTGGAGGGGAGTGAGATATCAAGAGTCTGGCACCAAAGCAGATAAGAGGGCAGGCAGATATTCAGAAATTCCAGGCTGGTAGTAACTTCACTGCATGGTGCTCAGCAGTCTTCCATACAGAAGGATGAAATGATTAAATAGAAACTGTCAAAGCCTCAGGACACATTTCAGGCACTAGATAGAAAAGGAGCAGGAGAAAGGAAAGAAGAGATAAGAGTGAGGAGCACACCCTGAGACAGCATGTTGCAGGCAAAGTTTAAAGCCATCTCCAGCAGCAGCTCAGACTGAAGGAAATGAAGTTGCCCCAGTCTTGCTACTTTGTCCAGTGCACTTTGTACCAGCCAGGGGCTGGGCAGAAGCTGCTGCTTTTTTTTTTTTTTTTTCCTTTTGTCAAACCACTGCTTTTCCCATTACCAGCACTCAGCTGTGCTTGTTACAGCAGGGACAGAGCCTCAGCAGCCTGGCTGAAAACTTCCCAAATTCTGCTTCCTACCAAGTCTCTCTGCCTGCATGGATACCTTTTGTGCAAGTTGCTTTCTGCCCGTGCCTGTTTCCTAAAGTATCAAACAGAAATAATGAAACTAAGCTCCTTGGATTTAAACCTTAGCATTTCTTGTTTGTGTCTTGCTCTCTGCTTATCCCCCACAGGATAGAGATTGCAAATATTATGGATATGAGATAAAGAGTGCCTACAGCCTTAAATCCTACATGTATGGCTTTCTGCCTTGGAACAGATGATAACGGATCAATAATCTTATTATGAATCAGGATTCTCTCACAGCAGAAAATATTCAGGCAAGGAAGTGTGAATAGCTGAGTTTAGTCATCTGGCAATTCAATAAGTTATTTGGAAAATAAGATCAAGAACTAGCCCCTCTGATATAGCAGGCAATCGTTCCCATTAACGTATATTAACATTTTTCTGTTTAGAATGGAATTCCAAATAGGCTGAAAATGACTGTGCAGAGGTATGGAGATGGACTCTCATATGAGATATTGACAAACAGGCTCAAAGAGTTCCATGTTATTAGATTTTGCATATAGCAGTTGCTGCAGAAGGGGATGCACTGCATAAATAAAACATCATATTTTGCATTTAATTTTGAGACACCAAATAGAATAAGTCACAGGGGGTGCATCAATACCTATGATACGTTTGAGTTATTATACTAATCAAAACTGTGTACAGAATATCATTTTCAGCAAAGCTGGGGAGATCCCTTGCCTTCAGATATGAAAGTGTCCTTCAGGTATATAAAGAAGGATTTTCTTAAAGATCAAACAACAAAAAGAAAGTAATTTTCCCACTGTTGTGTTCAGTTTGGCAGAAAGTTTAACATATTAACATTCTCCCAGCTATTAAGTTATTAAGTTGTTATCACTCCTGTTACTTTTGTTATCACACTGCAAGCACATATTGACTTGGAATTCATGCATAAAAAGCTGAGGTAAAAGTGATCTTAGAATTTAATACCTGTGTATTGGTGGCATTTTCGTAAATGACTTTTCCTTGCCATAATCACCATTGAATAGATGCTATTTTTTCTTCTTTCAAAGTCTGCAATGCTACATTTAGGATTTCACAGAATACATCTCAATTAATGTCAATGAAAGCAAGAGCTTGTTCTCATCAATGGGTCATTCTGTAGTGCCATTTAGCTGCCTTTTAAACTATATTTTTATAAAAATCCTCTGTGCCGACCACTTGCTGTCACAGAAACAACAAAGAGCTCCTTTTATATCAGAAATCTCCTTAACCTCTCTGTTCCATAGAAATTCCAGTCACCTATTTTCCCTTTTTATCCCCCAGCCTGATGCAGGACCTGCTGAAATGATCAGATTCCAGAGGGTTTTAGCTCAAGCCCCGGGAGCAGGAGCTGTGCCTGGCAGGGCTGTGTGGCTGTGGCTCCCCTGCCCCTTTGCTGGGCACTTTTTGGGTGTCCCTGCAGCCCCACCCAGAGCACCTCTGAGCTGATGAACACCCACATTTCCTTTTAGCTCAGCTCCACTGCCAGGCTTGTGCTTCCTCAGGCCTGCACTGAATTCACCCTCCCCAGCACCAAGGAAATGCAGGTTTCATATACACTGCCTTTGGAGTTTGCTCTGACAAAGATCCATTTATCTGAGAATTATTATGGTGCCAAGAGATGTGGCAGTTGCCATAGCAACAATTACATATTGTGTTGAATACCAGAGTAAATGCTATAAAGAACAGGAGCCATTGGTGGTTTTCATTAATTTAATGTTCCTTTTTTTGGACAAAGTGTGACTCGTAAGTTTATTCACTGTGTGTGTAAGTGCTTAGATCAAATGTGTGGGCTCGCTTTCCTGCTCCTTCCCTCAGTGTGCAACTTCAGCATGTAAATGAGAAGTACTTGGTTATTTAAGGAGAGAAAAATGGTCTTATAGACTGGAAACATGAATAATTGCCTGTGGAACAAGAAGGTGTTAACTTCCGTGAGTGTTCAGTGCCTTTCTCTGTGAGTAATCTACATTCAGATTCTCTGTGAGCTGGGGATGTATTTATCCAGGAAAAGGGACTTTGTGCTCTTCAGCAGCAAGCAGAGTTAAGGATTGAATGTGTTTAGCAGTGATTCAAAGGTGAAATTAGATTATTTTTGAGACAAACGCAGACCTTGTTAACGATTTCAAATTATTTATAGACTAATGTGAAATGACAGGCAAAATTCTTAGTAATGAATGTGTTTTATTAAAAACCAGTTACAAACAGAACTCCTTTCAGCCCTGAGCTGCATTTAGGCTGCTCAGTTGGTTCTCCCTGCTGCAACAGGTATCACTTCACTATGGCCTGATGTTCTTCTGGTGGAAACTTCATTTTTTTTTTTTGTGGAAACTCAAAACCAGATGCAGTCCTGGAATGCACCAATTTTACTCTATTTTCTCTTAAAACACACTGAGGTTTTATCCTCCAATCCATAATACTTCATGGCAAAGCTTCCACAAACCTCAATGAGAGCAGTTACTCAAGGAATGCTAAAGTTTTGTACTTGAACTAAAATTCATTCTGACACATAGTACCAAGAAAGTACCTATTTACTTCTTGTGTCTAGAACATTTTATGAGAGTTTGAACGTTGGTTTAGTTATCTGAAGACATTTTGAATTTAATTAGCTTCTCTTTATGATCTACTACATTAACTGTCCTCTATCCATAAAAAGAAAGAATCCACTAAATATTGTGGATGAGTAATAAACCATCATGCTTTGGCATATAATTATTTTTTCAAGCATTTATTGTTCTGACTCCAGCCTGGAAATTTTCTGGAATAGACCAAACTGTGCCAGCCCTGTGCCTTAATCTTCAGAGATTGATGGAATTCTGTGGAAACTCGTGCCAGAAGTGTGGGGAACATTTAAAGAAACCCTTTGTGAAAGGTTTAAATTTAAAATTCATGTAGTAAATGAGGATATAAGTAAGAATGCAAGAGGCTAAGCATGATTTAGTAGAACATTAGGTGAGATCATAAAGGATAAGTTGATGTCTCTTAGGATATGTAATATCTTTCATTTATAAAGTGGCTTTCATCCTGTAAGATCCTCGAAGTTCAACTATTAAGTACATGGGGACAGAATGTGTGTGTGCCTGGCTTAATACAAACATCTCTAAAAAGAGGCATTTGCATAGATATCTTTATTTTTGATACTTATTCCATAATACTTTTGCACATCAGGATAAGAGCAGAGTCTTCTTAAACAAGGGATTAGGGAAAAGGAGCTGGCAATTTTGATATGATATTAGAATTGCCATGACAGCCTTAATGTCCTCAAATCCATCACGAGAAAGACATGTTACAGAAACCAGAAAAGGTGTGAGACTTGGGGTAGAGAAGAAAAATTGTCCATTTATTCCATGGCTATTCTTTCATCCGACACCAGGAATGATGCAGTCAGTGCACCACAACTACCCCAGATCCACCCGAGAACTCTCAGATTTATTAAGGAACAGAGACAATTCCAAGAGGAAATCAAGCAAAGTTATGCCCAAAACTATGCTCAAGGTTCTTTTTTTTTTTCTGTGTCAGAGACACAAAATAGTGCTGAAGTTTTCCCACTATCAGCTTCCCCCTCAGCTTCCAGAAGCAGCATGGATTTGAGAAAGCCATGATAGGAGAAATTATTCACATGAAAAGATGATTCCCTGGATAAGAGTTTAGTGATTTCTCTTCACTGGACACATCAATAATAGTCCCTAATGATTGCCCCAATGTTTCCATGCTGATTTTCACAATCCTGAAGGAATATTTATTATGCTTATTACAGTAACACATATCTCAGCACACCTTAAATATTTAATGGAGCATCACAGAATAAAAATCCTCATTTGTCCTCCCCCAAGGATTGATTCTGCCATTGCAAGGACAGAATGGCTCCTTTTGGACCTAAATTTCCTTATTTGTTGATCATTACAATTTTGATGCTTTTATGGTTATTTCTTTGCATCTTATTTTGCAGCTAGGTTTTTTTTGGGGGTTTTTTTTTAGGTACCTGGAATAACTTGGCAACTTGAAGAATGACAGAGTCAAAGCTTAGAGCAATTTGTTGTCTTCATAATAAACAACTCTGCTAATGCTTGCAGTCATCTTGGAGTTATTAATCATCCATCCCCTCACTTATTTCACCACCAAATCAAATGGAATAACCTTTGCATTAAGCAGTTGATCCATCTGGGGAAAAAAGTAGTTTTACCACTTGTTTTATACAGTTTCTCACTGAGAGGGCGCCTGGGGTTGTGATTGTACAGGAGGAAATTGCGAATGCTTAACTCCATTTAAATTCTCTCTTATGGTAGCAGTGGTGCTGCAGAACTAGTGAATATTTGATGTGGCCAGATAATGTCAGGGCAGTGTGGATGGGCTGGTTTGGTTTGGTTTGTCTCAAAAAGGGTCAAACCTGTGACCTCACCTGTGTATTTATAAATGGGAGCTTGGAGTCTTAATTTTGTGTGCATGTGTATTTCAGATCAGATATATCTTCTATGAATATAAATGTATAAATGACCAGATTTTATGGAGCTTTAAGGACTCTGCTAATAAGGAACATCATAGACTTCAGCATTTTCATTCTCACCTGCTGGACAAAATCTTTTCACAACTACTAGAACAAGCGTGCAAAATATATCCATCAGATGAAGGTTTACAGTTTGCAGACTTATTGATGATAATCTATGAGCTATTAAAAACCATAAAAATTCAATTTATCTTTCTTTAATTCTTTTAGAACCCATCTGATACTGTGTGTTAAATTACTGAATGTTTGCTGGGCTTTTATTACAGTATTGAACACTGTTGCACTGTATAAAGATTTATCCTCTAATCACCAGGGAGAAGGTGATAGAACAAGTTTTTTATTTTTTAAATCAGGGAGAACAAACCAAACTTTCATTCTTAGATATTGGCACAGAAATTTTTTGTCCAGAGATTTCAAGGGTGTGATCCCATGAAGAACTGGGAGATGATGAAGGCTTTATATCTGTATTGACTGATATCAGGGTGCATTGGCATTACCTGAATTTTTGACCAATCTAAAAAAGAATACTTGCAAGGAATCAGATTGTGTTTGCACTACTAATGCAGCTTAAAAGGCTGTATCAAAATGCAGAGGGTTCCCTCCAAAGCCAGCAGTGTGGAGATAAGGCAGCACGTCACCTCTCTGGAACAGGGACCTCAAGTGCTCTCCAGAGCCAGATCCTTTTGATTTGGATATTGTTGAGTTCGTGCACAGAAAAAATCCAATACATACAAAGTTCCTGATTGGCTGACAAATACTATGCATTGCAGTTTCTTCTCTGGACAGAGAGAATATTCTCATACCTGTGACGTTTTCCTTATCCCTGAAGATGAAATAAAGAGTAATGAAATAAAACTACTTCTGCTTGACAAGAGACCCATGACTGGTGAAAGACTGGTGACAAAACCCCCAGTGGGAGGGTCCAGGTTACTCAGGAACATGCTCCAGCCTGGCAACATCTGCAACAAGAATATTCACACTAAATCTGTTCTTATTGCTGCTCTTGCTGCAAACTCTCAGCTCATGCTGTAGACTAAGATGATTGTTACACTAATATTCTGTGTTTGCTCTGGCAAGCATTAATCCTGCCAGTCCTTTGCAGCAGAATGGTCATCTAGAAATAAAAAAAAAAACCACCTTACATTGAACTTCTGGTTTAGGAGATGGGGTTTCATGATTTGTTTTGGTACTACCTCACACTAATTCAGTTCTGTCATTGATTATATCAAAGCCTGAACATCCAAATTGGGAGGTTCATTGGAACTGATCACATGTATTTAATTTCCAGCTACATCTGTGGAAACATCACTGATATATCAGAGTGGAATATCTTGCAGGAGAGACTTTCACACGCATTCTGTTCAGTGCTAACTTTATAGTTTTGTGTTGTATCTATAATAGAGATATAGGAATGTATTGGTTGGGACAAAAAAGAGGAACAATATCTGACAATTTTTCAACACAGTCGTGTTCCTGCATGACTTAAACCTTAAAATTGATACAGTTGGTTGTTCTATCCAGTCTGTCTCAATAACTACTCCAGTTTGGTACTAAAAAAGTTTTATTTGTTTGTCCCCCTTTTGGTTTTCAGTGGAGGTGACTTGTTTCAGCAACAGGTCAAAGGCAAAACTGGCAGCTCTTCTGTGGATAGTTCACACTCTGTGTCCTTATCCCTCATGTGGATGTGCAGGACATTTCTGACTTTATTTGCAGACAACTTCACTTTCTCTGTACTGCTGTAATGTATTGTCCTTACTTGGTTCTCTCTGTCCCTCCACTCCCTACAAGTTTTGGTCATTAAAGCCAGAATTGACCCTCAAAATTGACCCTCAAATCAGGAAATCAGGCAGAAATAAGGGGAGGGGGGATGTTAAAACTTCAATTTAAAGATTTAAAGTCAAAGCTGGGGAAGATCTGGCTCTGAATTTGGCTCACATCTATAACACTCAAACTCATCACTGACAAAGCTGCACGAGTGTGTGAGCAAGGCTGGGAGCTCTAAGTTACAGGGTTGATTTTAGGCCTGATTATTCACAAAACCGTGTAATTAATCTGTCATAGGAAAACACAGCAAGCAGTGCACCAAATGCAATCCCCATTAAGTCAACAGGAGTCATTCCACCGACTTTAATGAGCTTTGAATCCACTCATAAATCTGCTGTGAGGAGTGTCCAAATCAAAACTTATCTGGGGGTGACCTTGATGTTAATTGTTAGTGCTTCCATGTTGTTTAATTGCCAGGAAAGCTGAATGCATTAGTGGGACTATCATATGGCATGGTCCTTTCTATTGGATACTATTAGCATCAAGTTGATATATGTAATATTAATTGTGCATAATGTTAGTGGGTAGTCACAGTCTGCCAGTTATATTTTGTGTCTGTGAAACAGGAAAAAAAAAACCTCTTCAGTTATTTTTAATGTTGCTTCTGCCTTCAGCTGAATCCCTGCAAAATTAATGTTTTTTTGATCAAGCAGCTCTTCAGAGGATCTCAGAAGTTTCACATTTATTCAGTGGCTTTTAATCCCAGATTTTGTGTACCAACTGTAATTGCTTTAAAATTATATCTCGAATTTGTAAATAACATAAAGGAGGTTCTGTTCCATCCTATGATGTTTATTAAATTTAACATCTGCCAGAAAAGTTCAATCATCTGTATCCCAAACGGAAATGTTTCCTTCTTTAACGTGTCATATTTAATTCAATTAGAGGAAAAACATAGGGAACATATTAGAAGTACAAAAGGGAAAGGGTTCCTTTAATTTTTGTCTACTAAACAGAAAAGTAGATGGTTTACTTGAGGGGCATAATTACTATAGCTTCTAGTGGTATATAAAAATATGGGAGAGTTATAGTTGGAGGACTGGGGGAGAGAAATGATTGGTTTTGTTTAATGGCTTTCCAAATTCCTTGTCAGTGCTGGTAATTATTGTGTCTCTTCTTTTTGTTGGCACTCAATGCATTAGGCTGCACTTAGGATCATTTTATTAATGGAAAATATGTTTCTGAACAATTGTGAATTAGATAAGTGGCTTGATTAAAACTCATTCTTTAAAACTACAAAATGAGAAAATAACGTGAATTAACCTCGAGTCTAGACAGTGGGAAGATAAAACTCTGGTTTCCAGTGGGGGTATGTGCTCAGGAGAACAAAGGGAGAGCAAAACCCTTCAAAATGAAGGAATTTCTCCTTCATTTCCCTGCAGCATTGAAGCCCTGAGAAAGATCGTGACTTTAGGAAATACATGCAGGAAATGCAGCAAAGAGCTTCCAGGAGAAAACCCAATCTGGGCAAAACGAAAAAGTGTTACTGCTGCCAATCTTCACTTTGACACCTCTCTGTGTCCAATCCCTGCAGAAAGTGGAGTTATTCAATGAGCACATTAAAGGTGGGGGGTTTGGGTGCAGGGTGATAAAACCTTTTGTCTTTGCTGCTGGAGACTCAGCAGTTCAGAGATTGAATTTCCATTCCAAGTGCTTGGTGGGTGCCATGTGAGCTCAGCCCCAGGGGCTGGTGCAGTGGCATCCTGCAGGTCTGGAGGTGCCTGTCGTCCTGATTTTTTCAGCCTTCTGATGTTTTACATTTTTGTACTGGAGTTCTCACGCATTGTAACGTAAACAAAAAGTGATTTTTTAAAAACTGTGCATTCCTTCCTAAGAGAAAGAGAAATTGATGAACTTGCAGTTTGACCAGTGGAATCAGAGAGGTGTCAACCTCATGGCCCAATCCCTGATCAAACTCCAAAAGCTATTTAAACCCTGACCCCAAAATAAACTTCTTTTACTCGCACAACTTGACAGTATAAATGTAATTTTTTTGTATCCATCTAATGACAGGTGCCCTGCAGTTCTCCAGGTGCAGCTGTCTGCCTTGGCTTATCCCTAAAAAGAATATAAAATAAGGAATTCAACTCACACCAGCATACCCAAGCAGATCTTTGCCTTTACCTTGTGCTCATCTCCAGCAAATTTCCTCTGATCTTTGGCACCCCGTTAGCACCATTATTATCTAGTCTGAGGAGACTAATTTGTAATCTTCTGATAACAGATTTATATGTGTGAAGTGTATTTTTTCAAAAATATCAGTGGAACTGTGATGGAATGCTGAGTTCTGTGGGACTCATTTAAGCAGATGTCTCTCTCTCTAGATGCATTTGAATGTACTACATGGATTTTGTCTCAACTAATAAGCATGAATTATACATTCTTAAATGCTTCTTCCATTTATCAAGCTTAATGTTATTTAAAAAAATCTGAAAACCAGCAAACAAAAACTTCAGATGATTTTCTTTAACTTTCCCCATGCTGTAACTTTTACCATGGGATGAAAAATACCTTAATTCACTGCAATAATTGTCTTATAAAAATAACACACTAAGCGTGTTTTTCCACCAGAAATTTTCATTTTGATTCTTAATATTTCATATCTGACACTGGGCTAAATGAGAACACAGCTTAACAGTTGATATTGATTTGCACGTCATTTTTTCATTTCACTTTCCTATTCAAAAGGAATCAGTGCTGACAAGTTAATGAACTCCAGCTACAAATGCAGAGATAAGCCACAGGATAGGTTTAGTACCTGCCTTGTTCTAATTACCAAAGGTTTTCTTTAGGTGGCTGTTTCATGTTCACTACAGGAGAATTGGAATAAAGTGACTGTCAACAAAGTAGGCACCTGGAAAAGTGATATAATACAGGGCTATTTATAGAACCTTTTAGCAAATCTGCATCAGTTTATCCCAGTATTTTTAAGTCTTTAATATTTACAGGTGGAATACAATTAAAATGAATGTACACTGAGTCCTAGGGTTCTATGTGGAATAAAGATTCATAAAACTTTTATCATCTATTTTTAAATTAACTTTTTGTAAATTAATAGCCTTGGACAGTGGCACTAGAAATCGGGACTGTAGAACCAGCTCTCAGAACACTTTTTTCTCTGAATTTCTTTGTACACCTTTTGCCCCTGATGCGTTTTCAATTAATATACTTGATATCTAAGAAGTTATTCCAAGTTCTGTTTTGGTGCCGTTTTACATGGCTAAATTGGTGAATGGCTAAATTAATAAATGTGATTGAATTGGTATTTTGGGTGGTATGTCCTGCTGCTGGGAGACATGAGCCGGTCAAATCTCCTTCAGAAATAAAATCCTATTTTGTAGCCTTAAGGGTAGATTTCTTTCCTCCATACAACTTGAAGCTGCTTCCAGAAGTACTGTAAAACTGTAAAATTGAGTTTTACATCGAAACCAACCTGTAGCGTGAACAACTCTGAAGTACCTTTGGTACTTTGGAGGAGGAGCAGACTGTGGTGCTGCTCTGTGGTGTAAATTTACTAGAAGATAATTCTCCATCACTCGGGAATTTTCTATCAGACACTTCCTGCACTGCCAGCAGTGACAGAGATAATTAATCTGACCAGGGAATTTGGCCACTGAAGCCACTTGTGGACTTTTGGAATTAAAGACTCTCTGAGTGTTTGCATGACTAACAAGCCATGCAGAAATGGAGTGATGGAAGAGAGAGAAGCCCTGGATATTCACTGGCTGGGGCAGCAAATGTCTGTGGTGACCATAAAAGGCAGGGAACAGAGTGTTCCACCCTTCCCACCGTAGGTTCCCTTTCAGAAGGGCAGGGTGGGGAGGCCCTGGTGTTCTGCCCTGGATTCCAGCTGGCAATGGGAATAAACTCTTGTCTCTGGGGAATACACTCATGGTATTTGGCCAGCCAGAGCAGTGGCATAAACACAAGTTTAAAACTGGATTTACAGAGCTGTTCCTGCACAGTTGGAGACACCAGTTCTGCCTTGCTGTTGTGCTGATGGTCACAGAATGTCCTAAATTGGAAGGGACACACTGGGATCATCAGTGCAGCTCCTGGCCCTGCACAGGACACTCCAATAATCCTCCCCTGTGCCTGGGAGATTGGTCCCAACACTTTTCCAACTCTGAACATGATGCTGATGGGCAAAGACAAGGAGCAGTGGTTTCTTGGCTTCACAGGGCTTTGATTTTGCAGGAGGAGGGAAATAGATGTGCAGCAGAAAAAGTATCTTTTCCTTTCTTCTACCCCAAACAGAGCTCAAAACACAACTAAGGAGAATTAGCAGAAGTATCTTTTCCTCTCTTCTACCCCAAACAGAGCTCAAAACACAGCTAAGGAGACTCAGCAGCAATAACGTTGTTTATTAAAGATGAGAGGATAAGAGGTTGAAATGGGTACGTTTCAGATCTCTCCCCAAAATTATTATTCAGCTCTTGCATGGGGATAAGTCTGATGAAGGATTAATTTCTTTGTCATTTTAGTATCATTCATGTTTACCTAACAGGAGAGAAATGAGAAATAACAAAAAGATTGTTCTTTATTCCAAGATTAAAGTTTCAAGAGCTTAAGATTTGAACTTTACTTAAATCTTTTGAAGAGGCTTGAAAAGCTATTACGCAATCATATCTTTCATTTCAGCTACAGCTGGAAACAATACTATCAACATAGCATAAAAACATTGGTTTTATCTTGTTTCCATTTGTATTGTAAGGGTAAATATCTCACAGGACTTCCAACCTAAATTTGCAGGCTCGAGAATTTTGTGATTATTCAGGATAAGCTTCAGACAAGCCTATGAAATCCCAGCTATTTGTTTGGTGCAAATGCAGATTTCCTCTCTGAAGTGTAGCCATGCCTGACACGAGCAGAGAGTTCACTCAAAGTCTTTGTTGTTTCTAAAGGTAATGAGAGTTTCAGTGTGTTTCTTGTATTTTTTGAGAAAGTTTAAATATCACCTCAAGGAGGTGGAGATGGACGCAGAGCTGTCAGAATTAAAAATGAATGCCAGGGAGAAATTTTGTTTGCATAAATTTTCTAGGAGAGAAATTGGGAAGACAGGTAAGGGACAGAGCAGAAGAGAAGTGTAGGATCATAATGAGATAAAAGTTGTGACAGACAGAAGGGGTCATGAAGAGCCCTAAAACTAAAAATAAAAGGAGGAGGGAGGAGAGGAGGGCAGAAGCAGATGGATGGAAAATCAGAGCTCAGGAAAAAAAATAAAGAAAATTCTGTATAAAAAATACTGTATTTATTCTTACAGGTTTCCTCAAATTGTGTGTGCCCCCTGCCTCTGTTTTATTTTCCCTTTGCAGCCTGTAGCATGAGCCTCATAAAACTTCACTAAGATTATAATGCAATACCTTGGCACCAATCTCTCTTGTTTATGTGTCCATTAGTTCAAAGCCACAGACAGGCAATTTATTGGGTATGAAAAATGTCACCTATGGCACCCTCATTTGCATCTGAAAATTGATTTTTGTCACACTGGGATTTTAGGACAACCTTTTTTGGCAGCCAACATTGCCACAAAGCATAATAAAAATAATTATGTGACTACAAAAGCAGGTGAGGTTCACTGTAAGTTTTAAGTCTTCAGGGAGTTGCAGTTGGCAAGGCATTATTGATGAGCTTCTGATCCTTCTTGGTGATTAAATATTGACACCTAAACTTAAAACATTACTTGAGATTGCCAGCAAAGTGGATAACAACATAATGGGATTTGATAATGTTTACTCAAACATTCCAGCATGACAGCAGAATATTAGTGATGTCACTTGAACAATTGAACTATTAATTAAGATTTTTAAAACTGGTAATTTCTCAGCTACGGAATGTTTTTTAAGGAAGTATTGTTGAAGCCCTTTTGAGGCTCAGTTAAAATGTCACCAACTTAGCAATTTTGCATCTGCTAAGTCAATTCATTAATTAATTTTCTACTTTCTGATGTGTTTGGCTTTTGGAGTTTGCCAAGCTTTTGTCTCTCACTGGTGTGATGGTTAACGTACATGGGAAGGTGTCATTTTCCATTGTGATGCTGAAAAATCCCATTAATTATCAGTGTTAAGTTGTTCAAACACTTTCATTAGTTATTTTGGCAAAACAGTTCCCCAGGGTGAGATATATTTATATAACAAATTCCTCTAAAGCTGAATCAACCATAAATGGATTATGCAAACTTGTTTCCTTTCTTGTAGATAAATTGTTTTACAGCAATGTTCATTATGAGTAAGTCCTTTGCCCACTGTAGCACTTAATCAGCACAGAATAATCTACAGCCTCACTTTCAATGGTAAAAAGGCACCATTCTTTAATATGAATCCTGCTTTTAATCTTAGCCCAGGATGCTTGTTCTTTTATTTTTATTTTTTTATGCCTGATTTATAGCACAGGCAAAGGGTGGTGAGTTATAAGCTCATACTCCTTAAAGCAAGTTTCTGTATGCAGTTATGAAGGGAACAACATGCTTTTGAAAATGGATGAGCATGACCTGACTGAGATGTGCCTCAGAGAAAGGATGGAGACAAAAAAAGTTATTCTTTGCCATTTAAGAAATGTGTGACTTTTTATACAAACATAGAATGCAGTGGAGAAATTTGGGATTATTGAAGCACTTGGTTTTGTTAAAAAATAAACTGATGCCTTTGTTTTCTAAACAAGTTTATATTTAGTGTTTGAACAGTTCATTAATAACCCCTTGGCATCTGAGTGCACTCTGAGAGGTGCCCAGGGTGTGACAGCACTCCCAGCTGGTTCCTCTGCTGGGATTTATGAGACAGAGCATTAAACAGTAACCCAGGACTGCACACCCATATTTCACACCCACTCTGGGCTGTCTCCGCCAGCAGAAGGATTTGACCTTAATCATGGGTTACTCACAGTCCACTCAAAACTAAGCCTGCTTTAAATCATGGGTGGCTCAAATATTTTGCTCTGAAGTCAGGCTGCAGCTGCCAGGCCCTGGCTGTCGTTTGAGACCTGCTGGCATCTGTTCCTAGCAAAGATGCCAGCCTGAAAAGTACCAGGGGAAGCCTGGGAGTACCAGGAAAGTCAGTCAGAGGCTTTACCTAATTAGCAGTGGGACATGTTTCTGTTGGCTATCACTAAAAATCACACCCAGCACTTTTATATTTGCTTGTGGAACTAGCATTCTGAAAAAAAATCTCAGAGATATTTTCTTCTTTGCAAATGATTTTTATTGCCCTTGCACTCTGGGTTTAAATTTTTATTGGGGAAAAACACCCTGCTATTTTTGAACATTTTTCTTCACTCTTTCAGCACTATTTCCTCTTTCAGGGTTTGTTAGGTTCAGTCTTCTGGGCTCTGGCTTTATTTTGAATGTGGGATTTGTAGTTGGTAGAAGTAGCCTGGATCACAGGCTGGGTGTGCTCAGTAACATTGTTTGACCATATTTGGTTCTCTTCAGCTGAAAGGACCAGTCTCTGCTGGTAAAATTCTATATTTAGTTTCGAACCAATGATTTCACTTTTGTAAATTGTTGCATCCAATAGAGAGGAAAAATCATTACCATCCGTGCAGAAACACTTAGGCAAATACAAGTGATTCTTTCACAAAGTTAAAAGCGAAAATGTGTGAGTTTCCAATTCCCTCATAGTGATAGAATCAGCTGAAAAATGGCTCTGTTGTACTTTATATAATGTACACTGAAATACCAATGAATACTTTTTTCAAACTTATTGAATGATACCAGGCTGTTACCATCAATATGAACGCTTGTTCTATTGCCTCTATTTCTTTGCTTGCTCAAAACTCTAAAATAAGAAAAATAATAGTTTACTTGAGCTCCCATGAATTTTCTGACCTACCCACCTATGTTTTAATCTAGAAAAGTACTATTCCCTGGAAAGTAATAATCAACAGAAGTATTTCCATTGCATGGGTTCATTCTCCACAGCATGACTATTCCAAACCTCATTCCATCTCTCTAATTTTTTTTTTGTTTCGTAATTTATGCCATTACTCCTCCAAGTGACACAGGCATCACTTCCCGTCAAGTCATTCAGATCACAGAGATAACCTTTTTGTTTTCATCTTGTGCTCTAAATGTAATAAATCAAATCCTTGCCAAAAGCAAGTTCTGAATTTTATATCATGAAATTTGCATTTCATGCTCTGTTGCTTATTCACAGAAGCCATCCAATCTGAGAAGACAAATAATGCCACATGACTTGTGTAACTAATACAGACAAATGTTTCCAAGCAACTGCTTGAGCAATCTGAGGATCAAAAATTACTCATCTGAGAAACTTGCGTATAATGGTAGATAATGTATTTGTTCACAGATTTCAGGGTCTGCTAATGGACAGTTTGTAAACTGAAACAGGACCAAAAATGTATCAAATTAGGAATGCTGCAATTTATTAACTTGTCTCCATTAGAGAACTCCAGCAAAATAAAGCTATTTTAGGCTAAGAAAGTCACACTGCACTTTCACTGCTCTGTGCCATGATCAGGCAGGAGCAGCCAGACCCTCAAGCAAAGTGCTGAAGGTTTGATTTTGGAGCTGGGATAGCAAAGGGGATGGTGTGGAGAAAGTTGAATAATACGGAATTTAATTAATTTCCTTATGTACCTTGGAAATTCTGCACTTTCTGGTGGCAGCATGCTGTGCCTGTTCTGACACACACAGAGGCCTTGGTCACGACTGGAGGCAGGACTGAATGAGAACTGAAGAATCCATCTTACAAATTCCTAAAGACATTTAAATACATTCCACTCTAGGTTCTTCTGGGGCTGGCTACATGATGGATAATTATGAGGGGTAGAGAAATATTGCTGCTGTAGCTCAGGCTGTGAGAACCCAGGTTTTCAGTTCTAGAATTGTCCTGTTTAAATTCCAGCATGTCAATAGAGGCAGCAGACATCACAGGTCTGGCTTTAATGACTTCAGTTACTTTGGGAGCAAGAAAATGCATATAGATAAAAATAGAACTTATCTGACAGAACTGAACAATTATGAAATATGAGCAAAAAGGTAAAGGGGAAATAAAGGGGTGTATAATCTCTTTTGGTCAGAGCCCAGGCTTTTGAATGCATTTGAATGTATCATTTCTTCCCCACAAACACGCTGGATTAGAAATTGAGAGCTGAGCAGGGTTTTCAGATCTGTGGAGTGCTAAAATAACAGCATCCACTGGAAAGGTCTGTGGGAGCAATTATTAGAACAATAGAGAACCTGTGTCTCCTTTGTCCCCTGTGGCTGCTGGGCTGCCTGTCCCTGCTCAGTCACTGCATTGGAGTTAACAAGGAGCACTGGAGAGCTCCAGCCCTGCTCTGACAGCTTCGAGAGCATCATTTCCTTTTAATAATCTTGGATTCTGCTTCCCACTGCTCAGAAACACAGAGTGGGAAGCCCACGGCCAATGCCACAAAAAAAACAAGTAGCACTGGAGTTGCCAGGCAAATGACATGCAGGGAGTAAGGCTGGGTCTGTCTTCTCTTGGCCAGGAAACTTTAATAAAACCTGTTTACTTGGTGTTTGTGTAGGTGGGGACTGTTCTCATGCCACCGAGATGCTCAGTTAAAGGTCAGCAGGTGTGAACTAAGGAATATAAATATTTCTGTGCTCCTCTGGCTGCAGGTTGTTAGGGCAAGATGCTCAGATTCAAACATGTGAATTGGAATGATTTACGGTTGGGAGCTCTCGTGTCACATTTCATGTATTGTAAAGTGTACTTGGCTTTAGTTTCAGCAGTTATGATCCAGAAAAAACATCTTCAAACCATTGTAAGCTATGACTCCTGCCATTTTAGGCTCTTCTCCCTGAAGTATGTGGCAATTAATATTGTTAGCAAGTTGATGTTACAGCTCATGAATCATTGATCTGTTCCAGTACAGCAATTAATTTGCCTCTGATTCCTGACAGGTACACTCTTTGAATTTCCTGAAGCAGACTTAATTGCCATCGTGTGATTAAGGAGAAATGTGAGAATCCACAAAGATGTCCAAGCCTGTGTCTGGGTCTCCATCTTGCATGTTTCACTTTTCTTTTGGGAATCTTCTGCAAAAAGAGCTGTGCTTTGATTTCCCATCTTGAAACAGATACAAAACCAAAACAACGTCACTATTTCTAGTCAGCATATTTTATAATTCTGCAGAAATTAAATCTAAAAGTCAAATTTGAGTGAATGACTGGGTTTTTTTTTTTAATGTGTCTTGGAATTAATACTTTTTAAAACTTGGTTTATTGCATGTGAAGTTTTAGACAGCTTTCATCTAAGTCAGAACTTCAACTGGGTGCTCTCTTCTTTAGTAGCACTCGGTGGGTCTTTGAGAGTGTCCAGACTAATGAAAGGTTTAGAACTGAGGCATTGTCCTGTGAATTTAATTGGGTCACTGTAGTGGGAACAAATAACACACAGGGCATGTTTAGGTCTTGTGTTCTCACCTTTGAAAAACGCAGCCCAAGTGCAGCAGAAGCCCAGCAGAGCTCAGGTGATAATGAAAAGCTGTTCACAGGGCACTGCAGCACTGTCTCTTTATTGTGCCACACAACAGAGTTAAGCTGCTGCTGTCGGGCACTTTCTGCCTGTTAATTTGTATTGAAAAGTAAAACTACAGCCCAAATTGTGAAGTGGATGAATACACTGTGATTTGGACTCAGTTAATGTCGATTAATTAATTTGTTCTGAGTGTAGCTGGCCCAAGCAGTGAAGTGGATTAATGCACTAACATTTCTTCTCTGAACCAAGTTTGAAATGCAGCCTGGTGACTGAGGGGCTCTGCTGCAGCCTGGATCTAAATGGGCATTTTGTCTTCATCACAGAGCACGGCTTCATTTGTCAGCCTGGCAGCTCCTGGGTGGAAAACTCAGGAATGCAGCTCTGGAGAGCAAAGCACCCTGCATGCATAGTCAGGCCTGATAGAATATCCCAGATTTTATTGTCATCTGAACGTAATGCAGCTCTGCTCTGAAGTCTTGGGCAAAATTATTTTTTCCTAGGAGTTGTTAGAGCAGGAAAGGAGGGAGGAAGTCATGCAGGCACATGGCTGCAATATTGTAAGAGTGTTGTTAGTGTGGACATGATATATAGAGTGATACAATGGAATTTTTTTAAAAGTTTTTTTATTATAGTTGTATGTTATTTTTTATACAGTTTTTATAAACTTTAAAGGTAACTTTTAATTAGTTAATACGTTTTTATTCATTATTTTGTTAACGAATAAAATATTTTGCTTATTTATTAAATCTATTTATTCTTAAATTATTTGCATATTTTTAGTAATTTTTATAAAATAAATCTTTTATTATTATAAATATAATAATAGACTTACTAAATATATTTATTCTTAAATTATTTTCATTTTTTACTAATTTTTATGAAATAATTCTTTTATTATCATATTTTTTACTTTTAAAATAAATTATTATATTTTAAAACTTTATTTTAAAAATAGCTTTATATAAAAGCTTGCAAGTTACTTATTAGTTATGCTAATAAATACTATACTAAATATACTATACTAATGAACACTATACTAAATATATACTACATTTAAAAAAACCCTAATTTTTTACTTTATTCTTACAAGAGAGTACCATTATTGAATTATTGAAATTATTGAAAGTCCCTCCCAGTTAAACTCACCTTGATTGCTCCAACTAGACACAGACTTCTCACACTCTTTATAAATGTGGTCTTTTTTTTTTGTTTTTCAGCATAAGATAAATGGAAATTTATCCATAACTGGGTCTCCTCTATGTGATTATTTGTGGGCCTGATATTTCCGAGTCTGAAAGATTTCTAGCCTGCTAGCAGCTGCTAGCCTTTTCTCAAGGAAGTTTCTTCTCAAAACCATCTTGGCAAACAACTCTCCTGTCTCAAAACAATCTTTCTCCAGGTGGTGTTTGGCTGTTTCTCTGGTTTAACCAATGGCATTAGAGAGGTGTCGTTCCTATTCACCAACCATGTTCAGTCTGTATGGGAACACCTTATAAAAGGTAGTAAGAATTACAAAATAAAGCCTTCTTTTTCTGTGCTCTTTGCCTTCTGAAATACTTGGAGTCTTTCTTTCGTGTCCCACAGTGACAATTACTGCTGTGCAAAGAGCAGGATTCATCTGGAGGTGCCCAGCTGATGCACCTACACAGGTCAAGTGACCAAAACGTGCAGGGGAAGAAATGTGTCAAATGTGTCTTGTGTGTCCATCCAGACACTCTGGGACTGCAGGTGCCCCACCACTGAGCAGCACACGTGGCTTTAGCACACACCACTTTTGCTCTAGGGTATCATGGAATTGCTTTTGCTCAGCACTGTTATAATGTAGTGAATTCCAGAGCACTTAAGGCCAGAATAAGGGTATAAAATGTGTTTTCTGCACACACAGCTGGCTGCCCTGCAGCAAGACACAGAAAACCAGTTTTCTAAGGTAGGACAACTTCTGCTATGAATAATATTTATTTTACATAAGAAATAAACTTTCTTTACTAGAAATTGGCCTTATATCCCGGGAGGGAAACGTGAAACTGCTTCTTCATGGTTGCTTGTGTTATTCCACATTTGGAGTTGTCATTTGTTGTGACAAATTTGGAGTTGACATTTGTTTTTTGTGCTACTGATCTGCAGATTTTGTGGCTTCACGTAGGTTATTACCCCACCAAAATTTCTTCTTTAACTGATTTATCATGCCCTAGAACTGAGATTTGTGTCCTGTGTGCTCTTTCTCCTTTTTGAGTGTTAAAAGGACTCTGGAATTTTGAGTTCCTCCAATATGAGCAGGGAAATGAGTCCACTCAGTGGAATATTGAGAGTAGGAATTTAAGGCCTTGTGTCCATGCTGTTCAATGTATTTTCCATGGGGCTTTGGTTAAGTCTCAAAAGAATCAGACTTTTGAAAGATTTTAATCGCATCAGATCCACTGTGTTTCTATTTTCAGTGGCAATTTCGTATCTCACCCAAAAGCAGATGATTTCATTAAATGAAAGAAAAAACAAACCAAACCCCGGTATTTTTTAATGTAAATTTTTATTATGGGACACTTTTCTTAAGGCTTTTATGCCTTGGCAAAGGCATCAAAAATGCTTTCCTTATTTCACTTACATCTTTTTGAAGTGCTGCAGGTTTTGGGATATCTTTAGGAATTTTTCATTTCTCCTGGCATGCTGTAAAAGCAGCCTGGTTTTGTTTGCTTTGCTACAAGTGCAAACACAGCAGGGATGGAGAAAAGGGTATTTTTACCTGTGATAAGTGATGTGTTGCTAATTTATCCTGGTCAAAACAGAGGCATAAGGTCAGCCGTTGCCTTTCTCCTCAAGCCTGTATTTCAGTTGTGTTTGACAGATGAGGCAGTCAGAGCATATTTGGTTGTTTGTGTATAAGGGACACCTCATTATATTTAATGAGCAGTGCTGAACTAATATGAGATTTGCAGTAAGAGGGGGTGATTCACATATGCTTCAAAATGAGAATAACATTCTCTAAACGATGACCAAAAAAAGACTGAAATGTTAATTTAAATGAAGAGTGCATTATTCTCAGTACAGGTAACTCCCATGGCTAAAGCAAAGTTAATGGTACTTGGTTTGTTTTCATCTTAGAAAAACTTTTCCCTATAACAGAATAAGGCAGGTGTGTAGATAAATAAAATTATATTTCAATAGAAGCAAGACTTTTCCATCACAAAAGATACTGAAGAAGTTCAGGGCAATAATTGAATTATTTCACAAAGTAAAAATGCAGATGTGTCTCCACCAGAGTTTTGTCACTTATGTATCAAAACCACTCTAGAATATCAGCATTGAAATGGTTCTGATTTACACGGGACCAAATGGTTTCAACAAAAATAACTTTTTTCACTTGTGTTCTTGACTCCTCTAAAGATAACAGGAGCCTCCATCCTATAAAAATACCTGTGGCCCAGGCAGATGGAGGGCCCAGGAGCAAAGCTGAGGCTGAGATCACCAAGTGTCTGCAATTAATGGATATATCAGAAATTGGGCAGCGTGAGGCTCTGCCTCTCCACCTATGGAACAATTACAGGAGTAGGAACACTCAGATTAATTAAATCAGGTTTCATCAGCAATTTCCATTACCCAGATGTTGTATCTGAGCATGCATCACCAGCTTGGAAGTTTTTTCTCTGAAATACCCAATTCCCCTTAGCCAGCTGCATTTAGCTGGGTTTGTTCTTCCCAAGTGCACAAAGTGATTTTTAGGGTGACATTTATGGGCACTAAGGACAGACTACTTTTGAGCAGATGTTTCTGTGAATGCCATTGACCTTTACATTCCTTAAATTTATTCTTTGAGTTCATTATTTGATTAAACAGTTGTTCATTACCTTAGAGTAAAGTTCCAGCACATTTCTTAGATTTTCTATATATTACTACCAATATGAGAAAATATTTTTATGGTTTAGGCATATATTTTAGAAATAATTGACTTCAATACTGCTGATGATAACAATAGTCCGATGGTAGAAATAACATATATAAAGGAAATAAGTATTACAGCATGATTTAAAGCTTCAACTGAGAATTATATAAAAATTATTTCTCAAGGTTACCTGCAAAGAGTTCTAGCTTTTCAGCGTTTTTGTGATGTTATTTTGTAGGAAGACCAATAAACCTCAAATTACCTCGTCTCATTCCCTATTTCAGATGAACTTTGCTTGCAACAAGCATCCAATTAATTTTATTTTTCATATTTAGGGCTGACCCCATTTTATACCCTCAACCTTAGTATAAAAGACCAACTAAATGACAAGAAACTCAAGCACTTTTCTGGTCACCACAGTGAATTACAGATTGTCACTCCAGTGGTGTTTCCAATCCTTATTGTGGCAAATTGATACCAGAATTCAGCCACCCTATTCCCATGACAAGTTCTAATGAAATTTTCTTTGCCAAGAGTAATGGTTTGTGCTGCTGGGGAGTGACTAGGCCATTCATTCAAATATTCAAGAAGGCCTGGTAAAAAGAAAGAAAAACAAAACAAAGAGGAGAGTTCTTGAAGGATGTAGGGAAATTGCAACTTGCTGTAGTTTGGGCAGACTGGCATCTCTCAATTCAAGTTTAGCCAAAATGCTGGAAATAATGAGAAGGCTTTTTTGGTACTTTTTTATTGGGAACAGGAAATAAAACTTTATTGCCAGTGAATCAGCAGAACTATGACTGAGCTGATTCCATGTCTGGAAGGGGAAATTAGGAAAGTCAAAAAGAGGGTGTAAAAGTTGGTTATGAAATGGTGGCAGTGAAATAATGGTTGGATTCTGATCATAATCTACTGACCATGAAAAGTATATTTCACTGACGATGTGAAATATAATTTCAGATATGAAATTGTAGTGAAGCCATAAAAATAACAAACCTGATAGGATTTCTCTCCTACCAATGTTGTTTAAAAGACACCACCAAAAAACAATAAAAAAGATTGAATTTTTGGTTTTGGTGCACTTCCTTTTAGGTAGGCATGTATTCATGATGTATATTTTTAAAATTTTGCCTGTGGATGGGTGTCTGTGGACAGCCAGTTTTATGTTCCTGTATTTCATACGAGGCAGCACCTGTGGGAGAAGCAGATGTGGCCACAGCCAACATCTCTCTGGGTGCTGGTGGGACACACCCACCTGGGACAGGCCATTCCAGCCTGTCCTGGCACAGAAATATTCATTTGGAGCTGTTGTAGCCACTGTGGTTTTGATCAGCTGGTTCCACCAAAGGTGACGGAGAACTCCTGTGTGGGGTTCACTCATGGCAAGGTCCAAAAGGCCACTCCTGTGACAATGCCAGCCTGATACTTTAAGAAAGTTTAAGCAAAATTGCCAGCTCTATCTGGATTAATTTTACATCCCTTGTGAGTTGCTTCTTCAAGAAATTACGTAGGTGAATAAAAACTATTATATATATAATATATCCATCTGTGGATGAGAGTTATCAGTGCCTTGGCTGTTGAGTCAGGTTAGGTGCACATGTAATGTTACATTCTTTGGCTTCTTCTTTTATACTGACTGAGGATCAAACCTGCAGCTGCAGCTGCTTGGAACTAAGCAAAATGTTTTTCCTTTTTCTTAGCTCCTTAAAAATGTGGAAATCAAGATAACCACAAACAGCAGTGAATTATTCAATGTGTTGGTGAAGTACTCTTAACCTTTCCTTCTCCTCTGCTCACCAGCATTCCCTAATGGTGCTTTTGGCCACTCATTTAATCAGTCATTGCTGTTAGATGCCAGGGGATGATAAGAAAGAAATCATCACGGAGAAATCACTATTTAGAAAAACACTGTGAGATTTGAAGAATATGAAACACATTCAGAGAAGTACTTAAATTTCTGTGCCTAATCTACAGAACTTCCTTCTCCGTGAAACAGAATAATTGTGTTAGAAAGAAAAGACAATAATTCTATTTTTTTTTTTTTGTTCTGAAGTTCTGCTTAGAAATCTGGACTTAAAGGCCTTAAGTCTTACCTACTGCTTTCCTTTAGATCTTCGCTTCTTTATATTAACGACTCACTAGATATAATTTGGGTTTTTCTTCCATTTGAGAACCTTTGGGAAAGTCTAAGGATAGCCTGTCATGGGAAGGTGATGAACTAATTGCTTATGGGGGTCTGTGGCTACCAAAACTGTGAGACCTAGATGTTGAACAATCTGGAAATTGCTTTTCAAACTTGCACAGAAGGAAATGTGACACATTCAAGGTTGCGTTGGACAGGACTCTGAGAAAAGTGATCTGGTGGAAGATGTCCCTGCTTATTGCAGGTGGGACCAGATGGTCTGTAAAAGTCCCTTTCAAACCTTTCCATGACACAAAGATAAGTAAATCTGGATGTCTTGTTCATTTGCAATGATCTGGGAGTTCTGCCCTTCATCTCCCTGAGCCGAAGGAAAACCAGGACAGTAGGAGCAGGCCTGAAAGGTGGGATCAGATAAATGTTGCTGCTGCTGAGCTAAAGGACTGGGGTTTCCTTGTGGACATCCTGGGAGGCACTGCTGCTCCTCAGGATCATCTCAGGCACGTGTCAGCCCATCTGTGTTTACAGTGTAAGTGATGTTGAAAGCTGTACTGCTCTGTGCAATTTGCCTTTGGACAGGATTCAGCTTTTTTTTCATTTGACACTTCGACTGTTTTTATCTTGAACTTTCTCATGAATTTTTATTAAGGAAAACTCTCTGGGGAGACGAGTTGAAAGACACAAACGGGGACCCGAGTGGCCTTCAGACTGAAAGATTAGAGAGAAATGGCAAAGCCTTTGGGAGAGATGGGAACTCTACCAGGGGCAGCCTCAAAAAGTTATGAAAATTGGCAACATTGTGAGAAGGGATTCTCTGCAAGGTTCCCACTGCTCTTTGACTTTATCATGACTAAAGCAAACTGGTGAAAACTTGAGTTTTTCTCTTGCTCCTGTTTGTTGTCAAATTTGAGAAATGATGCTAAAGCCAGTAGAGGTAGAGCAGAGTTTTGTGGTGAGAGGCTCTTTAGACAGGAGGCATTGCCATAGAGGGGGGTAGGGGCAGCCTGTGGAGACCTTGGCTGGTGGATCCAGATTGTGCCACCAAGAAAACCCATTCAGCTTTAGAGTTTTATAAAAATGCAGCCTAGGGCTGGAGCTTTCATTGTGCAATGAGGAATCAGGTATTAAAACAACAACCTGGATTCCAGAACTGACTGAAAACTTTGGGATTTGGAGTTTCTGCAATTAAGAGAGCAAAATGTTATCTTGTAGGATATAACTGCCTTTTTGGAATGAGGCATTTAATTCAACCAGTGATTTTTTAAATAAAACTGTTGGGACAGCCTGAATGAGGAGCAGTAATTGAAATATTTTTCATTTTCATGGTTCCTAATGCACTACAAATCTGGACTTTACTGTTGTTGTTACGTTTTTGATTGGTTTGTTTTGTTTCATTTGTTTGTGGGTGTTTGTTTTGTGGGGTTTTTTTTTGTTGTTTTTTTCTCTTCTAAAAAAGGTCTTGGATGAAGGGAGAGCTTTGGGAGACGGGGAAAGGCTCTTTTTGACCTTGGTGGTAACTGTGCTAGGAGAAGAGAGTTGCAGAGACTGTAGGAGGAAGCAGAGGAGGGAGAGTGGTCCCTGGGAAGCTGCAGCTCCTGCAGGGAGAGCACTGAGCAGATCAGAGAGCAGAAGGGGAAAAAAAAAGCAAAGGTGTGGTGGGCAGAGGTTTCCAGGGGCCAGAGGCCACTGTGGAGAGTTTGCTGTGGCTCATGAAGTGCTGAACTGCCTGAAGTTCAGAAAGAAAGAAACGCTCTAGATAACGCAGCAGAAAAAGAAGCCTCGTGTATGAACCACTTATATTTTTAGTCTTTCTGAGAGCATAGCATGAAGCTTTCTCTAAGAGAAAGCAAGCCCCAACACCAGCAACCTACTAGCTCATATTTTGAGTTACATCTGGGCTTTGGTGTCTAATTTGAAATTGCAAGATTTTGGTGTTTATTGAGAGTTCATTACCTGCAGACTGTGTTTGAAAATTCATTCTGTTCTGTTTGATAAAGCCTGGACTGAGACGTGACTGAGTATAGATGATGTCATCATCTTTATCTTTAGAGATATATCTTTAGAGAAAATTCTTTAAAGACATTTGAAGTGTTGCTTTTTACTGGTCTTGTGCAAGTATTCGAGGTAAACCAGACTTTGCTAAAATCTTATGATTTAAGCAGTTTAGGATTATAGACACACCTGCTAAGGTTTATGACTTGTTTACAGGAGTACAAAATGAATATGGGCTGTCTACTGCCACTGAAAGAAGTGCTGTAACCTGAAAGATTAAATATGTGCTTTGATAAGTTATCACTAATTGCTTGAAAATGTATAATACTAAACTTAGAATCTGGTGGTTCATGGTAATTCTGCCTAAAGGTGCAGGGAAAGGGAATAACAACTGAATATCTGGAAGTTTTTCTAATTGGTCTTTTTCTCTTTTAGGAAATCTTAAAGCTAGAAGGCAACCTTGGAATTCCAAGACAAAAAAGGGCTATTTTGGCAACTCCAATATTAATTCCTGAAAGTCAAAGACCTCCGTTCCCCAGATTAGTTGGCAAGGTAAGTCAACACAACTGGATCAAATTTTGATATTAAGTAATTGACCTATTACTCTTACAGTTTTACAGTGCCTATCACATTGATAGCAAGATTCCAGATTTCTTCCCATCCTCTTCCATCCCTTCTGCTTGTGAACACTGAACTTTTGGGTCTCAGGCAGCCTGAATCTCTGCTTATGAACACTGAATTTTTGGATGTCAGGCAGCCAGAGTCTCTCTGTAGAAGTTCCTTCATTAAGAATTTTTTTTATGTTGAGTTTAAGGTGGGAGTTGTGGTAGCTGAGGCTCCTCAGGCACAACCCTGAGACAACCCAGGCCCTGTTTGTTCTGCAATGTTTTCCTGGCATCTTGTCATCCTGATTTGTTCCCGTTCCTGGAGTGCTACTTGGGGATCTTAGAGGATGTACAAAGACAGAAATGTGAGAACATCTGGCAGGCTGTTTCTCAAAGGCCCTGAGAAGCCTGTCCTCAACTAATATTTAAATTATAGGAACTGCAAATGATCAGCACTTTTAAATACTTGGAGCTGTTACAATTTTTACAATCTTTTATGTTTTTTTTCCAGCACAGCTCTAATTTAGGTATCCAGATGATTAATTTGGCTGGAGTATGTTGCAAAAAGAAAGAGAGATTATGCGTGGGTCAGGGGAAACAAAAATTTTAGAGGCATTTTAAATAATGAAATGATGTATTCTAGGTCAACTGTGGTAATTTGCAACTGAGTGCTGAACAAAGCACAAATAAAAAGGTTTGGAGTCTCAGACACTGATCGTAGGGAAGAAATTCAGTCAAAATCAATTCTGAAAAGAAAAGCAGTTTTTTCAGGTCTTTTTGACTTGTCACAGATCTTCATAAGATAGGCTGTGAGGTCTTGCTAACTACAAAGAATGTCTGTACTAACTCAGTACTAACTAACTTGGTTCCTGTGCCTGTTCCAGATCCTGCACAAACTGGAGAAAAATTGTTCATCTCCCTCCCTTAAATTTAGATATTTATTGTCAGCTTTCCATATCTTCATGAATTTCTAAAAAATCACTTGGTCGCCCACTTCTGTAAGGTATGAGGAATGTGTTTATGTCCTCTTCCAAAATATTTGGGGGCTCATCTTCAGAAGCCTCGCAGGGCACCACGTGGAATGATGGATCAGAATTCCTCTGGTGTTGGTTTTTTCTGAACCTCCCTCAGCTTTGTCACCTCTGCTGTGCTGTAATCCCTGCAGAAGGGCACTGCAGATCAGCTGTAGTTTCTGTGGTGTTTAGGGGAAGAGGCAGAACATCCAGAGAATGAGTAATTTGCCTGTTAAAACAGAATTTCAAACCTGAGAAGGAAGGTGAAGCTTTCCTGACTGTGTGGAATGGATGATAGTGGTAATTTCAGATGTGGCTTGTCCTGTGTGGCACCACCACCTGATCCTGTCTGGATGTTCACATGGAAATCAGGTTTCCAGTGTGTTATTTTCCCTTTCTTTATTACCTTCCCTTCCTTTCCTCTGATTTAGCAAATTGCCAGTCTGGTTTATTAACCTATCCTGACTTCCTCTTGCTTTCCACCCCGTGCTGTGTTGGCTGGAATTGCACAAGGTTGTTTGGAAGTGATTGCAGCAGCCAACAGGTGAAATGCTGATTAGCACTTACTGGGGAGCAGGGCAGATGTGTGGAAAGAGGAGAGCAGGGGAACAACAATTAATTGAGTTTTATTTCACAGTTAGGAAACAATGTCATAAAGGGAAAAAAAAAAAGAATTTTAGAGATTTTAGAGGACTTCCTTCATGAAGTTTTGTTATATATATATCAGGACAAGTGAAAGCAGTGTTTTGCTCAAATTAATTACAAAAATTCCAATTAGTATTTAGCCTAACAAGGAAGTACATGTGTCGAGCCTGTTCCCTGTGCTTCTACTGGCTTTCCAGCATCCCCACTTGGGAATTGGATTATTGCCTTGCCATTTCCACACCCTTCACTAGGGTAGCTCTTAATTAAATAACTGTCCTAGACCTGCTGTGTCTGGAGGTGGAGAAGTCTCACCTTTTAGCAAGATTTAAGATTTTGCATATCATGCTTGGTGCCTGAGGGAGAACACTGAGATTAAAACATTTCAGTACAACCTTGGTAACGTGGGCCTTGGTGACCAGATGGGCCAGGCTACAACCCTTGACTGTTATTGATGTGTTTTGTTTAGCTCTTGCTGATAGAGCACTGGGATGTGATATTCAGTTTTTAGTCTCTCTCCATATGTTACTTTTCCAGTTTATTTGTCCACACGAAGTGAAATGAAGCACAGAACAGTGGGATGCAGGATTGTTTTGTACTTCCACTGGCAGGTTATTCTCCACTACACCATGGAAATGTTTTCTGAGGCTAACTTAGAGTGGTGGTTCTGTGCATCTACAAAACAATCTTTTGACATCCTTTAACTAATGATGGTGCTTTTAGAAGTTTAATCCTCACACTAACGCAGACCCCAAAGAGCACAAAGGGAATTGTGGAGATGCCCAACAAGTCCCAGCTCTTTTTCCACACATCAGAAGAGAAGGACACCTGCAAATTGAGGCTCTGCTTATCCAAGCTCAGAGGATTTGCTCTGCATGTTATTGATGGATAAATGGTGACTCAAGGATTCTATTCTTCAGTTTGAAGGAATTATCCGCATAAGAATGAGTATTGCAATTGTTGGCATGTAAAATCTGGAAGCTCTGAGTGACCTGGTGGAAATTGGCAGGACATTTTATGCTCAGTGAAGGGGAGAACACAGAGAGAGATGCACAGGAGTCTTTGCAGGAAATCACTGAATAAATCAAAACCAAAACTTTTTTTTCCCCCATAAGAATTTTTTTGTTGTTTTTATTTGTCTGTTTTGTCTTTTGGAAGGAGGGTGGGGGTTGGATCAGGTATTTTGGATCAGAAACTTTCTATATTTCCTGCCTCTGATCTGGCTGTTAGCTGCAGTTACAAGGCAGGACTGACCCCAGCAAAAAAGCTCAAGACTAGAAGTGGTCCAGGCTTGCAAACAGGATAAAAATCTTTAAGATCTATGAGGAAATGTTCTTTTTTTTTCCTCCTCTGAGATGTGAATTTAAGGCAAAGAGAAAATGCATCTTGTCTGTTAAAGCAGCAGTAGAAAAACCCTCAAAGAAAGGAGGAAGCTGAAGAAAACTGGATGTAAAAAACTGCTGGAAGCTGCTAGTTTTGAGTGGCTATCTTAGTGCAACTATTTATATACAATAAATTACATGCTTCACAGAGGAGAATTGTCATGGAGAAAGAAGCAGCTGTAAAAAAATGTCAAACCTCGGGCAAAAAATTGAAGTGTCCAAAGAGATGATCATGATCTCTCAAGTCTGAGAAGAGAACCTGGAGAGAAGGTTTATAGGTCAGAGGAAGACATGAGAAACACAAGAGAGGAGGAACAGTGAAATAAAAGCTGAATTAAGAAGTTTTTTGGTACCACTGGAGAATTAAGCAGAAAATGAGAGGGAGTCTAAAATGAGAAGTGGAGGAGGAGAGGACCTGGCAAGGATGAGTGTCCAAGCCTGGAGGATAATGATGCTTGCTCACAGAAAAGAGAATGATTTGCAGAAACCTCAAAACCTTTCCAACACCACGAGAGAGATCTGTGTGACTGCTTACCAGCTGCTTAGCTGGGAAAGGTCTGAATCCCCATTATTGGCCTGAATCTTTGTTTCAGCTACTAAAAATGATGTGGAGGCAAAAGAATGTATTTCTCATGATGGAACTAGACATGGGGTCTACAGGAAAAACCTACTGAATTTTTAAAAATTAATTTTTTAATATGCAATTGCTCGTTTTTTAATCATCACCATGTCAAATGCAATGATAGTGCTGTGCCAGACTCTGGTCAGAAAACAGGAAATGGTCATCAGCAAGAATTTTGACTTGTCCAGAAGACAAAAATGTTTTGGTAACAGTTGATGAAGTGGGTGAGGAACTTTTTCAGAGTGAAGATGGAATTACAGAGACACAAGGAATTCTGATTCCTTGAATAAGTTTGATGGCATATAAGGAGAACATTCTGCTAAAGTATATCTACATTTCCATGTGGGAAAGGCAAATCCACAGCTGAGGATACAGAAACAAGAAGCAAGCAAGGTAGAAAAGTGTACAAGTGGAAAAGGGTGTTATTTATGAATAGCACTTAGGCAATAAATAAAGCTCTTTGAAATCCATCAAGAAACAAAGATTGGGTTTAGAGGAAAAATCAAGTTATGGTCCAGGCACAGTAAGATTTGGCAGAAATAAAAATGTGCTCAATTTGCTCGGCCTAGCAAAAGCATTTTCTGTAAATCCAGATGATTTAAGTGAAAGGAATACAGTGGTGTAATAACTAATGGATATAAAATTTGGCATAAGAGTAAAAGAAAAGTTTCTGGTACCCAGAGAAGAAGAATTAATTTCCAACAGCAGTGCTGAGGAGACAGCACAAAATTTGATAAATATGTGATCACAGTTGCATAGTACAGCTGCCTCTGATCCCGACAGAACAGGCACCTCAAGTTTTCCTGCTACTCTGGTGTTCCTGAAAATGTGCAAAACCCTGCTGAGCTGGGCCTGAATGGGTGGCTGGAGGTGTCAGAGTTTAACATCTGATTAAATTCATGGCTTGCATGGAGGAATGGCACACTCCTGACCTGCAGGGAAAAAAAAATACCAACCTACCTCTGCAATGAAAGAAACGAAAGGAGCAGCACTGCATTAAATTAAAGGGCTTTCATTGCCACTACATGAATTATTGAGCTACAGCATATTAATTCTCATTAAAGGATATGTATTTGATGTCCTAACAAACTATTAAGTGAAAACAGCACTTCAGATTTGTCTCTTTTTTCTGAGAGGTGTCTCCTCAGCCCTCCCTTTTTTGAGAATACTGACATTCACATAAACAACGCCAATAGAACACATTTGTTTCTTTTCAGCTAATAGAATTTTATTGGAAAAATTTGTTAAAATACACCCGTTTACTTAAGATTTTCAGAAGACACACATGAGTTGCAAACGCCTTGGAAAACTGTGAAACAATAATTTAGCATTATTTTTCAGTGTTTGGTGTTGCTAATAAAAGGAAAAGTATTTTTAAACATTCAGGGTATATTTTCTAATCTAGTTACTATGGTTACAAGTTTGTTGGAGATAAAGTGGTTATATGACAATGATGGAATCGAATTTTCTGAACAATATTGATATATCCAGTACCTAATTTCCTGCTTCATAATAAATCATGTTAATGATCTGAAGGAAAGCAGCAAACAGAACAGATTTTCTGCTCTAAAGCTGTTCAGCAAAGTATGCTGCAGTTTAACTGCCACACTGCTTGTGTTAACTTTGATTTCAGAAGTTGATAATTTTAAACTGTGCTGCAAATTAAGGTAGAGGTGAGAAAGAAGTCTGTCCCTGCCAGCGAATTGCCTATGGAAGGCAACTAAGACAAAATAAAACCCCGGCAAGTAATTTTTCATTGGCACACTGACTTAATTGTAGGCTCAAGTTTAAAATGTTTGGATTATTTTCATATATAACAGCTATTTCACTTAATGAATAGGGATGGAGAATAAGAATTGCCATTCCCTAACTCCATTCCTCGTGGTTTTCATGAAACCAGACTGGTTATTTTGTTAGCTTTCATCTTTACAGTCTGCCAAAATGCTCCCGTATCCTGAGCTGACTGATGGGAACCTGTTGTTGTCCACCTTGGCTTTCTGTCTTGTTTTAATTCAGTTGTTTGGAATACCCACCCAGACTGTCCAGTTTCTAGAATCTATGTTCTTGTTGAATGTGTAGTTTTGAACAAAAACTTGGTCTCTGCATTCTTAATAGGGCCAAATTTTAAACTTAACAAGATGTAGAGCCTAATTCTGTAATCTCGGATTGGTAAAACAGGATATCTGGATCCAGATTTTCTGTTTGCTAAGTCCCTTTAATTTGTAAAGTTTCTTCCTACAAGTCTACTTAGAGTAACACTTTATCTTAAGTGGGATGAGAGATGCAACAGACTTATCCAGCTTTATTTAGCAGAGTGTTGTGTTAATAAGCACCAGTACAAACATAAAAAACTGCCTAATATCAAAGTCAAGGGAAAGAACACAACCACAGAGCTTCCTTTAAATCAATTAAGATATTTATTTGATAGCTGTGAACTGATTCATACTGCCTCAAACATGATTGTTTTCCTGTTCCATTCCAAATAATTCCTCCAGTTTCTTTTTATACAGTCAATTGTTAGCAAGTTTATAATACAATACAAAGCAATATCCAAATGAATGACATTTTAGGAACAAAATTAACTTATCCCTGCCAATTTACAAACTAGATACTGTCATACTGTCAACCTTGGTGCTTTCATTAATGAAAGACTTTAATAAAGGCATTTTGCAGGCCGGTCTGGCGACAAATTTGATATTACCAGCTGTGGCTTGTTAAAATGGTATTAAGTAAAGATGGTTGGCAGAGCATTTCCAGAAGGAAAAATTATATGTGTTATATATGGCTCATCTGTAAGGTGGAGTAAATAGCTGTCACTCAGGGAACAACAGTAATTTTCTTCCTTCTCTCTAACTGCTGATTCTCTTCAATGATTATTTGAAGAGAATTTTAACCTTTTTTTGTTTTGCCCTTGCTTTTATCATACATGGATGATTCCTGGTTTGTTTTCTTTTTTTTTTCCTTGCATTTTAGGGTGATGCACAGTAACAGATCAATAGGGTGAATGAAGGAGTGTGATGCCATTATCCATAATGACAGCTGTGTTTTAATTCAGGAAACATTTTCCCTTCTCATTTCTAAAACATCTGGTGCTCTTTTCCAGCTGCCCTCTAAAGGCACCTTTTCTTTACCTTTCTGGTTTATCATCTTTATAACTTACTGTGCAACCCTGTTGGCTGAATTCAGAAATGGAATAAATAAGGAATGGTCTATAGAGCACTATCATGGAATGCTAAGGCTGGAAAAGATTTCTGGAATACTTAATTTTGAAGTTAATGTCATTCTTCTCTATTTACCTTTTTTTTTCTTTCTAGGCCAAATATATAAAAATGTAAATTATTTCATTGTAATCGATGTCCCACTGTTGACCTAAAATTTTCAATTACAAAAATCCCACATATTAAACATTTTCATTTTGCATGTGTTTGGAAAAGAGGAGTTTAGTTTGACCACTCTACTTTGTCTAGAATGACTCACAAAGAGAAAAACCACTTTCTGCTGCTGAAACTTTGCTTAAACAATGGCAAATTAAGAATTCAGAGAACTGTACTTTTGGATCAACCTGCTTTCCAAAGTTCTGCATTTAACTTAGTCAGAACGTTGATTTTTGGTTTGGCCACGATGTTCCTAAATTTTCTTAGGCAGTTTATGAAGTCATGGTGATTATTGGAATTTACACATTTGGGCTTTAAATACAGGACTCATACCCTCCTGTAGGCTGTATTTATAAATACATAATATACATATGTACATGTACACATTCCAGAGGTGCACAGCAATAAATGACTTGGACAACGTATCCAGACCTTCATGAACTCTCCTTTTGGTCAGTGCTTTTGACTTTGTAAGTGTTTTTTTTTCCATTTTAATGTATAAATTGCTGCTGTGAGTTCTTCTCACTGTCATTGGAAAGTCTGCTTTTCTATCCACAGATATCCTTTTGAGCATTGCTGCTCTTCCACACTTCATTTCCCTGCCATGTTTCCATCACATTCCTGAAGAACAGGTGTATAACATGGGATAAACACCACAATAAATATATATAAATAATATTGATATTTATTCATATTTATTCATATTTATACTAATTCTGCCTAAGAATTGAAGTGACTGTTAAAATATTTGCACAATGTTGCCCATTGCATTACTCCAGTGATATTCTTCAGCTTGAGCTGCAGTTTAAGCTGAGTCTGTAAGCTTGTGCTCATCCCTCAGCACTGCCATGGAGTCTTGTAAGCGCAGACTAAAACATTTCACTTTCCTGTGTCACTGCCTGACCCCGAGCACATTGAAGCTGACAGAAATTCTCCCATCAAAGTGGGAAAGGAATTTTGATAAGGCCAACCCTCCTGGGAGATTGCAGTGGGAAAAAAAGGACCCTTGAAGGAAGCGTGAGTTAAGCTGATCAGGTACATATCAAGTTATGCTTTATTCAATAAATTTTTAGGGAAAATTTTTAAAGTGCACTTGGAAAATAGGATTTTCATCAAGGTTCAAACAGCTTCAGAAGTTTTTCTTTTCATTTCTACAAAGCATGGACGAAACTATTAAGCTTACATTTCCAATTGAGCTTGAGAATGGATTTGATAATAGGAATCTGTTCAACAATGAAGTCCAGAAATTGAAAGTAGTAGTGATCCCTATAATCCAATAACATGTGTCTTAATATATTTTTTACTTATTAGAGTTGAAAAAAAAAAAGGCAGTGTAGATGTAGCTGAGCTTGGCTACAACTTGAATTCAGGGGCTATATAAATTTAACAGAATTCATGTTCAAGCCTGATTTACAATATATTACATGTATTTCATGATAAGAGACGTGATGAAAGCTGTATTCCTACAAATAGCAGTTCCCTGCAACAAACCCAGATACTCTTTATGATGATAGCACTTCACAATGACCCTAAATAATCCCCTCAGCACCACTGGGGTTATTTTCTGCCTCCTGATATTTCAAACTGGGATAAGAGGGAGCAAATCCTGGAGCTGCAGCTGACCTGATCAGGCAGTGAATATACATGTGAAAAATGGAAATTCTTCCTTCATTTCTGTCTTGACAGGTGCCAGTAGATCTTTTCACTCTGCATTGCTCCAGTTTTTGTGGAACTTCTAGGAACTTTGTATGTTGGATGTTTTTAAATCAAATTTGGTCAAAACTAGCCAAAAAGCTTAAGTTGGATCAGTTGAGTTTTATCTTTTTCAGGAGATCAGACTAAAGAATCAGATGTTTAGCAAAACAGCCTTTCCTCAACAGATCCTTTTCTACTTGACAAAGAAGCCTTTAAATGTTCCTGAAGGAGCTGTTGTAGGGTTGGAATAATGGTTATATCTGACACAATATATTAATGGCTATATCCAGCACAATACATTGCTATTGGAGATAGAAATTTCTGCGGTGGGCAACTTGCTAATTATACAAAAGGAAAACTGTAAGGATCTGTAAGAATTTCATGCAACAAAATGGGCAATGCAGAGCATCTTGAAAGTGTGTACATAGGAAAACAGAACGAATCAACTTCATCCCACTGTGCTGTTGGGCAAACCTGAATTTGCTGAGGGTCACTGGAACATGAAAATTAGCTTGAATTAATAGAATTTATTATATATGGTTTATTTTTTTCAAGCTCCTATGCTATCATTACTGCATTAAGTAATTTTCTTATGAGAATCCTAATTGTTAATAAATCATATTCTTTTTTCCTTAAAAAAACAACCCAATGCAATAATGATACAATAATGCTTTGGGGGGGGAAAAAAAGTAATTATCTGTTAATGAGAAATCTTAAAAACCATATATTGTTTCCTTTGGGGCATGACTGATGAAGGATGTTCATTGTAAGTACTAGGAAGTTACTTTTGTAAATAGTAGAAAATTGATTGTATTTATTCTCCCAAGATTCCATGAAGATTTGGATTTCTCCTTAGATTTCTCCTTAGAGAAAGAGTTTGGAACTACCTGAGGAACTCTTCATCTGAGGAGATACAGACGTGGTTCACAGTCACCTGCCATGAGCTCAGGACATGCTGCTGCTGTTTGTACCCACCAGCTTTTCCTCATGTCCTAGAAAACAAGCTTTGACCACATTTTTTTTGTTGAAAACTCCCATCCTGAGCAGCCTTTTAATTCTGGGAACAGATGAAGCACATGTTCCCTGATGATAACTGATGTGTATGCAGAGGTGCTTATGATTTATAGTAGATGGAGACAGGCACAATCCAGTTGAGTGCAGCAGAGCCAAGAACAAAAAATAAATTCTTCTTCACATGTTTTTCAAAAGAACTACTTCCTAAAATTCTTATTGGATATCAGAGTTAATTAGATTTTTAGAATTAGACAGATTTTTCTCCATCAGCTTTTTAAATCAAAGACTAGAGGCAAAATACAGCTCAGTTGTCGGTTTTTGTCCTTGATTCTCTCAAGGAGCTACTCCCTGTTGCTTGTGTAATGAACCGTGTGGACCCTTATGCAGTAGCTTTCAAAGTAAGAAATTATTATGTTGAAGAGAGAGAGAAATTATCTCACTGCACATAATTTAGGAACAGGGTCTGCCACTGTTTTCAGTCATGAATTTACAGTCAGGAGATTTTGAGTTTCATAGATGTGGGTGACCATCAAATACCTGGCACACAGTTCATACAAACAGTTTTACTTCTATTGGAGGTTCCAAAAGACTGTAGGAGGATTCTTCAAAATCCCCAGCCTCCCTTAAGAAAGTGAAAGTCCTGCCTAAGTGGAAAACTATAAACTACCAGTAAATATTTCAATTATTTTAGAAAGAAGTGAGAATGTGCCACACTGCAGATGTTCTCAGGGGAGGAAGGGGACTGGAGTATGAAGGAGCATCTCAAAGGGTAAAAAGAAATGGATTCGGGGCAAAAGAGAAAGAAAGAATGTTATAAGATAAGAAAGAGCAAGTTTGTAGAGAATTCAAA
The DNA here is from genome assembly GCA_024734555.1 of Trochalopteron elliotii. Lineage (NCBI taxonomy): Eukaryota > Metazoa > Chordata > Aves > Passeriformes > Leiothrichidae > Trochalopteron > Trochalopteron elliotii. The sequence continues at coordinate 805,657 of JANPWX010000387.1, forward strand.
CTGGACACATAATTACTCCTGCAACTTGGGTTCACTTGCTCTGTATTGTGAGGTCACATACTTCCCATTCTTTTTAAAAAGCTCCCTAAGAAGCCTTAAAAATGTTAGGAACTACAGCCCACTGCATCCCATCCCTGCACCAGGCAATCAGAGCCAAGAGGCAGCAGGCACTGGAATAAATAAACTTTGGAAAGATCATGAAGTGAACAGTCAACATGGATCTTTTTAAGGCAAATCATATTTCCTACATGTACTAAGATCTGTGGAGAAGCTGAAGGTGTAGATAAATCTGATCAATAAACCTTACTTGGGTTTCTCCACTGAGAGGAAATGCTTCCTTCAGTTAAAAATGATTGAAACATCAGTGTGGAAACAGATTTCCATAGTGAAAGTTTTACCAATAGATATTTCCAAGGATTTATACAGCGATTTGTGTTGTTTAACACAACAGAAATTATCTGGAAAGGGAGATGTTGCAGTGACAGAGTTTGCAGATCATCCAAAATGAGTCATGAGACTGACAAGTAATGGCAGGATTAGAGTGTTGCAGAGAGATTTAACAGTACTGAGGGTTATAACTGGTTGATAATTTTTGTCAAGCACTGTGATGTTCTGTGTATTGTCACAAGATGTAGAGGCCAAAAGGAAAGGGTGTCCTTGCTGTTCTGCCTGAGGGTTTCTGGTGCTGGCACAGGAGGACATCGATCACCACTGCAGGGAGAATCCAGGGGCAGATGTATCCAGGAATGACCCCCAGCCATTTCTGTGTGATTTTTAGTTCATCTTTGATTTATTTGTACTGCTCTTTGTAAGGAAAACACACTGCAGAAACATTGCAGGGTGGCTGCACAAATAGTTACTTTGCAGTTCTGTAATTTCACAGACCATGTCTGGTTTAAACTCTTGTTCTAAATACAATTTCTATCACTCAAACACGTCTGGAAAGCAGAGAGAAGGGGTGAGGAATGTCTGACTCATTATTTGTCTTCAAATATTGCTTTATTATTTATAGAGTCGTTCTGCATTTCAAAAGCATGTAGGCAATGGTGGAAACAAAAAACTGTTTCTGAAAGCAGTGAGATTTGTTACCGAGGCCCACATTTTCAAGGGAATTTAGGTGTCTCATTCCCTTCATCAGGGATGATCAGGGAATTTAGGTGTCCCCTTCCCTTCATCAATAGATGGTGTGTGTAATCTCCAATTAAAATGGAATTAAAGTTACTTCTTCTGACATTTCTGATAATTTGTGCATTCCCAGTTCTCCTGTAGTGTAAAAGGAGATATTATAATGTCTACTACTGGGCTTGGACACAAGCCCTGTGAGGAATGAGTGGTTGTTTAGCCTGGAGGAAAGGAGACTCAGAGGTGACCTTATCACCCTCTACAACTCCCTGAAAGGTGGCTGTGCTCAGGTGGGGGTTGGTCTCCTTCTCCAGGCAGCAACTGACACAACCAGAGGACACAGCCTTAATCTACACCAAGTGAAATACAGGTTAGATATCAGGGAAAAGTTTTTTGCAGGAAGGGTGATAAAACACTGGAATGGTCCACCTGGGGAGGTGGTGGAGTCACCATCCCTGGATGTATTTAAACAAAGACTGGATGTGGCACTCGGTGCCAGGGTTTAGTTGAGGTGTCAGGGCTGGGTTGGACTCGATGATCTTGAAGGACTCTTCCAACCTGGTGATTCTGTGAAATTCTGTGATTTATTTTGGTTCCTTGCTGCTGACCCCCCTGGAATGCTGGGCTGACACATCCCTTGTTTGTCCTGAGCTGTTCAACGTGCAGGAGTTTCCTGGAGGTTGGGGTCCTTTGAATTTGGGGTTTTTAGTTGGGTGGTTTCAGGCTTCCTCTCCAAGATACTGCAGAAGGGCTGAATACAGAGACTAAATTTTGCAATATAAATTTCTCCAGTATTTATTTTTCTGTAGGTTTAGTTTAATGCTGATATACTGTGCTGTCAATTGAAAATTCCCAAGATAGGTCAAAGTGATGGATGCAGAGAAGCAGTCCTAATTGATGAGAAATCTGTTTTCTTGCCCATTGATTTCTCTGGCTGAAATTGAAATGAATGATTTGCAGTCGAAATGACTTGACTATTCTTCCTAAAGATCAATTTCAAAGCCATCTCTGCTCTTTATATTAGCTGGGAAATCCTGGGACTGTTTTAAGATCTTTCTGTATTCTAAACTCATTAAGTGTAACCATAGAAACATACATATTAAGGTGATTTTAATTATTAATAAACTTGGTAGATGTTGCTAAATTATTTTTGTACCTCCACAATGGGTTGTTGACTAATTTGCATTTTTAAAAAGTTACTAATACCATTAAATATTGTTTTACTTCTATTTGAGAATTGTGATCATATGCCTGCAAGCCTTAACTTGTGGTAAAAATTAAACAACCATACCTGATCCTGGGGAAATTAACTTTCTTCATTAATCTAAAGGCTCTTTTTGCCTCATTAATTATTGTTGCATTTTTACCTGCATTTCTCTAAATTAGAAGACTAAAAAACATTTTAAGTTTATTGCTAAATTCTTTGTGAGGATGGGTGCACTCTTGTGCCTTCATCTCATGTCAGTATATTATTTGGATGATCTACATAGATTTCTATTTTCATATGAGACTTGCTAATATTTTAGAGAAATCTAGTCCTTTTTACCTGAAAATAGTAAATTTGTAGCAAAACAGGTTCAGTAGGATTGATAATATATTATTTGTTATCTCTGGATGTTTTAGTCATAGTATAACTGCAGTTAACTATAGGGAGACAGCAATTAATTACATCAGAAATAGCTGTTAATGCTTTCATTTGTTCTGAATAATGGAACTGCAATAATGATCCGAGCCTGTTAGAGCTGGTGAGAATGGATTGGGTTGTTTGTTAGCACTGAGCTGAAGCAATGTCTGTGAAAACCAGGTGTATTTTGGATTCACACCGATGTAATTGAAGTCAGATATGGCCATGGGTGATTATAGATTATCACTTAATAATGCCACTACCAGTAAGGGGTGGTTAGCATGAAGTGTAAACAGCCATGGAACGAAATCCTGTTTTATTTTTGGGTGTACCTTCTCTTTTCCCTTCACTAGCAGCGTGTCAGAGCCTTGTTAGGGCTGGAAATCCAAGGCCCCAGGAATGGCTGGGGGTTGTTCCAGAGCTGAAGCCAAGGCCCAGAACAGCTGTGGCTCCAATACTGGGGCACAGCCCAGCTGGATCCTCTCTCTGCACACTAAAGTGGAGCAGGGACTGTTGGATATTCACATTTTGCCAGTTTAAAATGGCACTGGAGAACTGTGTTTGTGTTTGACTCCTGTTTTAACTCCATCATTATAGGATAGATGACACGTTTGTTAAGCACCAAAGGCCTGAGAACACTGAATTAAGGGACAACCCAGCCCAAGGATGATGTGGCTTCAAGATCACTCCTGGGATGAATCCACCTCCCAGACCCTGTTCCAGAGCACAAATCAATGGGGCTTTTTCTCTTGGAATCCAGTATGTCCCTTAGAAGAGCAGGACTAGATTGTGTCAAATTCATTCCCATTAAACAGCATTAAACTGCTCTTTTTTAGTCAGGTTAAAATGGCTTGAGCTTGTTCTGGTAGATGGAACAGAACTTCCTCAGCTCCTCAGCTCATTTAAATCAAAATCTCGTTGTTACAAAAGAGGGAATTTCTTTCTAACATTTGGAATGCTTTATAAAAATGTCCCCCTCTTTATTTTTTTGCTCTGGTTTATTCAGTGTGAATTTTAGTTCTTGAATGTCTTTCTCCATCCTTTATTTTCTTCAATCTCAGCTAAAGTATTAAAATGATTTTTTTCCACACTATTAGCTACATTTACATTCTGCAAGATAAAGAACACCACAGCCATTATCCACCAATCCTATGCATGTAACACTTTAGTAATTTAACAGCTCCAACTTTCACAAAATCTTACTATTAGCTTTAAATAGTATTTTTTGACTTTGAACAGTGTTATGGCAAAGCAATTGTATGTAACTGGAAAGCACCTAATTTTGTCAGAGTTGGAAAAGATAAAGCTGCTAGAGGTAGTGGAAAAATATCTTGTATTTAGCCACAAGTGGATTAAAAAGCTCAGATTTTTTTGGTTTTAATTGTATAATAACTGTAATTAAGATTTCAGTAATGATAAATGATAGATTCAGAGGCTGATACTAACTTGCAAGTTTATGAAATGCAGTCTCAAAAAAAAAAAAAGAATCCATTATTTTTATTGCCTACAATTTTTTCTTGGCCTCAGGCCACCATTGGACAAAATCAAACCTTTTATTATAAACCTTGTGTGTATTTATCCTTCGGTTCCTTCCTTTAAAAAGTAAATTTTATTCTCTTCATTCAAGAACAGAATTTATGTTCTTTGTGTATTATATGTGTTCTTGAATGTTAATAATTTAATTGTTAATAATTGGTGAAAACTAACAATACTTTTGTTACACTCATGGATTGCAATAAGGAATAATTTTTCCTGCAGTCTTAGATGTCATTAAATATTGTTTTTTAAGGTATATTTGTTATGAAAATATGTAAGTTAGACATTGATGGACAGGGTTTCACAGAACATTGAAAAACACAGCTGAATTTGGGCTAAAAACAGAGATATGTGACCAAGATGTAATTTTTTAGAAGCTACATTTTAAATTTTCATTTATTTATTTATTTATTTTGCTGGTGATGTGTGTGATAACAGTACCACATTTTAGGCAGCTTAGAAAGTTATTTTCTAAGAAAAATGCAGTACAGATTGTTATGTTAATAGTTTCAGTCCAGAGCTTCCAATGAAGGTCACCTTAGACTTCGGAAATGTTTCATATTTTAAAAGAGCATTTCTATTTTCAGGCCATATTTAATAATTATTGGTTAAAACATCCAAAGGTTGTCATGTGTAATCTTTTAAGAACCTATTTACTGAAGCTTTAACTGAGTTTACGTTACTATCTTCAATTTTTTTATTGGAATCTTTCACAAAATTGGACAATGCTGAGAATCATTGCTCCACATTATTACATTGTAGTTTTTATTCATTGCTTAGTGAAAGTTGAGGAAAAGCTCTTTATTTATTAATGCACTTTGAAAACTGGGAAAATATTTTGAAGAATATTTTTGTGTTGCCTGACTTGAAGTCATTTTTTCTTATGATGGTCAACAAGACACTGGTTTGGCTGAATTCTGAAATCAGGCTTCTTAAAAGAGATTACTTCAAACTTGAAATACAATGTAATTGATCACTCAACACTCTGTGGATTATTTGCTATTTATTCTCAGAGATACCAGTAAATCTGATTTATACTCTTAAAATAATCTGTTTGAGCTCAAAGCGAGCAGCTGTGCAGTTCTTTCCAATACCCTTGTAATCCCCTCAATGTTTCAGATCATTCCTGTAGGAGATTTTTGGCTTTATGTGGAGTTTTTTTATTCTAAATGAGTAGTTAGATGAAATCAGGTTGACATTTGTTTGCCAGCAGAGAAAATCAGTGGCAACTGGTTTACTCAAGAAAAGTCTTGCTAAGGACAGTCATTGTGGGAGCTCTCACTAGGGAGAAAGGGCAGTTAAAGCATTTCTCGTTCCAAATTTGCCCTTTTCCCACAGTTTCTCCAGGTATAGATGCCAATCTTTGCAAACAAATTCAAATGTTTTTGCAGAAGCATTGATACAAATATCTGTGTCGATAGAAGATGAGACCAAAACAAAGACACCCTCACTTGGAACAGCGACAACTTTTGGCTTGCTGAGTCAGAAAATGCAGATGCTCTCTGCATTTAAATTTTATGGCTCAGCTTCCAGTTTTTTGAGGAAGGAAATTATGAAATTTACATGAATTATCACACTAACCTAGAGCAGCTATTTTCTGCATAAATTCAGGTTGGGTAATTGGTGTTGTTGCAAAATTGAATTAAATAGTTTTGCAAATCCAGAAGAAGGTATGTGGAGTTATCTTGATGCGAGTAAACAGGAATAATTTCTTATTATCTACAACTTTATTGGAGACAGCCATTATAAAGGCCACAAATAGGGGTAGACTTGTTTATAGTGAATAAAAAAAGTAAATCCTTGGTGTGCAGCAGTGACAAGAACCACCCTGATCTCATGATACCCACCAGCACTCTGTGATTGCACTTGACCCATTTCTGGGTTTGTAGAAATGTATTTTTAAAATACATTTCTAAAAAAAGTAGTTTTAAAAGTTCACTCCAAAGCCCTCCTGTGTTTTTGTTGAGTGCCTGGGCAGGAGCAGATATTCTGTGTTTCAGGTCTCTTCAAACCCCTCGAGTCACTGCATGTTTAACATGTTGTGTCTTGGGCCACAGTCCACTCAAATTCAAATTACCATTGTGAAATAAAACTGTCATAAGAATAAATGGCAAAACCTGCAGTGAAAATAGCAGAATCAGAGATCCACCCTTCATCTTCTGACTACTCAAGTCGTGATTCCACTTTATGAACTGAGTACTCGACTTTACTAAAACAGAGCAGAAATCACTCTAGTAGATACTTCATTTCTTGTTTTCTAAATCTCTTTTCAGTGTTAGCATGATTAGGATTTTTACTAATACAGTAGATTAATATAATGTTATTAAAAATGTCTGGTTTTAGATTCAAAAAAAGACATTAATGCTAACATTTAGTCGCTATAGACTGCTTTTGTTTCAAATTAAAAGCAGTGAAATTTATCAAGGTGTAGTTAAAATTTATTTTGAGTAACATTATCAGAGGTTTCTGCCATGTAGTCCATGTTAGATCATCAAACAATATCACATATAGAATTGCTAACAAAAGGTTTTTCAAGCATGTAAAATTTTTGATCAGGTTTGTGATGACATTGATAATTTAAGGGCCATTATCAAGAAAACACAAATTGTATTTACCATTCCTAACTTTAAATCACATTTCTGCCTACAATTTTTAAGGAGTTTTGACTACTCTCAGCTGTTTCAAATTGACCTCTGATGGTTTTAGACGAAAAGTGAAGTTGGATCCACTGATAAAAAATTGAAATGAGTGTAGAGAACCAAAATTAAAATCTTAACTAAAATTTTTACAAAAAGCATAAAGTTACTAATAGAAGTATTCAGTGCTTCATCATACTGAAATGTTTAAAAGCTTTAAATATTCCAGATAACTGTCAAACACAGCTGCCATCTGCCCTTGGCAGAAGCACCAGCATCTGCTGAGATGCAGACCTGTGACCTCTAGATAAGTTTCTATACACAGAAAAATATTTATCCTCCTCCTATGACCTTCCATGAACAAGACATGAGCCATGGATTTGTTTCCTAGGGAACTAGTGACTGAGGAAAATCTATAATTAGATCTGTGGGTTGTTTGCTACAAGTGGGAATTGGGTGCTAAGCAGGTTCTTAAAGTATCCAGAAGTATTAGACAGACTTCATGTAATCGAAGCAAATTTAGAAAAAAAATACCCTTCATCATGTTATTTCTTTTTTAAATATCTTCAATTATAAAAATTAAATACTTTTGATAGGGTACTTATCCCTCTAAGTTCATTTTAATTGCAAAATGTTTTCACATTCAAGACTCATCAGGTTGCTAGCTAAAGCAAAAATAAAATTAGTCAAAATCTTCCAAGAAATTTCTTCACCTTCAACTGAGCCTTAATTTTCAAGAGCATTTTGAGGTGAATCATTCTCATCAGCCCTGTTTTCTCACTTTACTACTCCTATTCAGTTCCTCAGGTCTGCTGTGCGACTTCAGTGTCTCATTCTGCAATTCCAATTACTCCGCCCAGCTGGAGGGTCCCGCTTGATGCAGATCTCAGTTCCTTTTTTTGGTGCCTGCACGGATCTAAAGATAACATTTGCAGCTGAGTCCCCGGGGCAGCAAATGTGGCTGCAGGGAGAGGAGGCAGCCAGGTTTTTGTGTTCCCCAGACCACATCAGCAGATTATTCCAGCTCAAATGCTGCCCTGGTGCTCCCAGCCCTGGGCCAGATCACTGTCTTGGGCTTGTCTGGATGCTGCACAAGAGGCTCTCAGTAATAAATTAAGACTTTGATCTTATTCAGAATAAATAGCACTGTGAAATAAACACCCGGGAAGAGGTGCTGGAAGTTGGGTCTGTTTTCCTCCTTTCTCCCATTTTTTTCCAGATTTAGCTACACCTGTGGTGACTACACATTGTGTGTTCTGTCCTAAGTCCTGAATTGCTCCAATTCCAAATCATCAAATGTGGCAATGTTGCCTCTTAATTTCTGCCTTTTTAGATCTGTGAAAACCTTTCTGTAAAGCTCCTCTATAAATCCACATAATCCCTTGGTTTGTTTGTTTTTAAGGGGATCTTTTGAGTTCTTCTTTTAATATTGTCAATCACAGTCAGGTTTTTTTCCTCTCAGACCAACAGCTTTGGAGCTGCTCCGTCTGGCTGTCACTCAGCAGAGAGTGGTGCTCCAATTCCTTCCAGTGACAGGCTTTGCAAGTCACTTAAGCAGCAAATAAAATATGGTGCTTAAATGACTCCTGAAAGTCCAGACCAGCCAGAGAAACAGCCAGGCCTCCTATGACAAGGGACAACTCTAAATCCTTTCCCTTTGGGATCACAAAACCTGTATTGTGAATTCTGTGCTGTCAGCAGGGAGCTGTTGTTGTGTACAGAACCCTGAGTCTGCAGATATATTTGTGAAATAGGCTGCTAGGAACAGGGAAAGGCAAAATTATTTGTAATGAATCTTCTTGCTCTTTATAAATTAGGAGTAAAAGGAAGCTGAGGAATTACCTGCTACAAAAGCTAATGCACATCTTGATGTGTTTATTGAATTACTTTGCTTCGATCTCTGAGCAAATGCTCACTGTTAGCTATTTATATTGGTTAAATCCTCAAATTTAAATCCCTGCAACTGCTGGGAAGGGTTCTTCAGGGAGAATTCTTGCATCTGTGTACAACTACAGTAATGAACCTGGGGCTGAGGGGATCCACCAATGCCCAGGGCTCCCACATGCATAAATTCATTTTGCTTCACTTCAGCACCTGTGCATCCCACTACGAAGTTGATCTGAATTTTGTAAACATTTATGCGTAATTATGATAAAAAGCCGTTATGCTGAGGAGATATTTTTTGGTTGAATATCAAATATCCTATTTGCTTTGATTATTCTAAAAAAGATCTAGAAAATGGAGCCCTGGTGGTGAAACAACTTCACTGGTTTTTAATATATTGTGTCATTTTCATACACTGAGATACTTTGTTGAAATATTTGCCTATGGGATTTATAAACCTTGTCAAATTTCAGATTTGCAGTTGTTTCTGCTTAGTAAAACCTTGTATCTGCACTGATGTAACAAAAGAATAGTTGGTATAGTACATTTTATAGGAAGTAGAGCCCCAGTCCAAAAAATCCTTCAATGTTTCCCCCTCTTTTTCAAAAGTGCACGTTCTATTTCCTTTATGCTCATAAAGTCCTCAATGTGGTGCTTGATTGGAGCATTCACAGTTTTGTCTGAATGCCTTGAGGCGAGGAACATTGGTACCATTTGCAGCCCCTAAAATGCATCAAAAACATGCTAAACCCGTGTGCTTTAATTCTCCCGACCTTGTTCCTAAATCTGACACTTCCTGAAATATTTTGCATGACAAAGCTCAGAGTTAAAATGCTAAAAAGACCCTCTTGAGAACACCAGTGTATGTTTTTTCATTTTCGTAATTCATTTAATTTTAATGCCTGATTTTTTTTTTTAATTCCCATGTTCATTCTCTGAAAGTTGGTACAAAAGTTTTCATGTTCAAAGTACTGAATATTTTAGAAATTTTATTCAGATATTAAAACACTTCAGTTTACAGGTGCACTATTGTAATAGTACACGTGTTCCCTTCTTTTTTTTCCTGTAAATCATAAGAGTCTTAAGAGAACAAGTGCAAAAAAATGTGACTAAGAAGTAATTGCTACTCCTGTAATAAGGATTTTGCCCAGTGCCACTGAGGTTTAAATATGTATGAATACACAAGAATAAATAACAAATAATCCACAGCAGTAAACACAGAACCCAAACTTTGTTAAAGGATTAATTACCTTGTATTTAAAGTTGTAAGTAATCTCTTTGATTGAGAAGCACTGTGCAATAATTCAACCGAACCTGTATCTTAAAGTGCAAAATTCAGATATTTTGTAGTAATGTGTTTCACCCAGGATCTGAAATAGAAAACAAGTCCTTAAAGTTTAAAATAACTGAATTATGGCTTTCTTTGCTGGGTTAAATCCAATCTGTTGTCTATGTACATCTCTTTTCTCTTGGAGACCTGTAGGTGTGCAGTGTTATTCGGACTGCCAAAGCCACATGTTAGGAGCTGATGGCACAGAAAAAATGTCTGAGGTACTAAATGTAGTTTTTTGCCAGCTCTCCTTCCCCCAGAACACAAACTCTTCACCTCAACTTTGTGTTCCCTTGCCTGTCACAGATGTTGGGTGTGTTGTGTTGTGCATTCCCACTGCTGGTGACTTTTCCCTTTCCATCCTGTGCCTGTGGTTTCCAGAGGGCTCCTCCAGTTGCAGGCACAGATATCAGGATTTTGGGGATGGGTTTTTTTTTTTGGCTGGTTTCAGCTTTGTAGTAAAGCTCGTGGAGATGGACACAGCTGTGAAAACCTTGCCTCTTCCACAGACTGGAGATGAAAAACTGGTCTGGAAATGGTTTGAAATTTAGGACTGTGGTATTGCCCGTGTTGTTGTTTTCCATAAACACCTTTAATTGCTGAAATTTTGTTTTTCTGTTTACTTGAATTTGGCAAATATTGTTCATTCTTGTCTCCATTAACTTGTTTCGGATGTTTTGGATAACATCCTGAAAAGGCACCTGCCCAGATGTGCTTTGATGGATAACAGAGTGAAGCTAATAGCCCATTATGTGAACAAGAAAAAGTGGTGCCTGAAAAGTATCCTGTGCTGTGTTTATCCCTAATGATCACCAATAAAGGACACAGTCACTTAGAGAAGCTTTATAATTCCTGTTACCATCATGGGAATGAATCCCCTGGATTTCCTTGCCTGTCACCTGCACATGGAGTGAATCTGGAGAAAGTTCTAATCAGAGAAAGCCAAGATCAGGTTTGGCCAATATCTGCCTTCATCAAAGAGCACAACTTGGCTCCCATGCTCAGCCACTTTATCTGATATTTCATTGAAGAAGCTAGAGGTATTAAGTTTTACATAATAAATTATTAAACACAGCAAACTATATAAATTCTTTTCTAGCCACAGGTTTTGGATGTTTAGCTTACCGTAATGAAGCAGTTTCTGTTGGTTAATGCTTTTGAATAACGATGGGAATATTTTGCATTTGTTTTGGTTGAAAGAGTATTTGAGTTAGTGTGGAGCAGATGGAGCCCCTGACTGTAAAGAGTAATTTTCAGTATGGCAGGACAGGAAGTGTCTATTTATTTATACAGTATCTAAACAGTGGGCCTAAACCATTGTTTTGCTCTTTTGGAGCACAGTGATTTGAAGAAAAAAATAGTTCACCTTTAAATATTCCATGAATAAATTTGCTTTCTAAGAGGCCAGGGGAAGCAGGAAACACCAGAACCATACAACCTTACAAAAAAATAAAATTAAAAAAAAACCTAAAAAACCCACAAGGGAGACACTGTAATGTTCTGAAATGAAAAGAACTGGGGCATGAACCATATATTCCTGTCTGGGGGTGGGATTAGTTTTCTAATTAAAAAGTGAAACTATTACGATGCATCTATAATTCACCTGGCATCAAGGACTAAGAAATTATGGGAGGAATTGAGGCAAACATTTAAAGAATAAAGCTGGTAACTGAGGATGGTGCTGCTTAAGACAGATTTGCTGGCGCTGCAGAACTGTGAATTCTCTCTCTCGGGGCAGCGTGGGGGTTTTGTACTTTGTATTTCTCTTCTTCTCTTGAGAGCATTCTGATTTACTTTTGCGATAAACCCGTAACAACAGGGGGATCGCATTGCTGGGATGAGTTTAGCCGCCAGGGATACACAGTGTCAGCTGAAAAACAGCGCCGGGGAAACACGTTCTGGGCAGGGCTCAGCAGAGAGCAGCTCCTGTCAGCTGCCTGATGCTCCCCGTGCTTGGAAGCGTCTCTCAGCTGAGCAGGGTCACAGAGCCTTTGGCTGGGCTGTCGTGGGTGCTGTGCCTGCGGGACGGATCACTTCAGTTGGAAATTATTCCCTGAAGTGCCCTTGAGATGGGAAAATGAGCCACGTCTGAGTCCACTCAGTGCTGTCCTTGTGTCCTGGCTGAGGGAACAGCCTCCAACAGTCCATGTGGCTGCGGGCTGCTCAGCTGGTGTCTATTCTGAGCCTTCTGCCCACAGAAAGTCCCCCCTGACCTGTGAGATCAGGACAGGGGAGAATGAAATAAGTAGAAATTGGGATGCTGGGTAAAGTATGCCTGTCTCATCCCTATTCCCAGTGGGTGGGTGGTGGGGTCCTGAGCTGTCTTAACAACCATTTCCTGAGAATGCAGAGCCTTTATGTGCAACACGTAGCCACTGCCATATGCTGCAGACATTTTCAGTATTAGAACCGGCACTGAAGTTCCTGAAACAGCGAAAAATATGATGGAAGTATCTATTTCTGTCTGGGCTTCAGGTAGCAGGGACTGTGGGATTTCGTTTATGTGCTTTAGAAAAGTAAAAGCAAAGTCCCAAAGTAAACGTTGCAGTAGAAATCGTCTGTCCTTGTTTTATCTCCACCAGGATATTGGGGAAACATTGTTCTGCAAATGCATTGTGAACTAGGAAATTTTCATGTGAGCAGTGCTTTGTTTATGCCAGGGCTCGGAATCTCAGCCTTACCAGAGGAGATGTCAGACAATCCTCCTGCTTTCTTCCTCGCTCTTGCTGAAGCACCAAACCATATGGCAAATTAAGCCTGATTTTTATTAAACTTTTCGTTGTGCTGAGCTCCGTGTGAACTGGGAAATGCACTTTCTTTGAACTATGCAGCCATTATATAAGCATCTTAATTAGGAGATGGTAATGTTCTCCCTGACATTCCTGGGAGTTCGCGGCTCCCTCTTGTGGCTAATTAAGCGTTTTTTTAACGAACCTTCCGAAAATGACTCTTTGTGAGCCGCCCACAGCTCCTGGGCAAACACTGCGGTGGTGCCCCGAGCCGCCCAGAGCTGGGCTCTGTGTCACAACATCAGGCTGAAGGTGCTGTGCAGGGCCTGGAGGCACGGACAGGTGAAGTGATAAAAGGAAAAGGGCTGCAAAGGTTTGCAGAGTGGATGTGATGACCCTTTGAAGTCTTCAAAAATCTGATGGAGCTCATCCAGTCACTTAGAAAAGCTCTGCTGGTAACTCTGCTCCTCCCACGCATTGGATGGTGAGGAAGGGTTTGGAGCTGGAGTGGGGGTGAGATATGGGACGTGTCAGCTCTAAGGACCACAGACCTTTCAGGCACCACATTGGGATGGATGTCTCACCATCAAATTCAAGGTGAAGATCTTTGCCGGATTTGATGTTGAGAAGAAATTTTCCCACCGGTTGGGTTTGCAAGGACCACTATTACTGCTACTAACACTACTACTGCTACTGCTACTACTACTACTGCTATTATTATTATTATTATTGTTGTTATTATTATATTCTTGGTTTTCTATCTATTGTGGAGAAAAATTTCCATATGAATATCTGTTTTTTGGGGTTTTTTTACAAGTTCCCTTTCAGAACCCAGTATTAGTTTTTTGATCTTATTGTGGATTGTTACAACTGGGGCATTGTGTTTATACTGCACCTTAAATTTGTCATAAACAGTTAGGTAACGCTTGGTGGCTCTGGTGAAAGTGGTTGTAATATAAACATCTCTGAGTTAGAATTTTGTGCTGGCCTGGGGCTGATTTCAGGCCTTTCAAACCACTGTTCTTATATGGGAAGGTGTATTTGCCTCATAATAATATCAAACCTCAGGGCAGAAAAGGATCAATTCATCTTTTCCCTACAAAAGTGAGAAAGGACCATGACATTGCAATAGCTCAAGCATAGCTTTATGTTAAGAAAAACTTGTATTTTTAGGCTTGATGTCAAAATACCAGAAACTGGTCAAAAAATGACCTGAGCAGCAGGTAACTTTTCAGTAGGAGCCATTAAGATCGAGTTTCATCACCAAACCAGAAAGTGACTTTGCCCTTTTGTCACCTGCAGTGTTGTCTCTGTGCTTTGGCATGACTTACTCAAAAATACACAGGAAGGAAACTTCAAGCATTAGTGTTTGAGTGTTGGAAGGAGGGAGGAAAACAGAGGTGAAACAGGTTTTTACTTTGAAATGTCTCTCTTCCCCAAAGGGTTTGGAAAGCAAAACTTTATCTCTGAAAATGCTGATTTCCTATTTCATAACTCGTGGCAATTTTTTCTCAATTAAAATAAAGGAATAATGATTATGGAGTTAAGTCAAAATCTCACTGCCCAGTAATCTGCAAAACCAGCGTTGTTCAACCCACAGCAATAGGGCAGCAAACATTTATTTCCTCAGGGACGTTATTAAACACCCTGCATATTTATTATCTCAGAATTGGAGGAGGTCCAGATTTCTAAGGCCACTTTCTCCCTTCCTCTTCCCGAGCTGTAATTCAGACCAGAATATAAATTTTTGACTTAACGTTTCTGCGGAAATCAGCGATATGAAATTGCCAGAAACAAAAGAATGTCGAACAGCAGAGGGAAGAAATGGCTTTGCAAGACTGCCAGCCTTAAAGGGCAAGATTAATTTATAATCCCTCAGATTCTGGTGTGCAAATACAAATTTGCAAAGTGTGTAGCTTATAACTGATATTGTGTGGCTCCGCAGGTTGGTAAATGTTACTGTTGCCAATGCGAGGCTGCCATGAAATCGGAATTTTAGGGATTTTGTTCTCATGGGAGAATAAGGTGATAGTAACAAGGAGTTGCCATACACTCATGGGTGTGTGTATGTACATAAATACAAATTCGGGAAGTGGAATAATTCCAGCTGTGTGACTCAGGAGTGTTCTGGGCAGGATATTCTGATATTCCCATGCAGAGATTTTTCCCTTGATTTAAAATGCTGGGAGAGGCAGAGTTTGAAAGAGAACTGGGAGAAAAAAAACAACCTGAAAGAAGTGTGTGATGAGTTCACAATGACTAATAAAATGTTGTATGATTGCTCTCTGTTATGGTAAGGGTTGTTTGAAATAAGAGTGCTTCTTAGCAATCAATAAAATATCTTTTTTTTTGTAAGTTTGTAGCTGTTCTATCAATTTAGCTAAAAAGAAGAAATAGCATTAAATGAAATGTCAAATTTTAGACATGAGGTGAATTCAGTGGTGGAATAACAGAAACGTTAAGTAGTGAAATTGAAGACACTAACGATAAGATAGGAACTGGCCAAGAACATGAGTAGCTTTTCCAGGGTTTAGCACAAAAATTGCAGTGTCTTGTGAATGATTGAAATCATATTTTATAGTTACATTTTATTGGCAGGGGAACATAGCTCAGCATTTGTTAAAAGGCTGAAATGACTTATGTGGTTTTAGGATGAGTTTAAAGGATTTTACAACGTGGCCCATCACTTGTTTCCTGCCATGCAGGTCATCAGGAGCGAAGGGACAGAGGGAGCAAAGTTTCGTCTCTCTGGGAAGGGAGTAGATCAAGACCCAAAAGGAATTTTTAGAATCAACGAGATGAACGGGGATGTCTCTGTGACCCGAACCCTTGATCGAGAGGAGATTGCCAATTACGAGGTGAGTACTCAGAGCCATAATGTCTCTGCCTCCGTGTTGATAGCCTGCATTTTCTGAATGTGTATTTGCTCCTGAAAGATCTGCAATTAAATTGAAGACTCAGTTGCAGCCACTGTCCTATGAAATTTCAAGGAGAACCGTTGGAAATGGTAAATGTGTTTGTTTTTCATGCAATTGAAACTTGTCTGCTTTCTGCATGGAATTTCTGTCATTTACCTTCTGTGGAAATGCTGTTTGAACGTTGTGTATGCATTTGATTTCTGAATACAAAATTTTGTTTGGACAGAGGAAGACCTTTTGGGGAAGTTGTCGCTATGGTACTACAGAATTATACATTTTTATTTGCCAAATGGTCAATGAAAAGTACTACTGAACTCCATTTTTAGTAATGGGTGTCTTTAATAGAGATAAAGAAGATTCTGATGATACGAAAATGCTACATATGAAATGTCCATTGCTTACAAAGATCTTACTAAAGATTCTTTTCCTTGTCAATAAAAATGTTTCCCTCCATTGAATATCCTACAAATGATCTCTGAAACCTGCAAAACAACTGCCCCTCCTCGTCCCAAAATGCATAAAATAAATAAGGCACCTGTCAATTCATTTTTTCCATCCAGCTCACATAACTTGTCCCTGGTCCTGCTGATCCAGAGGAGCAGCAGAATTCCAAGTGCTCAGTGGTGGGTGAATGTTGCTTTTTGTGTCCCAGCACAGGGATTATCTTCCAGCCTCTGGCACAGGGAGAGCAAGGTGTCCTGTCCCCTGTGGGACACAGGCTCTGGGGACAGTCCTGGCTGTCATCCCTCACCCCTCAGTTTCATCTCCTGCAGTGTAATAACCAACGCTTGTACCTCCAATGCTGTTTCCTGCCTCCTCTGGGAGAGTTTCCCAGCTTGGTGATAGGTCCTACTGCTCAAACAGCCCTGCTAAAATTTACCATATGTTGGTTTTCAACACTTGAACATCTCTCTCCTAGCTGGGTCTGCAGTGAAATGTATGTTAAGCACTCACACAGGATTTATGGGAGATGCTGACGTCCTTCTTGCAAGAAAAACATTGCAGTTTCTCTTTTTAACACTGTTCCTTGTCTTCATTTGCCAGCTGTTTCTTATTTTATCAGTGGCTTTCCACCTTAACGTGTTGAGTGTAAACCTTGAATATTTTTTTTCTGCTGGAAAGACATAGTAGATTTTCAGCTTAATGCAGCAAACCACAAATGGCCCTCATATCTGATCTGGCAAAATACATGCTTAAATTAAGACAAGCCCATTTCCCTAGAGGAGGCTTTTTGAAGCGTTTTGTAAGTTATCCACAAGAAATGTCGTGCAGCAGGTGATGCAGAGCAGTGTGAATGTACAGCCTGGGAGGCTGGGGGGCTTCCTGAGCTGTTATCCAGCACTCTGCTCAGCAGCCCATCCCCTTTCTGCAGCATGGGGGTGAGGGGCTTGGAATGAATTTTGGAAGCCCATAATATGGGCTTGGAATGTTCTGAAGCAGAATCCTCAAATTGATTACTCTGTCTCAAACCCAGACCATTATTTTCCATTAAAGATATGTTGTGACGTCAGGAAGACAACAGGATTTTCTTCTTGATTTCCTTGGTACACTAAAAGGTGAATAACCTGAGATATCATGGAATTTCTCTCAAAAAAGTGATTTTTGGTTTTGTTTGAGCCTCCCCCTGCCCAGCGCTGTGGTTTTGAAAGGAAAAAAATCAAAGCAAAATGCAAACGAGTAAAGGAGAGACCATTGTGAAAAAATGCGAGTTCTTTGCAAGCCATCAGAATATCAAGAGTGTAATCAGAGGTGGGGAAGGATGAAAAGATAAAATCTGTTTGAGTCCTTCAGCTACACCCAGGGATGCTCTGCCTGAGCACTGATTTATTTCCTGCACTTTGTGCATATGTGCTCAAGGGGTAAGAATTGGAAAATGTCAATTGGACACAAAACAGTATTTCATAGAACCTCACAGGTTTTACCACCTCAGAATGTTTGAAATTGGCTAAGAATATTTAATCTGTTAAACTTTTTTTTCACTGAAACATTTGAAAATCCGGGTTTTGCTGCCCTCTTTCTCCTGGAGGAATACTGAAAAACTTCTAGGAGTTCTTCCCTGGATTCATAAAAAGAGAACATGATTAAATTAGAAAGTATTAAACTCAACACAGACAACTTTGTTCATTGTTTGTGTTAATCCCTTCTTTCTACAGTTTGTTTTTAAGCATTTTATTTCTAATAAAAGCTATAAAATATTTTAAAATAAAGTGAAAACATCTGTCTGAGGGTCAGGGACTGCTGGTTTTTTCAGTGCAGCCCATTTGTGTGGAAGTTGGTTTTTCAGATGAGTTTAAAATTTGGTTTTTAGCAAAGGAACTCAAACTGGCAAGAGGAATGTAAGGCAGCTCATATTGATGACCCCACCCACACTCTCTGAAATTAATTTATTAATCCACTTGGTCTATGAGTTTATTTCTTATGAAACTTTGTGGTTTGTGTCCTTAAAGTCCAAGGAATATCAGTCAGCTTCAGTTTTAAGTGAAAGCTGCTTGTGAAGAAGAGCAGGAGAATTCAGGGATGATGATCAAACCCCAGCAAAGACACACTGTGTTAGAAAATTGTGTAGCAACTCCTTTTTCTCCCTGAAGAGGTTTGTTAAAGAGCATCCTGATAGGAATCCTGCAGGTCCGAGCACACTGGTGGATGTACATGGAATGATTTTACTTTGGGGCTGGCTGGAGCTTGTTGACAAAACTGTTAAATGATGCTCTGAAGAGGGGCTTTAAGCAGGCTCTGGGCACGTGATGGAATTGCTTCTGGGCTGGTGAGATAAGAGGTAGCCCAGAGCCCCAATTTAGTGGGAGCAAAAGGTGTTGAGTTGTACTAATACGCTCTCCAGCATATTTGGTTTTCTCTCCAGATTTGAATAAATCAGACTAAGCCAGAAACTTCAGACAATGGCAAATAGTTTGTTTCTTTATTTGCTATAGGGAAGTGTAGATGAGGAAAAACAGGTAAAGGAGGTTGGTAGGGAGATTTAAGATGGATTTTCTAGCCCAAATCAGTGGGGTGCACGCCATCCAAAGCCTGCCCATAATTTATGCAATTCAGAGTCCCCTTCAGACCCGTAGTCTTTTCTGACTCGAGCAGAGCAGAAATATTAGTGACTTTTCAGTTCTTTCCTTGAGCAAAAAAAAAAAAAAAAAAAATCAAATGCTTCTGTAAAGAGATGTGATAACAGAGCAGAAAGATTCCAGTGAAGCTGGAAGGCTACTTGTACTCAGTGTTGATAAAACCCCAAAGAATTGGGAAACAAAGGGTCAAATAGAGGGCCAGTGAAAATAGAAGTCTGGAAACAAGTGATTATGGGGTAATCTGCTGTTTAAAACCCCTGGGCTCATTTTCAAAACCTCCCATTTACCTGGATAATGTATTTGTAGGCAGAATGCAAGGAGGAGCAGGAAGAGTTGCAGAGGTTGATTGTCACTGCCAAGACGACAAAAAGTTTCTAAGTTACAAGAACTCTGTTGTGTTCTTTACTCCAGCTTAGGTGGGTCCAGAAGAACTGGCAAGAGTATTCCATTATTTTTTTACTGATCATGCATGAGATTTGGGGTTAGGCACTCATTGGGTACAGGACAAAGCCTCCAGTTGCAGGAGCCCATTTCCCATGGAATCCCTGCAGTGAAATCCAGTCCTGCAGCCCCTAAAGCATTAGTGCCAAAGAACCATTGGGGTGTTCCAACTGGGACTGAAGATTTTAAAGGGTGTTGCCATCACTGAAAGGTAACAAATGTGTCTGGAAGAGAAATAATCACAAAGTGATCCTCTGCAAGCCTGAAATGAAGCAGCTTGATAAATCTGTGTGCAAATTAGAGCTGCAACCAATTTTACCTAGGCAATTTGAACTGCTAATGAAGAGTTAGTTTTAATTATTTTTTAAGTGAAGAGCTTTATTTGCTTTAAAAAAATACTTAACAAGCAGAGGTGTGAAATCAGCCCTCAGCTTTTTCTATAATGGCAGATCACACTTCTGTGAAAGGATGCCTTGGAACTGGTAGTGACAGACTGAGATATTTAGAAAACTTATGTTAATGGGACTGAAAAGCAAACTGGGAGTGTGCAGTTCTGTGAAGAATTGTTTCTATATGTTGTCTAACAAGTAGGCTGAGAGGAGGGTAAAGATTTCAGACCCATCAACAGCTCTCTGCTGTGAACTGCCTCACTTTAGGTACCTGTGACTGAGCCAAACATTGAGGGTGAGGCTGCAGCCCGAATGGGCTCAGTTTCCCTGTTTAATAAGGAGCAAACAATGGAAATGCCTCACAATGATGAGGAGAACTAGCCTGGTCAGGTGCTGAGGAGCATTTTGTGAGCAAGATTTGTAAGAGCTTTAATGCATTTTTGCAGATAAGGGAAGTGTTACTATAGCAAACCCCTGGAAGTGAATGGCTGTAATTTATTGTGTGCAGGAGAAGGAATTTGTCGTCTGTGTAAATCCATTTTAGTGCAGCCACATCCTTTTTAGAATGATTTATCATGCCCTGGTACTGAATCTCTGCTGATGCTGGCCAGAGATCTATGGACAGCACACAGAAACATGCTGCTCCCTCAAAAGGAAAATCAAAGAAAACTCAAAAGAGTTTTCTTCTAACTTCAAGAATGGTCTAAAATGTATTTTAATCCTGGTTATCTGCACTGGCAGATTTGTCTGGAGTGTGACTGATCTGCTCTGTTTTGAGCTGAAACCAGTTGATGGGGAATGTCAGAGTCCAGTCATCTCCTACCAATATCCCAAGAAAAGAAAGCATTCAGTCTTTCATGGCAAGAAGTTTGGTCTTGTAGAGATGTAAACTGCAGCAAAATGTGCTTGATTTAATTAAAGAATCATTAATACACTGAGCAAGTCTGTTAAAATACTGGTGATTTCAAATTGCATCTGTTACATCAAAAAATCATGGAGTAATGGCAGAATTCAAAGTTTCAGGGAGGAGTCCTGACTATGGGGAAATGAAAGAAAATTTTACTGTAAAAAAAAAAAGAATTCTTGTGGAAGTATAAAATATAATTATAAATCAGAAAGAGAATTATTTATACACATGAGGTGCTGTCAGATCAACTGAATGCAGCTGAAAATTCTGACAGGGAAGAAGATCTCTCTGTGGCTGGTGTTGCGTGTTACATGCAGGAAGTGCAGGAGATAGATGTTTTTTTCCTTTATATTGTTGAGAGTACAATGTTCATTAATATTATTAATATTATATATATAAATATATTGTTATATATATTGTTAATATATACAATATATTATGTATATTATATTATATTATATTATATTATATTATATTATATTATATTATATTATATTATCTTAATCATTACAATATTCATTAATGCATATCTATTAATTAATGTGCTCATATGTTGGGGGTCCAGGTAAATTCTAAAAAGACTCTTCAAAACAAAAATACCTGGTGGAGGAAACAAACCCAGCAGAAGCAGAGGCCTGGATCCTTCAATGAGATCCATATGGGCAAACTCCTGAATTCATGGGAAACTTTCTGGCATTGATTGTTTAACAAGGTGAAAGCCAAGGTGATCACCACAACTGTGGGTATAAATCAAATATTTGAGCATATAAATCTTAAGTGGAGTCACATTTCTTAAAACTGTGATTTAAAGAATTGCTTGCACAGCTGGGATGGAAAATGGGATTTCCAGCTACTGGAAATATTTCTCTCCCAAAGTTGGTTTATAGGATAAAGAGAAATCTGGCAAGAAGTGAAGCTGAAATTCATGCCATTGTTATGTATCTTGTCTTGGGGGAACAAAATATTTTATATGAACTCTGTAATTTACCATATCTTGTTCGTTTTTACTGGCAATAATCTGCTCAATAAATACTGTATGTAAATCAATACCTCCTAACGTTACGAGCCATCAGCAGGGAACTGTGATTCCTTTCAGAAGGCAGTAACATCCTCAGTTTTATTTCTGGGGAAAGCCAGAAAGTTGGTTTAGTTGGAGGGCATTTGCTTTATTCTGAGCCCTGACTGCTCTCGTGGCTTTGCCCTCCCTGCTGTCAACAGCACTGGTGTGTCATTTGTAACAGGAATAGAGAGAAATTCTGTTAAAAGGAGAAATCAGCAAAGCTTTGTTTATGACCTATAACTGTCAAGGCGCTGGGCTTGGATTTCCATCCTAAAAATAACACGCTCTCCAAATACCAGGAAAAATGAGTATTTTCTTATTGAGGAGTGGGAGAATGGAAAGGCAGAGCAGTAGGAACGATGGGAAAATGTGAGTTTATTGAGACAGTAACAAATGACACAAAATTTGTTTGCATGGTGGTTTAGTTTTGTAGGTTTTTGGTCTGTTGTTTTGTTGGTTTGGGTTTTTTTAAAATTGTTTTCTAATAGAACACTCCCAGAAAGAATAATGATGTGTTCAGTAAAACACAAGGAGACTAATAACATTTTTTGTCATATTATGTTAATTGTCTATGAAACCACTTTTGTTATTAGATATTAATTGCATTTTAAGGCATTTAAAAGTCATCACGATGCTTCTTTGCTGTTTTTGTTATTACACATTAATTGCATTTTAAGACATTTAAAAGTCATCACGATGCTCCTTTGCTGTTTAGCATGATTGGTTTATTTGTTTCTTTTCCCTGTTTGTATTCTAATAACCCTCAAAATAACCTTGCTGAGGCCTCACAGTTCTGGGTGCAACAACAATATCCAGGAAAATACTTTGGCCTTTCCTCAGAACTTTTCCTGCAGGAAAGGAAGGAATCTCAGGAGTTCAGGGGAAAGATGGGAACATCTCTTTTTTCTTGTTGCTGCGAGTCAAACTACTTGAGTAGGAAATTTTTATCTGCTCATAAACATTTCTTGAACCAGTATGACACGCAACCAACCACAGGTTAAATAGAAACTATTATTCTTGTCTTTATGAATGGTGAGGAGGAGCTTTTTTCATCTCTTATTAGGTGTAAATTTTTGTTGGTTTGATTTTCTGGAAAATCACATGAGTTCTGAGTTTCCTGATCCTTTGCTAGAGAGTACAGAAGTGTTGCAGTGGGAATTTTGACACAGAGTACCTCTCCTGTGGCTCAAGACAAAGTCTTGAAGGTCTGGCCTTACTTGCTAATTTAATGATAAGTTTTTTGTCATCCATCAGTAACCTTCAGAATGTAATACAGACATTTTTGAAGTTTGGCTGCTCAAACCTCCACGTCCCTTGTTCCTCACAACACGGAAAGAATTCTGTCTTATTTAGATATTTATTCAAAATTCAAAATCTTAATATTCTACTTGCTGCAAAAACCTTGGTTTCTGTGGCTGTGTCCTGAACCTGGAAATGTGGCTCTATGACTGTCTATAGCTTCTGTTTCTAAATAAGACAGGTGTGGTCTGTAATAAGTTCCTTTTTTCTTTTTCTTTTTTATTTTTTTTAAGAACTGACGCAATGAATTAATTATATTTTTATCAATAACTCCCTGTCTGCAGCAAGAGGAGCTGCTGCCTCCTTTCTGACCTCTTGCTCCTTATGGACCTGAAGAAAACCATATTACCTGTCTTATCCTTTCCTGCCATCTTCTTTTCATTTCCCACCTTCTTGCTCTTTTTCCCTTGCACTTTGAGCTTCATCCCACAACATTTTACTCCCCCTTCTTTCCTGATGTTTTATGCCATTCACTTCCACTTTTCCTGCACTCTCTGCATTTCCTTGCTCAGACACTGACCTGTTTGCTGCTCTTTATAAATCATGTTGTGAGGGGAACACGGAACCATCATCTGAGCATAAATTTGTTTGGTTCTTGTGTAGAACCTTTCCACTGTCTCTGCAAAAGCTGGGCTGCTTTATCCATTCTGATCAGCTGTGTCCATAAATAAATCCCTTTAGGAGCCTGTGTTCTGGAAACCTTTGACTTTGCATTGCTTACTATGGCACTCTGTCATTTCTGCAATTTTTGTGAAACAGCCCAGGCTGTAAATATCTGATGCCAAGAAAATTTCAGTGGAAAATTGAACTTTCTTCCCATGTTAATGCCTTTCAGTCTGTATATCTCCTCCATCAACTTATGGATATTAATTGAAGGAGTGTATGATTATCTGGAAATTGCTAGCATTCAGTTTATTCAAGTAATTCTGTCAGCCCTGGACTTGTGGTCTGCTCAAAAGTGAGCATAGGACACCTGATGTAGTAATTAGTTCTGTGGCTTTTGAACTGTGAGTTTAATGCTTGATCTCTGTAAAATTATTGTAGGATAATGGGTCATGATTTTAAAGTTGTATCTGCATGTGTCTGGGGCAAAAGCACTAAACAGGTTTTTAATTTGAATGTAGAGGTAAATTTTAATTAATATGATTTTTTTGCAAAATTTGTGAAAAAAAATTTGTATAAAATTAAGAAATAGGGATGCTTAAGCATTCAGTTTGTGAACTCAGTGATTTACTGTAACATCATTAGAGGGGATTAGGCTACACGTGATAAAATTTAAATATCTTTGCCCAGCTGAATGTGCAGCTATCTTCAAAATCCAGTCTTTTGGTATCTGTTCTTTTTTACACCAAGCTTTAGGAGTCCTTATATAATACAGCAGTTTGATAGGACCCCAAACATGGCCTGTTCATTGCTACATATTTTTAACGTGTCCTTAAGACATTTTGAGGAAAAATAACACTATGGACCATGGGATCTCCATTATTGAAATGATAGGAAAAAAAATTTAAAAAGACAGAAGATTAGAGTTTAGGATCCAACTGGCCAGGTGACCTTCAAAGGTTTTGACTGCTATATTTTAAGTCCACTGCAGGGACTCATCTGTATCCCAGCCCACGGGTGAGGCAGATGACCACCTGTGGGTGGGTGATAGCCACATTTTACATTTTGATCTGTGGAAATGCAATTAGAACTCTTTGTGAGTTGTGTCTCCCAGAATTTCTCAGCTGTCTCTCTGTTCTCACACTGCTGGCAGTTAACTGCAGCTCAGTGCCCTGGGGGCAGCCACAGCACCACTGGGCCCTGCAGCTGCAGTTGAGCTCAAAAATTCTGCAACAGCAGAAAGAAAACCCATTTCCCCGTGGCACCACAGGTGAACAGGTGTTTGCAGGAAATAAAATGATTTCTTAATATCATTCTGACTAATACATTTACCAAGCAAGCAATAAGAGATTAACTTATACACTTGTCCATTTAAAAAAATATATCTGTGCATCATCCTGCTGCACACGTGTGTGTTCAGGCTGCTTTTTTGCTATTCTTTGACTAAATACATCCAAATATGCCCAAAATATATGTCACTGCACACACACGAATGTATGATTTCATAAACCCTCAGTGCATCCTTTTAACCTGGTTTCTGGAGGGGATTTTTTGATCCACAACATCTGAACTCCGGAATTCTTTTTGGCAGTTAGATGTTTAATTCTTTAAAATGAAAATAGGACAGGACTCGATAGGTGGAAGCTCAGAAAAACCACTAACTGTGATGAAACTCATAAAAATGTAAGTTTGCAACACTGCACACTGCAAGCAGAGCAGTGAGAATTCCCCTTATTTTCCTTTATTGGTTGTTTTTGATGAAAACATTAATGGAAACAGGTGATTCTTCTGTGTGTTAACATTTTTCTTTCTTTAGATCTATTTCACTGCATAAGAGCAAATGAGAGACAGAGGCTGAGGGAACTAAAGTTATAAATATTTAGAGAATACTGCATGAAGAGACTTCTAATATTATGGAAATTTTACTTTGGCATGATTTTACTAGCATGTAAATGATAAAAGTCTTGCTGTGTTTATCCTGGTTTACTCAGGTCATAACTAATTATTTCTTAATTAGACAAATTCCCTAAAATGAAGCTACATTTATACGTCTTGATTTATTTTTCCTCTTCTAGTAGCTCATTAACAGGAGACGTGACTTTAGTTTACTCATTTTCAAGAGATAATTTGCTGATGTGAGTTCATGTAAAACACCATATGTTTAGAGTCATGCAATGGATCTTTTTGTTTTGAGGGGTTTTGCACTTTTTTCTGTAGAGAATAGAACATCCCAGTAGCTGCTGGCAAAACCTCCTGTGCAGGTGTGAGCCTGGGAGGTTGCAAAGACAGTCCCTGGAATCCCAACCCTTGGAGGTTACCCCATAAGGACATTTTTTTCCTCTGATTTTTGTAATCTTCAAAACATTTTGTCTAAATTTGTTTGTCTGCCAGGGCTGGGAAATGCTCTGCTTCAAACTCTTCTCAAGTCCAACACTAAAACATAAAAAAACATCCAACAGTCCAGCTGGGACTGAAGGCTTCTGAGTGGGAAAGTGGGGGAAATTTTGGAGAAGGTGGTGTGGAGCCAGAAATCCTCCCTCTGAAACAGTTCTGTGCATGGAAAGCCTGAAAAATACAGATTATGTCTTCCAGTTTTGTCATTAACAAGTGTTATGTGCTGCACCCTGCTCTGCAGCTGCATTTGCAGTCTAAATTTGCAAAAAAAAGACAGTTCATCTTTTCAGAATTCTTCACAAACTCTGCTCTTGACATTATTCTTAATATTTATTTTACACACTGCAATTCAGATCTCTGAATGTAAGGAATTGAAAATACCTATTATCTATTTAAAGCTCTGTTATTATATATATTTCTTAAATGTATTATGTATCCATAAAACACAGGTGATCTGTGTTCTTGTACAGAGTAGAGATTTTATTAGTGGATGGAAACAAATAAAGCAATGTACTACAGTTACATTTCTGTTAGATTCAGGAGATTTAATGGAGTAATAATATAAAATAACAGGATTATGATTTACTATTTAGAAATTACTAAGAGGGAGGAAAATCATGACAGTTTTAAAGTACCAGTTTTTCTTCTTGTCTAAAACAACCTGTAAAAAACTTCCGTTTTTTTCCTTGCTGCTAAGGAAACAGTGGAGAGGACTAAAAAGAGGTGAAGAAATTGTTCTAAAAATAACATATATTGCCCAAATGCTTTGAAACTTTATTTTATTTTTTATTTTCCCCTCTAAAGAGGACATTTGCTGTGGCAGAATGCCTTACTCTCTTTCCCAGTTCTCATGGACTTAAAGTTTCTCTGTGACCAGTGTGATGTTCTCTCTGTCAGGGAGGGCCAGATTTTCCTCAGGGATTCTCAGGTGTGAAGGCCTTATTCCCACAAACTGGAGCTTTTTCCCTCACAAAAAGTTGCAGTCTTTGTCCAGCCAAAAATCCAGAGCTTCCAACAGAAACTTGGAGAAAAAACAAGCGATTGTTGGAGCTATTGGAGCGGTTTTGGTACTTGTTGGGCCTGGTGTGTTCCTAAGTCGGTATTTTGGGATGCTCACACGTGTGCTGAGGGAGCAGTGACAGTGACCTGCAGGAATTGTGGATGTGCTGTCACAAACCCAGCCCATGACAGCACAGCCTGGGATGGTTTGGGCCTTAGAGGACCTGATTCTCCCTTGTGTCACTCCCTTGTCCCCCAGCTTAGCAGATTTTAACTCATTTGTGCCCTTTGGCATCTCCACAGTGCCTCAGTTTGAAAGGCATTCTGCCAGGTTCCAAATTGCAAAATTAACAATCATTATTAATTTCCAGCTACTGAGTCACCCAATGATACGGATCTCCAGCTCCTGTTCAGTCTGTTTGCAATTGATATGTGCAATGTATTTATTAGAGATTTGCTTTAAAGGAATGCAGGTGTTTGAGGATGTGCATTTAATTTCATTTCTTCCCTGGGAGCTTTGATCAATGCTGTGCTCACTTCCTCTGCCATGTGCTTTGAACTTGGAGATGCAAGGGTATAAATAATTTCCCATGTCAATTCATGGCTCATCTACCCAGGCTGATACACGGAAGGCAAGTTGTCTCCTAAATTCTTGTCAATGGGATTAGGGAATTGATTAGTTGAATTCTGAATTTAAATTACAATTAAAAGCAAAATTGCATCTCTTAGGCTTCAAGTCATTTGCTCAGTGTAGCACTCAGATTACAGGCTTTTGACCAGGTTTGTATTATGAATAAAACCTGTTTTTAATAACCTTTTCTCTTTTTTTGTCTGTTTGTAAATCAATATCTTAGATTATTAGCAATTACTAAACAAAAAAGGTGTAAGGTTTTTTGGTTTGTTTTTTTTTTTTTTTTTTTTTAGTTTTTCAGCTTAAAGAGGAAATTCCATTGATTTTTGAAAATACTGAAGATGTGGTTCAGGAAACATAATTACCTACAAATGCCATCAGTAGCACATAATGATTTTTTTTCCAATCAATTCAGCTCAAAGTATTTAAAATTACAATATGGGCATTGTATATAAAATTTCAGTTAGTATTTACAGGTTATTGATATATATTTTGCTATAACAGACTCAGGACTTACTTCAGGCATGAACCTTTGAATTTGAGTCTGAGTTGGAAGCTTTCTTGATGACTGGGAAAATTCCTTCCTTCCTTCCTTCCTTCCTTCCTTCCTTCCTTCCTTCCTTCCTTCCTTCCTTCCTTCCTTCC